>LR750623.1:0-137984 GCA_902729485.2 Mus minutoides
ATACTGATGACTTCCGGATCCAGCATTCTGTGTCAATATGTTACTATGGAAGGGTGTGTCCAAGAATGTTCCTTTAGAACACAAGGACAGTGTTTCTCAAATCATTATTAACTGTGATGTCTGCATGGAGGTCTAACTTGTATCTTTTGACTCAACATAAATTAAACTGTCGACCACAGCAACAGAATATCAATGTGTTCTCCTTTTAAAATAGCTTCAGATGTGTTACATAAAAATTATTTAGAAAATTACTGTGTGTAATTATACAAGAATCATTGCAATTGTATTCTACTTAACTATATTAAGCCCTCTAGTTCCGGTATCATTGTTTGGGGGCCAGTTTATTATGATACTATAGTTACTTTTGTAAAATAAATATCACACAGGGATATAGTGTAATTACAACTTTACCTTCAATTAACCTTCTCCTCAATGACTAAATTAACACAAATTATACAGAATACTATTCCTAGCTATACAATCTTGTTAAAACGGTGGTTATCTCATGAACACAATGTCCCCATTAGGAAGAAGAAAATAATTTTGAATGCATAGCTGTATGTCGCCCTCATTTATCTTTTGGTCTTTATTATGCAGTGGTATTCCTGGAAGTCAGTAGATACATAATGTCAGTTGACACTGTTTCTCTCCCCTCATAAACTGAAATGTAACACAGCCAACAGCATTAGGTCGTCCACTTTACATTCATTAGTCATGCGGGAAGTTAATCATCTGGCTATAAATGGAAGCTTGCTCCAGTTTTAGTAGGGCAATATTTACTTTCCTTTTATCCTTAGAGATAGAAGGCATAATTGGCGAAGGGAATCAAGATTGACAAGTCTTGAGATGGCCACATTTTAACAAAATATTTTGCATTCTGCATTCTCAGAATAGCAACGTTCAATCCTTTTATAAGAGGATGTGACCATACCCTTTACTCAAGGCCTGAAGAGTTGACATAAGGGAAAGTCCACAAGTGAGGAGTAGAAAGTAAGAACATTCACATCTCATTACCTCCCTGAATGACCATTCTTCCCACCATACCTCAGTGCTATCTGAAGAGGTCATGGGTGTGGGTCTGACCACTCCAGCTTTAATTACGTTTTTCCCTAGAGCAAAATTTGAAATTCTGGAAAATCCTCAGCAAAGAAAATTGGAGATGACTGCCTGAGAATGACCATCTAGGTTCCTCGTTGACCTGAGAGCAACTCCCTGGGGACAGTCCTGCATAAATATTAAATCATTACTTCTAAGTCATAGCATTCAAACTCTAGGAAGTTGGAAAATTCTATTTCCAAAATTAATGTATAGATGAAATAAATCAATAGAATTTAAGCTTACATTTTTCTACAGAAAGTGATACCACATATAATCTTTTACAATAATAGTTAATTGACCATCAGGAATGATTTTCTATTCTAAGACAAGTAATCATCAACTTTTATGTTAATTCTCTAAAGCCCAACATGGAAGAAATATGGGCATAAGAATAAAACTACGGAATCACAGAAATGCTGCTATCAACAGCCTTAAAACAGAAATTTTTGAAAAGTACAAAACAGGACACTTAGCTATGAAATCAAGTCATGTTAAGGGAAGAAATAATATCACTAGAAGAGAATATATTATAACAAGGGAGTAACTCCATGATCAGGAAGAATGGATACTGGTACAACTAGTGTTTCATCTATTAACTGCTACTGACCGTAGTGCTTCACTTAAGGATCAAAGGATGTTTTCCCAGTGTTCCCAATTTCACTTTCTTGCTACAGTGTTCTCACCAGGAGAAAATCATTCCCCTAGATCAGTGGAAGGGAGCTCTTAGAATTAACACAGTGGCTCATGTCTGTAACCCAAACCTTCAGGAAGCAAAAGTGAGAGGATCACAAGTTCAAAGTCAGACTGGGATCTACAGCAAGCTCTTGGCTAGCTTGTACTAAATGGTAAGAGCCTATCTATATAAACAAATGATGGAGGATGTTATCTTAGCACTTGAGTGCCATCCTAGTGTTCACAGCACTCGAGTGTCATTCACAAAACCCAAGACTAACAGCAATAGCAACAAAAAGATAACAATAAGAAAGCAAACAATGCCCATAATGGAAAAGCAGCTACCTAAAAGGAAAACTCTCCAATCCTGCAGGGACCAACAGTACTTTCTATATCCACAAACTAAGTTCAGTGTATTTTATGAGTCCCTTTCAATAGAATAGAAATTCTCATTCACATAGGAAGACTGTATTGTTAATTAAAAATATATCAAAGAATGCCAACCATAAGATGAAATTATTCTCATCCATCAATTACTTTCCAACAAAAATGTTGGTATGGAAAAATTAGTAAAGGACTTCATTAGAAATGTGACCATTCTCAGAGGAGCTAAAAGGGTTGGCTATAAAATTAAAATATACAACTATGGAAAAACAGAAGAAATGACATCTTTGAAGTTAAGAAAAAAAAAAAAAACTCCTGTAGGAAAGTTGAATTACAGGAACATTTCTTGGTTTTCTCTTTTTTCTTCATTAATTTATTTAATTTATTTATTTCATATCCTAATCAAAGCTTCTCCTCTCTGCTCTCCTCCAAGTCCCTCCCTCTTTCTTTCCTTTCATCCCCATCTTCCCTTCCTTTCTCCTCAGAGAATGGGAGGTTTCCCAGGGATATCAACCTACCTTGCCATATCAAGTTGCAATATGACTAGGTGCATCTTCTTCTATTGAGACTAGACAAGGTGGCCCAATTAGAGAAAAGGGATCTAAAGGTAGGAAATGGAGTCAGAGACAGCCTCTGCTCCTGCTGGTCAGGGTCAGGGTCCTGTGTGAAGACCAAGCTGCACATCTGTGGTTGTTTGTTTCAGGTTCCATATTCTCTATTGCTAGGATTCTTAGCCCAGGTTACACTCATAGAATTTATATTGTCTTAGGTTTCAAGCTTAACCCAGAGATGTGCTCCCTCCCACCAATTCCAGCTCTCCTGGTTCTATCTCCCTCTGATGTACAACCCCTACCCACACTGAGCTGATGCCAGTTCTCTCTCCTAGATCTCTCTCCCCCTGTCCTCATCACTTTTGATTCCTCCTGTTCCCCTCCCCACCCAGTTCCTTCTCTCCATTCACCACCCCCTCATTTCTATTTTATATCTCCTTTTCAGTGAGACTTTGAGCATCCTTCCTTGGGCCTTTCTCGTTACTTTGCTTCTTTGGGTCTATAGATTATAACCTAGTTTTACTTTACTTTGTGGCTAGTATCCACTTATAAGTGAGCACACTTGTTTGTCTTTCTGTCTTTTGTCTTGTATTACCTCACTTCAGATGATCTGGTCTAGTTCCATCCATTTGTCTGCAAATCTCATGATGTTATTGCTTTTAATAGGTAAGTAATATTCTACTGTGAAAATGTACCACATTTTCTTTATCCAGTCCTGGGTTAAGGGATATCTAGGTTATTTCCAATTTCTGGGTATTATGAATGAAGCTGTTATGAACATAGTTGAGCAAGTGTCCTTCTCATGTGGTGGAACATCTTTTGGGTATGACTTTTTGTATCTAGTCTTTCACATAGGTGAAGCTTGGCCACTCACCCAAAAATCAAACAAACAAACAAACAAACAAACAAAACAACCAACTGCAGCTGCCTAACACCTTAAACTCTTTTAGTAATAAAAGCAATGTTCATTGGAAGCTTTGGTATGCCCCACTTTCAGGGCCTGAGTCCTTTAGGACCTACAGCTACCCATGGTGACAAGAGTTGATCTTGAAAATGAAAGAAACAAGGTGAATTCACACATACAAAAAAACCAAAAACCAAAAATCAAAACAAAAACAAAAACAAAACAAAACAAAACAAACAAACAAACAAAAAAACGAAACCAAAACAAACAAAAAGCAAACAGGAAAAATAGGAATGCATTCTCTTTCTCCTCATTTGCTTTAAGGATTGACCCCAAAGTGCCAGAAAATAAACCTCTTGCTTTTGCATTAAAAAAGAAAAGAAAAAGAAAAAAGAAAAAGGAAAAAAAAGAAAAGAAAAAAGAAAAAAAAGAAAATCAGAAAAAAAAGAAAAGGAAAGAAACTAGGAATGCAAATAGTCATCCAGTCTGCTCCACAAATTAAAGTAAAAAATAACAAAAACATAATACTAAGTGGTAAGCCCTGAAGTCATACACATAGAAGTAGCACTTAATGGGCTGAGCAGGTTGTATTTACATATTTAGACTCTTGTATACTATTGTGTACATACTCCTGTGGTGTGTGTGTGTGTGTGTGTGTGTGTGCATAAAACCATAAAAGTTAATGAAAAAGAAACAACAATTTGGAAAGGAAGCAATGGAGGGTGATACACAAGAAGAATTAGAAGAGAATAGGAAAGGGGAAATTATATTAACTATTTTAAAATAGTTAACATATTTAAAACATTATTCATAAGGAAAATATCACTAATATGATAAAAGAATTAAAAATCTACTGCAAGTCATTGTGGACGACAATTGTTAGTATTGAATATATTTACAGAACTTCTAATAATAATCATAATAATAACAATGATAATCTTCATTAATTAATCTAACATGTTAAATTTCCTATGTTTGCTTTTTATGTTCAAAACCTAATTCTTAAAACTTTGTCAAATTAAAATATAATTTCAGTGCTAATTTACAGTACTGTGGTGGTTTGAATATGTTTGGCCCAGGGAGTGGCACTATTAGGAGGTGTGGCCTTGTTGGAGTAGGTGTGGCCTTATTGGAGGAAGTGTGTCACTGTGAGGGTGGGCTTAGAGACTGTCCTCCTAGCAGCCTGGACGGCAGCCTTCTCCTGTTTGCCTTTGGAACAATACGTAGAACTCTCATCTCCAGGGCCATGCCTGCCTGGGCACTGTTATCCCTGCGTGGATGCTGCCCTGCTCCCCGCCTTGATGATAATGTACCGAACCTCTGAACCTGTAAGCCAGCCCCAATTAAATGTTGCTCTTTATAAGAGTTGCCTTGGTCATAGGGCTTCTTCACAGCAATGGAAATCCTGAACAAATACCAAAAGTTGTATTTTTATGAACATTTGAAGTATATAACAACAAACAAAGCTGGTGTCAGCCCAATAGCATGTTTTTAAAACCTCAAATCTGCTTCTAGATAGCCAATAAATATTTCTTTTTTTTCCCAAGTCTTGAAAATGAATATTGGTATGTGATTTCATAAATCTGTCCAAGGATGATTTCATTGAATAAGCAACGATCCAGAGGATGGACCCAAACTGCATCATGACTGGTAATCATACCCATACATGACAAAGAAGATGATGTGATATTTAATGGGCAATTTTGGCATTATGGGATTTCTTGATGAGGTAAGGCCATTTCATAGATCGCTGAGCATCATTTTAAAGGTCAATGACTGGAGGTGAACAACTTACTACATTCTCTAAATCTTAGTAGGCAGAGAGTGGCTGGACCAGTTACTGTTTCTGCTCTACAAGTGGCCCTATCCCTGGCACTCTTCAGCAAGGAAGTTTGCTGATGCAACTGCAAGTGCTTAGAAGCAACAGATTTTTTTCTTTTCTTACATAATAGTTTGGAGAGATAATTGATTAAAGGCTGAGCACAAATTTCCTTTGTGGTAAAAATGGGAAAAAAACACAATTTGATCTTTCAGAAAAGATAAATTCTTTTAAACATAAGCTTCTCTGCTCAGTTTTCTTTACATGTTTGAATAAAGAAGCATTCTACAATGTTTATATTTTGTACTGTTTTCTTAAAGTTTCCGCAAACTTTTGTAAATGGCTTCATTTTTGCCTAACTATTAGGACTCTATCAAACAAACTTTTATAATATTTAGAGATTTCCAAGGGTATATTACCTTTTGACACATGGTAATAAGTTCATGTGCTATAATGAGTTGCATTTCTAGAAAAATATACATCAATAAATAAAACGAGGTTTTGTGATTGTTCCTTCAAATAAGGTCACACATCACTGCTCAGTTTCTGTAAATATAGCTGTGCTGAAAAAGTTAACTGTCTAGTGTAATGTATTCTAACCTATGTTTAACTTAGTCATGTTTAGCAGAGGTATTCAAAATACTGTCATTTTCTCAGTTTCTAGTTGTCGTAGATTGTTCTTGAATCTAGACGCATAGGGACACCTGAAGCTCAGTAATTATACTTTATTTTAAATTGTAAACCTGAATCTGCATGCAGCATCATTGTATGATACTAGAATCACTTCAGTGACCTCTCATTGACAATGCAGGATGTAAGATACAGGTATATAATACAGAGTGCAAGATAAGATAGAAAATGAATAGCTATTTAGAGATTCAATGTTGCTAGAAAACTCAAAGGTTGCTTTTTATATTAACGTACAGTTTAGATACTCTGAAAGGGATGATTCTAAATGTATAGCTTATTGACAAGTATATACACCAACGCACCCCTAAAATCCATCCACACACAGAATATACCCTGTTTCCAGACATTCACAAGCCCCTCCTCCATCTCACCTGTCTTTCATTTCTGTCCCATCATTCTCTCCTTTGCCCACCCCAATATCACATACTCTCAACTATTTGGCTGTATCTGGATGATCTCTCAGTTGGGCAGTATACATTATCGATGACTGTTCTCAGTTTTCTCTTTTGGAAATTAAACATTTCATTTGTATTCTAAATTCAGTGGCCAGGATTAATCACGTGGACCCTCCACTGCAAATAAACATCACTCACTCACATACCCTAAAATCACAGAGAATTAAACTTTCTACTCATGACACATCCTTATTATAAATTAGTAATATTTAATTTGGATTTTATGTAACACATTTGAAAAGCTGACAGAAAATGTTTTCTTCCTGAACTGAAAGCTTCTCTTGAATGTTCATAATGCTGTATATAATTTCTTCCTGATGCCTGAAATCATAATAATCAAAGAAAGGGAGGCTAATGGTGGTGGGGCATTAGAGGGACTGGAGGGAGGGAAGGGAGAGGGAAGTGATGTAATCATATTTTAATTAAAAACATTTTTAGAAATAAATACTATTATTATTTTTAGAAATTTCCATATACTTACTGGAGTGATTTTTAAAATATCAACAGTTTTGCCTTCTGTGTTCCTTCCCATTCTGATTCTTCTGACATCTATTTCATCTTTTTTTCATTTTGTCTGTTTATTTATGAATATATGTACCACTGCACATTTGTGGGTCCTGGGGATTGAACTCAGGGACTCAGGCTTGGTAGCAGATGCCTTTACCGGCTGAGCTATCCTACCAGTCCTCATTGCCTATTTCATCTCTGGATAATAGGTCACATTTTGCTCTACATGCAACTGAAGTGGTTTTTTTTTGTTTTTGTTTTTTCTTTTTCTCCTAGAAATAGGTACCTATGTCCTGTCTGCTCCCTGGAGTAAATCTAGCCTATAAACATCTTTTTCTAGATTTCGGTTGTTTTACTTAGATACTCTTCACCCCCAGTTTTAATAGATTTGAGGGCAGAAATAAAATTCCCTTTATCAAAATATGGGGTCTAAGTGCCTGGAGCATTTGCCAAAGGATAATGACCCTCTTCTCAGCCATCAGTAGATCTTGTGAATTTATATCTCAGAAGGAGATTTCTCTCTGGCTCTCTGGCCAGCAGCTGAAAGTTATTCCTGGTAATCAGCATAAACATTGGAAAACTTGGTGTCTTTTTCTGGACTCTCTTCCATACCTAGGTAAATCTGATATGTCTATCTTTTTCATTGACATTAAACACCTTTGCAAAAGAGGTATGTAGAGAGTCTCTTTATTCCCAGTCTCCCATGTTCACTAAATGACCCTGTGCACCTACATCAGTCTTCACAATTTCTCACCCATTACTCTTACCTCTGTCACACACAAGGCAGCTTCCTTTTCTTCCTATGCTCTGCAGAGAATGGATGTGGTCAGGGGTCTTCTTTTTTTCCTAGAAGGGACTCATCAACTTCCAATTTTTATTCTACATGTTTTCTTTACAATTGCATATCTCTGATAGTCTTCTTTTAAATTCGTTCTTCATATGGAATCTAACTTAACATTATTTTAAGTGAACCTGTCTTGAGACTTGCTGTATTGTAAGTAGAAGTCAATATGATTTTAAACATTAAGCTGAGATATGAATGGCATTGCATTTATGGAATGTGATATGAAAAGATTTTTCTCAAGTGCCTAATGAATATTTTAAATAGTTAATGAATATTGTTATATGCTTAGTTAAATACAAGGGTGTTTTGCATGATGTCTTAATTGATTCCCTGAATGTTTATTTTTGGCAAAAAAAAAAAAAAAAAAAAAAAAACAACTAATCAATTTAACTCTCCTCTTGAGTCCATTGTGTGAATAATAAAGATGCTACATTTCAAATAAAATCACATTATAATATTGGCTGAAATATTGTATTATATCACTTCCACTTATTACTTATCTGAAAAATTCTCTATACCCAAGTCAAGACACTGGACAGGAGATGTAGCTCAGTCGTTAGGTGTACATACAGCTCTTGCAGAACCTGAGTTTGGTTCCCAGAACATACATTGGTGGCTCACAACTACCAATTCTAGGAGATTCAAAGCCATGTTCTTTGAATATAATATTATTTTTTAAATGTGATTATATTTTTTAAATAAATTTAAATACTTAGGCATAGGAGACAAATTTCTCTCACTTACCTTTACAGAAATGGATTAACTACGTATTCCTTTTATAACAGGCAGTAACTGTAACTATATTTGTCTAATATCCTGGTAGACTATGACAAATTCTATGCGAGCAGAGGTTGTGATTCTTAGAGCATTATTGCATCCACTGTGTGATATGGATGTTACTCAACTATTGCTCGGTGTGCTTCGTATTTTCAGTCATTCATTGAGCACACACCTCTTATCACTATGACTGCTAATAAAGATTCTGTCATGGGCATAAGTAGAAATATCTTACTCTAATAGGAAAAGTAGACTATAATGTGGTAAGAAAAACAGTAGAAATGTATGTTATTCAATGGAAAAGAAACATAGTTTAATACATGTTAGTATCTGTAAAAGATTCCTAAAAGACATGAAACCTGAGCCAGATACATGGGAATTACATGAAGTGGTGACAAATACTTAAATAAATGGCACAGTGTCTGGAAAGGCACATTGAGCACAGTGATAAAAACCAACACAACTCGCATCATGAACATAAGATTAATCAGTTCATAGAGCTTATACAAGCTCATACTCCACAAAGACTGACTTATCTTAGCCAAACTTTTATCAGCTTCTTCTAGGTGCTGCTATCATTGGATCCTAGTGCAGGCTCCCATGACAGGTTCAGATCTAGAAAAGGCTGCTGTTTTAACCACGCTCAAACTACATCTTGCCATAGGTTCCAAGAGTGGAAAATATCCTGCCTCTTAAGGCAATGACTAATTGTCTTCTGTCTTGAGATGAATAGAGGACAATCTTAAATGTAACTTATTCTATGAAATACTTTCTAGTTAAGCTTCCTTTCTAGAACATTTTTTTCAACTTTTATTAGATATTTTCTTCATTTACATTTCAAGTGTTATCCAGAAAGTTCCCTATACCCTCCCCCCTCCCCGCCCTGCTCTCCTACCCATCCGCTCCCACTTCTTGTCCCTGGCATTCCCCTGTATTGGGGCATATAAAGTCTGCATGACCAAGGGGCCTTTCTTCCCACTGATGGCCAACTAGGCCATCCTCTTCTATATATGCAGCTAGAGACATGAGCACAGGGGGTACTAGTTAGTTCATGGTTATTCTTCCACCAAGAGGGTTGAAGACCCCTTCAGCTCCTTGGGTACTTTCTCTAGCTCCTTCTTCCTTGGGAATCCTGTGTTCCATCTAATAGCTGACTGTGAGCTTCCACCTCTATGTTTGCCAGGCATTGGTATATTTTCCCCCGAGACAGCTATATCCGGGCCCTTTCAGCACCATCTTGCTGGCATATGCTATAGTGTCTATGTTTGGTGGCTGATTGTGGGATGGATCCCTGGCAGGCGCAGTCATTGGGTCCATCCTTTGGAATCAGCTTCACACATGATCTCTTTAACTCTTTCAATGTGTGCTTTGTAGAACATTTGTTTTCAGTAATGAGAGTTAAACTCAGGACTGGAATAGTAGCTAGTCACATGCTCTAACACTTCAGTGTTATTCACAGCCCTCTAAAGCATAATTCTTACTGTGCCAATTAAGAATTTGCCCTGGTTCTCTGACACAAAGGCATCATTGCCATGGATATATGAATATGTCCATTTCAAAATGATCAACTCACTGGGGCAAAAAGGCATTAAGTAAGCATGTACCTGTGGAAGAATATAAGAAAAAAATTTGCTACCTCGTGCAAATGACACAGTCACTGGTCACCTTCTTTCTGGTCTAAGTTTCATTGGATTGAGAGTGGTGACTGATTAGAAGATAGGTAGATAGGTAGATAGATAAGTAGATAGATAGATAGATAGATAGATAGATAGATAGATAGATAGACAGACATATATAGGCTTATGTGTGCACACATACTCATAGATATTAAAATATAAAGCCATGTCATGTGACACTATGACATAATTCAGGTTCTGAATTCAGAAAATACATTTCAAAAATACTAAATTGAAGAAAGTATATTAGAAAAGGTGAAGTTTATCTGATTGTAACAGAAGCCAGATTACAGTAATACTCTGGCAACAATCCTAGTAGCCACCCTAGGGCTCTGCTGAAGTTATGTTCACGATTCAGATTTTTTTGTGTCATTTTTCCATCATAGTGGTGGTGGCTTTTCCATTCCTGGCACTGTCCCTATACTCTTGAGAGGATGGCGAATGAGAATCAAGAAGATAATACCTACATTACAGAAGGAAGATATTCTATTTTGTTTTTGTGACTACAATGTATCATATAATCCTTCTTAGGAAATGAAGTGCTAAGAAAACTAAATTTTTATCAGAGACTATAATAATCCCAAATAAAAGTGATTCTTCCACTTTAATGAAGTGAATAGGAAAAGATGACTATATGTGGACAATAGACATGTGTTATGGTTTGAAAACTGTACCTTCGAATCTTGGGTGTTAAAGTTCAATGGCTACGGTGATAGTTTTAAGAGACAAGACCTTTAAAAAATAATAGTGAAGTCATGAGGACTTGTCCCCTCATAACTAGAATCAAGTATCCTATAAAAAGGCTTGCAGGAGAAAGTTCATCTCTTTTGAATCCTCTGCTTCTGAGGGTGCGGCACCGAGCTACCACCTTCGAAGTAGAAAACAGCCCTCAGGCCAGCTGACCTTCTAGCACTTCAATATTGGATTTCTCAGACACTAGAACCAAAAGAAATAAATTCCTCTTATTTATTAACCATCTAGCATTTGGTGTTTTGTTATAGCAGCACAGAGTCTGGCAGCATGCCCACCATAGTCATCAGGTTGTAGAGCTTTAATAGAATTCGGAACTGCCTAGTGTAAGCTCTGTAATTTTCCAGGTAGAAAGATTAAAGTGCCTTGCTTCAGGCTATATCTCAAGTACATAGTAATGACACACCATAAAATTAATAAAAAAAACCTAACTTGGTTACTTTGACTAATAGCACACCTATCACTCCACTACAACATCAATTATCTAAAAAGATTATTATGCTGGTGCAGAAGTGCTGTCACAGACTCTTCTGTTTCCTTCTCAGCTCATAGTCCTCAGTGCAAACAAACCATCAGAAACTCTGAGCACACTCCTCTGTAATTACCCGAGTTAGTGTGTGCTCACCCTCCAAAGTGTAAACACCCCAGGAGCAACAGCATGACTTATTCATCTCGATGTCCCTTTTGTATGCTCCTGCCCCTGATCTCAGAGATGCTGAGCATAATATAAGTGGTTAGCAAATGATCATTGAATCAACTAACCTCAAACAGGAGCTTAAATCTTTACCATGCATCCCAATGGAAGGATATGATATATTCTTGGGATGTTGATTTTGACTCTAGTAGTCCCAATTTGTTGTTGTTGTTGTTGTTGTTGTTATTAAAATTATTATTTTGTGCTTCTAGATCTTATAGCTGGCAAAAAAAAAATCATTTGATTCAATTCATACATTTGCATATACTCTCTTTTATCACCAGAGTAACTAAGAATACAATAATTTAACACAATACTAAATTATAGGGTCAGTAAGCAAAGTAGGGAGATAAAGCCTGTGTCCTTCTTAGCACTATCCTGTGTGGTTAGTAATGTTTTGGAACATGTCAAGTTGCCATAACTTTAAAGTCATAAAGTATTTGACCTTTGTATTATACAATTATATTAATTACTTTACTCCTTACTGGATGAGAACAACTGACAGATACAACTTAAAGAGGAAGGATATATTCTGACTTGGGACTCCGGAGATTCAGTCCATCATGGCAGGAACAGGGTGGCTGAGGAATAGCTTTGAAGCTCCAATGGTACAAAAAAAACTTGCTCATTTTTTTTTTTTTTTTTTTTTTTTTTTTTTGCTGAGTAAGCATAGAGGAGCTCAGAACAGAACCAGGCCTGGGCTGTGACCCATAAACTCATTTCTAATGACCCATAAACTCATTTCTAAGATTTTACTTACATAATAGGTCCCATGTTGAAAGGGGTCATTACCAAAAAGCACCACCAAGCTGGAGACCAAGGGCTCGAATACAGGAACCTATGAGGAAGTTTTACATTCAAACTATGAGAGTACTCATACCCTAAAATTTCTGCACTACTTTAATACCAACCCTTTGGTAAACTAATGAAGTGGAGTTATTATTAACTGAAAATGTAAAGTTTCTAAATGCAGAGGGTTGTATATAGAGAGCAAAAAATTAAAGACAAGAATATGGTTGAGATTAAACTTGAGCTTTTCCACTTTTAAAAAATGTATTTTTAACAACTTTATATCACATATTTTGATCATATTCTTTTCTTCTTTCAGAATTCCAAGATCCTTCTCTGCATGCTACCAAACTTTATAACCCCCCCTCTCAAAAAATACACAAAACCTAACCAAAAAAAGCACACACACACACACACACAGAGAGACTCTCTCTCTCTCTCTCTCTCTCTCTCTCTCTCTCTCTCTCTCTCTCTCTCACACACACACACACACACACACACACACACAACCCATGTAGAGAGATTTGCATTGACCAATCAAACTATTCTTGAGCATGTGACCTGCCTGGGGTGTGGTTGATATACCTAATATTACCACACCGAAAACAACAAACAAACAAACAAACAAAAAAGAAACATGACTCCCCCCATCCCAGTACATATCATTTGCAAATAGTTTCTTTTATTTAGATATTTTCTTCATTTACATTTCAAATGCTACCCCAAAGTCTCCTATACCCTCCCCCAGCCCTGGTCCCCTACCCACCCAATCCCACTTCTTGGCCCTGGTATTCCCCTGCACTGGGGCATATAAAGTTTGCAAGACCAAGGGGTCTCTCTTCCCAATAATGGCTGACTAGGCCATCTTCTAATACATATGCAGCTAGAGAAATGAGCTCTGGGGCTTCTGATTAGTTCATATTGTTGTTCCACTTATAGTGTTGCAGACCCCTTCAGCTCTTGGGTATTCTTTGGGTTTTGTACCCACTTTCCTTCCTTTGTGTTGGGATTTTGTCTAGTTTAGATCTCTGTGAGTCCTGGGCAGGCTATCACTCTCTCTGAGGTCCTATGTACATCATCCTTGTTGGGCCTAGAAAATGCTGTTTCCTTAGAGATATCCACCACCTCTAGTTCTTATCGTCTTTCTGCCTTCTCTTCTGCATAGATGCTTGAGCCATGAGGGGACAAGTCTGACACAAATATCCCATTTAGGGATGAATGCTCCAAAATCTCTCACTCTCTGCACATTGCCCAGTTCTAGATCTCTATATTGATTATCATCTAACGCAAGAAGAAGTGTCTTTGAGGAAGGTTAAGTGATGCATTGATCTATGAGTTGATCTATCAATATGTTGTTAGAAGTTGTTTAATTTCTGGATAACACTTGAAATGTAAATGAAGAAAATATCTAATAAAGAAAAAATAATTTAAAAAAATATTGAAAAAAAAACAGAAAAAAAGAAGAAGTTGTTTAATTGCTTCGTTCATTTAGCATAATTGTAGTAGATTTTCTTCCAGGGTGGATGACATACAAAGTCTCAGGCTCTTGGCCTCATTAACAGTGTCAGGTATGGGTTCCACCTCATGTAGTGGGCTTTAAATACAATCAAAATGTGGTTGGTTAGTCCCATAATAGTATCACTGTTCCACCAATGGAACAGCTCTAAGGGAAGTGGGTATTGTTGCTTCCATGACTGATACCTGAGTGAGATTGATGGTTACACTTTTCTACTTTTAGTGATGAACATTTATAGTATGTCTTAAGTATCCTTCAGAGGCAGCTTAGATAGTCTGCTATTCGTAACTTGGAAAATAGAGGTTAAAGTGAAGTCAGAGAAAGTTAGAGAGCATTAGTTTTGTTACTGTATAAACAAAAGCATTTGCTTTAATTGTCTGGCTTTCGGAAGTGATTCTTCTGTGATATTTAACAGGTTCAACACTATTTTCTCTGCTTTTTTTTTTTTCATTTGAAAATGAGAATGTACATTTTGTGTGATAAAATAAATTAGACAAGTCTAGGCTATGAGACATAGTCCTTGCCTCTAAGATACAAATGAATTCAGAGAAGCACATTAAGAGCTAGATGCTGGGCATAGAGATAATCAAGTATAGCAGGCATTGTGAACACATCTGTTTTTCATATACATAGCCACATATATCAGGCTTCATATATTTATAACAATCTTCATGCTTCGTTACAATTTGTTGTGTGGCTGTTTCCTCTGGACATAAATTCTACTCAGTACAAGTTTATTAAAGGATAATTATTTGTGTTTTTTCTTCAATTTAGTACAACCTGTACAGACTGGAAAGCTGGAAGTTGTTTTGAGTACTTTAAGTTGGTTCTGAAATTTAAACAGAATCTGAAAGAATTTTTACACATAGTTATACTTTCAATATATCTAAAGATGTGATAACTGGGCTTCTGTTTACAATATATATTCCCATTTTCACACTTGACCATATTGTATCCTTTCTAAACCCTCATAAGGTAAGTAATAAATTCTTTTGTTTTTATAATATATGAGGGAAAACTAGGCTCAAAAATTTATGCAGCCTGCCCCAGTTCTTAGATCAAAGAACTTGAGGATCGACCTTGAAATTGCAGAACTCTGCTTCTAAACTCTGGGCTCCATTTATTTTACCTTTCTTACTGTCTGCAGAAGGACCTGGTGGGTGACTAGACTCAATGCACCTTGTGAGACCAAAGATGATGTTCTATAGATATGTGTTTTTAAATTATTTTTATTGTAGTTTGGTTGCTAAACAACTAACTGGAGACAGGTAATCATTTGAAACATAAATCATTTGTTGAAAGTATAAAATGACAGAAGAGTAATTAGTTCTGCTGCGTAATTGCCTTGCAATGCTTCATGGAATGAGCATTATGATTTTAAATTTGTAATTGTCTAATATCTTCCCACCTATTGCTATGGGACAAAGAGACCCATTTCTTTGATGTGTGTGCCCTATAATCCTGTCTTTATATTGCTCTGTGAAAGCTGATCAGGAGCAAAACCTATTAAGGGTGACTAAAGTTTCTAAAGAAATAATTAATAATAATAACAATAACAACAACAACAACAACAACAACAATAATAATAATAATATTAATAAATGGAAACATAGAATTAAATAGAAAATAAATCCTCTCATACCCGTATTCTGTTTTGTTTTATTTTGTTTTTTAATGCATTTCTTTCCTTTGCATGAAAGTTGTAGAGACTGCAAAAGCCCCCATGGCTATCAATGAGCAGTAGTGTTTACCTGTCTATGTGCTGGGCCCTTGGGTTTGAACCCATTAAACAAAGCCAACAACAACAACAAAATAAAACCATGCCACTAAAAAGGCCTATTTGGGAACAACAGAACAGAACTCTCTTCTTTTGGTGTAACAACTGTCCTGCAGGTAAAAGGGTGATGTCTGTTCAACTTTTGTATTGGTTTAGTACTTTATGGCTGAAAAGCAGAATTTCCATATATTGTTTTTCTATTTGATTTTTTCTTTATTTGAGTTTGCACATCCTATTGCATCTATATCTACAGGGTTACCATATTTTTCTGGTCATTATCTCTTATTTAAGATAATTTCAAAAGTTATTCACAAGTTATTATGATGAGATCTTTATCAGTATTGGATATGGTGAATATATAGAGATTTTAGCTAGCAAGAAGTTTGTAGCTAAGCAATAAGATAAATGTTCTGACCATTGTGCAATAAATTTCATGACAGAATGTGTCATAAATCATCTAGAAATTCCATATTCTCCTAGATCATAAGACTTAAGAATGTCAGAAATGTAGTGAATAGGCATCATCCAAGGTATTCAAAGGTGACTTTTGTCACCAATACACTCATCTTAATTTAAGCCTTTACTTGACAAATGTTTGAAAATCTGAGCACATTCCATACAAATCAAGAGCCATAGCTGTTAACTGTTATTGTTGAAGAGCTGTGCTTCTAGTTAAAAGTTTGATTTAGGCCTTTGACCTCTCCATTCTGGGTCTCCTAATCAGCTAACCTCTCTGGCATCTTAAAGCTCAATTGCTCTTCTTAAAGACCAGTAACCAAGTGATATTTTATTTGGCTCTTTCCAGTCATTGGTACTTCTTATGTATCTATTAAGTTTTAAATTTTCCTCTACCAATATTTAAACTATGTCCATATGTTTATTATACACAGTCAAGAAAAAGACAGAGTGTCCATAGAGTCCTTCCATCACAACATATGTGATCACAAACCCCATATTTCTCCAATCCAGATAAAGTTCTGTAAATATTATTTCAATTCTTTAGTAAATTCAAATCATTCTACCGATAAGTTTTAGTATTTAGCATAGCATTTGCAATCCTGGACTAAAAAAAATTAAGTACATAGTAAACAATATATGATATTCATATGGGTGTTTGCCTTTTCCAGCCTTAATATGAGGAAAGGTGCCTTACTACAACTTGATATGTGATGTTTTATTGATATCCCTGAGACATGTGCCCTTTTCTGAAGAGAAACAGAGGAGAAATGAATGTGTATTGTTAGAGTGGAGTTAAGGGTTCGGGACTTAAGAGAAGAGGGACAGGGGAAACTGCGATATAGATGTAAAACTGTAGTTAATAATAATGATCATCATCATAATAATAATTATTTAATAATGTAATAATTATTATTGTTATATAAATAATATAATAACTATTATTATTAAAATTTCTACAGGTTAAAAAAAGAAAAGAACAAAAGCAAAGGCTGAGCAGGGAGCTCTGGAGTATGTATCTGTCTCTGGAGTGTATATTTGTCTCTAGAGTGTGCATATGTCTCTGAAGTGTGTGTCTCTGGAGTGTGCATTTTTCTCTGGAGTATGTATTTGTCTGACACTCTATCTAGATAAGAGTCAGAGTCTGAGATTCTAAAAGTACATTTCTCTATTCTCATTCTCTGAAATACATTCTAGAAAGATGAAGAGTGAGATCTTTAACATTTCATTTAAAACTACAAACTATTTTGGGGTAAAGAAAAATGGTATCAAACTAAAAGCCAAAAAGGCAATTTTAACTCTTTTGTTTCATTTAATAACCAAAAGTAGTTTGAAGACAGAACTAGAGTACTGGAAAAATAAAAATGGAAATAAAGACATATTTGATAAAAATAATATAACTTTTGAAATGTTTCATTTATAATGAATAATGGTTATCATGTAGAAGACAGGGAATTGATCCATTCTTATCTCCTTGTACTAAGGTCAAGTCTAAGTGGTTGAAGGATCTCCACATAAAACCAGAGACACTGAAACTTATAGAGGAGAAAGTGGGGAAAAGCCTCGAAGATATGGGCACTGGGGAAAAATTCCTGAATAGGACAGCAAAGGCTTGTGCTGTAAGATCAAGAATTGACAAATGGGACCTCNTACCAGTGCCTGGCAAACACGGAAGTGGATGCTCACAGTCAGCTATTAGTTGGAACACAGGACTCCCAAGGAAGGAGCTAGAGAAAGTACCCAAGGAGCTGAAGGGGTCTTCAACCCTATAGGTGGAAGAATAACATGAACTAACTAGTTCCCCCAGTGCTCATGTCTCTAGCTGCATATATGGAAGAAGATGGCCTAGATGGCCATCATTGGGAAGAGAAGCCCCTTGGTCATGAAGACTTCATATGCCCCAGTACAGGGGAACGCCAGGGCCATTATGTAGGAGGTGGTGGGTAGGGAAGCAGGGAGGGGATGGGGGAGGGGATGGGGAACTTTCTGGATAACACTTGAAATGTAAATGAAGAAAATATCTAATAAAGAAAAAATAATTTTAAAAAAGGGTATAAAAATCTTTTCCCTTTATCATTTTTTCTGTTTTGAAATGAAATCTTTATTGTACTGATAACAATTATTAGATAGGTTATCTTAAAATTTGTCCAAAGAACTACTTTGATCTTATCATTTTATACCTCAGAAGTGATGACTTACAATATACCTTTGATGATATTAATAACATGTACAGAAAATCCAGGTGTATCTCTGTCTTCCTTGTGACACAGTATGAAGTGCAGAGACAGCTGAACCCGCACCCAGGACATCCTATCTGCTCTTCACAGAGTGTGATAGTGCTTTGATGGAGAAGTGAGGTCTTTATATCTTCTTTTTTTCACTCATGTTTGCTCTTTGTCTTGAGTCCACGTGGAACACTCATATACAGTTCACATGAGGAGAATCTGACTTGGTCATGTGATAGATGATCACAGCTGTGGGTATGAGGCAGCATTCAGGACCCTCCATCCTCTAGTCTTACTAATTGATGCCCCATACATTCTGAGTGGAAAGAGAAGCTGTTGTTTTTGTATCCATTCTAAATCCCTTGCTTGTGTGATCAATAAACATGATAAATGCTTATTTTTCCAAAGTATGGGAGTTCTTTTGTAATTCTTATACACTTATGATAATCAAGGCATCACCAAATTAGAAATACGTGCCAAATGTTTCTTGTCTGTCATCAGTGCACTTTTAATTTTTTTTTTTTTTAAGAAATGATGAGTACCAGAGAGATAGCAGCTAGTAGAAGGCACTTGCTGTTAAGTCTTGCCACAAGTTCAATCTCCAGGTAACACAAGGTAGGAAGAGAAAAAACCTCTCCTCTAATTGTCCTTTAAACACAAAATGCATGCACCTCCTCCATGCACAAACAAATAAATAATTGTGATTTTAAAACTGAATACAAATGATGAAGTAGAGTTTATATTATCTGCCTCTATGACTCTGAACTTCCTATGTAGGTTCAAATCCATGACAAGAATTAAGTCGTGGCATACTGTATATCAGTACTAGCCCAGTTATTTAAAAGCCCCATATAAAGACCTTCTTTTGTGACCATATTTATAGTAGTTCATAAATATTTAGACACTCAAGTCATTTCAATATAATGTCTGTAGTTTAAAATGGAGAAGAAACAAAGAGGTTATTGGTAGCTAACAATTTGTGCATGAATACTGTACGTTCCTTACAAGTGTATGACCACCTTATCACATAACACATGATCATGTAGCACACTCGGAGAGATGAAGTTCAAGATGTAACTACCAAGTGATGACAAACATGATTCAAGCACATATCTCCATCATGACAAATTTGTCATTTATATCTTGCCTTAAAGTATTAGGATGAGCACGATAATGATTTCAGTAGTAATTAGCTGTCAGTCCAATGACTGACATAATAACATAACCAGTGAAAATTAGCTAGCACAAAGTAAACCCATAAGTTCCAAATGTTGTTATTATCTCATTTTGTTCTATTTTTCACTGAGGACTAAATTCTACAAAAATTAATGTGACAAAAATTTCACCTTCAATAAGTTTACTCTATCTGACTATTACATATAATGTAAAGTAAAATTTAATAAAGGACTCAAATTATTCACTTGACAAATTTAAAATGTTTCATGGATTCAATGAGACTGAATGTGAATTTTTTTCCAAGACAAAGTTTCTCTATGTAGCCCTGGATGTCCTTAAACTCAGCTCTATAGACCAGACTGACCTTAAACTCAAGGCCTGTCTCTATTTTGAGTTCTGAGATTAAATTCTTGCACCACCACACATAGCTCTGAAGGTGGATCTCCATGGCTAAGACTTCAATAGGAAAAGACATTAATTCTATGTAAAAATAAATAAATAAAAAATAACATGCAAGACAAAAATAACCAGCATTGAGAATTTTTCAAAAATTGTTAGAGTTCAGTATTCCTAAAGAACTTATTAGATTTTTTTTAACAGACTAGCTAGATATGTAAGGAAAGATGCTAATAAAGACTTCAAAGAAAATTATGGGGAATGGCTGCTTTACCCTCTTTATAACACTAAACTCCCGTCATAATGGAAATCATCGAACTTGGTTTAGATGTTCTGAAAAAATTTTTTCCCATATATTAAAATGTCACTTCTTTTTAGTCGAGTTTAGATACGAATCTCTCTCTTGAACCAGGTGTAAGAGATAACGTTCGTTGTCTTCAAATGAACTCGACTGAATTTGTCTTCCCAGAGATTTATTAATTATATTTCCAGTATTTTCCATAGAGAAATGATAATAGTTATTTAACACCCTGGGGAACACAGAACCAATCAGCCTAGGGACTAAAACTGCTCCTGGCTCCCAGGAGTTAATATCAAAGCACACATTTTCAGCCCACCCGCTAGGAAGCTCAGATCCATTACATAAAATTATAGCCTTGGGGCTAAATCATACAGGCTGAAGACTGGTATAGCTTCGTGAAGGAATAAAGAAAAAAAACCTAAAGTCATCAGCAGTCACATCGCCTACCTCAGCCTATTCTCATCCCTTAACTTCTTTCCACCTCACACAGTTCTTTTAGTGCTTCTCTCCTTGAGTTAAGTTCCTCATTTTATATTTATTGTGGTAAAAGACACTAAACTTACAACCTTCAAACATGCAAAACACCCATTTAAAAACATTTAATAAACAGTTTATAACATTTAGTGTTAATTCCAAGTTTCCTAAAACAAAGTACTAATTGAGTCAAGACTGTGTTTTGTTTGAATCTTTTGGTGTCAGTAAGAATGATGTCTTATAATAAACCCAGGGCCATGGAGGGCCACTCCCCTGCAGTGAGGCATAGACATGTCTCATAGAAAACTACAGAGACATTATTAAGCACACCTAGAAGGAAGGTGTGTGGCAATCATGGAAACACAACAAGAAGCTGCTATATAGTAAGCCAAGAAAAGGTCTTGGATAGTCAAAGTTAGTTTCAAAGCTGAAGATGAATAGATATCTAAGCAAAAGTTTAATGCAGTATTTTTCAAGTTTGTGGATATGGGTTTGAGAGAAAGGAAGCTAGGCTTCTAGACTATGCAATCAAGTGTAAGGATGGTAGCATTCACTGACCAAGGACAAGTAAAATGAATTAAAAGTTTGAAAAATGGAATAGTTCCATCATTTAGACAAAAATTCAATGTTTCCATAGGAAACTAGAGTTCAGAACAGCCATCCAAGAGGAACATAAAGTGAGGGTATTTTATATAATGACTAAAATTTGGGGAAGAAAATACATAGAGCATAGACTAAAGGGGGGAAACTGGATAGCAGTGGAGTGAGTCCAAAGACATGGGGGAGAACAGAAAAAGAGAGTGCAGGAAAGAAGGAGATGAGGCCAAAGACAGGATACATTCTACAAGCAAGGGGTACTTAATAATGCTAAATACTGCCAAGAAAAAAATAGAATGTAGACTTAAAAAAATACCAGCTCTGTAGACATAATAGTAAGAACATTGTCAAGAAACAGTATGGAGAGAATTAAACTCAAAAGCCAAATTAAGAAAACATTTCAGAGTAAACAGAGATTAGAAAGGGAAGTTCTAATGTTACCCACAAGAAATTGGCTGTAAAGAAGCAGAAGGATATGCTAATTTGAGGGGGTTCTTGGTTGAAGGAGGTTTCTTTTTTTTTTTTTTTCTTTTTTTTTCCCCTCCTAACATTATCGTGTTAATCGCTGATGGGCGTCTTCAAGTTTTAAAAAAAAAGAAGTGGTGGCAGTGGCTCAAAAGGAATGCTATGTCACTTGTCATATGTTATGTGTGCCCAACACTGCAGAGGATAAAGCTGATCCAGGATTTCAGAGGCATATTCTCTGGTCATTGAACATGTCAGGTGAACAGTATCTTCAGGACACGAAATGAGAGAATGAGCATATTGACAGAGATAACACCACCCTAGCCTAAGAGGGTCCTTAGGAGTAGGAGTCAGATACTTGTACTCCATAACAGGTGACTAGAAAAAAACCAAAGAAGGAGAACTTAGGACTATAAAATATGAAGCATGCAGAGAGTACTAATTAAAAAAAATGAAGAAATAAGGAAGAAGCTAAAGGGTAGCTCAGGTCAAGGACAAGTGTGGGCCTTTATGGAATGTAGAGATAGCCATTATTATACTCAGCACGCAGTGATGAAGATCTAGAGCAGAGAGAAGAGAATAATTAATATAAAAGGGAAAGGAGGAGAAAGGAATGGAGACATGCAAGGAAGGAGTAAGAGAAGAAAGGTGAAGGGAGGGTATTTGCAAGCTCAGGAGGGAAACACCCATGAAGATGGCGGAGAAGGTATAAAGAAAGAATAATTAAGATCCTGGCCAAAGTGTCAATACAAACTGAAAAGAAAAATGGCTCAGACCTATCTGTTTATTTTTAAATTACCTGAATAGTGGATTTTGTAAACAGAAAGTTTTTTTTTTTTTTTTCAAATAAGGATGAAAATATCGGAAAACCTAAGACAAGCCTCCGAAATGAAACACTGCTAACAATGTGGTTGATGGCCACCTTCTCAGTGGAGCAGAGGAGTGAGCTGAGCCACATAAAAGTGCCTGGCCTTTCATAAACAAGAATTTTTTTTTCCATCAAATGGTTTTCAGAATTTGTTGGCTATTTGTGCTAAACTGTAACTGCAAAAAAAGAATTGTGTATGGTCATATGTCATTATATTTGGGGCTTGGGACTCAAAATAGTGATCACAGTCTATCAATAGTCTAACTGAGGTAGAGCAAACCTCCACTGCTAAAAAGTAGGGATCAAAAGCTAGTCTTTATCTACATTTACCATGTTCAGGCATTTTGAGAATGATGGGCTTTTGTTGGGAGCTGTGTTTTCTGTAAAAATCTCCCTAAAGTGTATTTCTCCCTAGATTATTAGGAAGTTGGAATTCTTAAGCACCCCTCAGAAGGCATGATATTGTGATTTGCATTTGACATGGGGAGACATGATAGTTTGGTGGTCTAAAGAATCATGATTTACAACACTGGGCTAGCTACATACTCTGGAAGTGGATTGGAGAATATGTGTCTGCACTCAAGTGTTTCTTGGGGAATGGCAAGTAGGGTTCCTGGGAATGAAGTAGACTCTCCTTTAAGGAGAATATGGATGCCTTCTGTGAAATGAGAGTCTTTGATGGAAAAATCTGGAATTGTCTTTTAGAGGGAGCAGCTCCAGAGACTTAAAAATAAATAAATAAATAAATAAAAAGCAATTTGAGGGACTCTCTGAGACTTCCATGCACAACAGTATGACAATCATGAAAAGGTAAAAAAGAAGTTCTGTTATAGCCAGTGTTGGTTCAAACGTCCAGAGTCTTACCCTGAGTGGTTTATTTTAGGCAAGTTTAAGCACAACACACTTTAGTGAAAAATTTTCTGGTTATAATTAAGTCAATTCCATGTGCACAACAAAGTCTACTTAAATTTCCTTGAAGAACAAAGTAAACTAAATACAGATCAGGCATGATGATATTTAAAGTCTTTGTAAAGTCCATCAAGGTAGGACCTAGAGATGACTGGGCAAAAGCAAATTTATAGTTAGGGACTGGGGAAAAATCTGGTGCTTGAATAGTCTCTAGCTAAACATATAGCACAAAAGTAATCAGGTTATTAAACACATCTGCTCCCAGCTTCCTGGGCACATAAGAGATGTGTCATCACTTGCCTAGAGGGAACAACCCTATGCACTTAACACGATAGATTCCTCTAGTGCTGGTCTGGGAGAACAAAAACACCCATGCTTCCTACAGGAATTGCTGAAACATGTTACCTCTCTCAAGGGGACTACTGATGAAGGTGGCTAAGTGGGATTTTTTGAGGGATATAACAATAGGAACTCATAACATAAAGCATTGCAAAGTGACAACACTACGTTTTTTTTCTTGGTTATTTTCTTTTTTCCTTTTTTTTTTCTTTTTTTATTAGATATTTTCTTAATTTACATTTCAAATGCTATCCCAAAAGTTCCCTATACCCTCCCCTCCCCTGGCCCTGCTCCCCTACCCACCCACTCCCACTTCTTCGCCCTGGTGTTCCCCTCTATTGGGGCATATAAAGTTTGCAATACCAAGGGGCCTCTCTTCCCAATGATGGCCGACTAGGCCATCTTCTGCTACATATGCAGCTAGAGATGTGAGCTCTGGGGGGGTTCTGGTTAGTTCATATTGTTGTTCTTCTTATAGGGTTGCAAACCCCTTCAGCTCCTTGGGTACTTTCTCTAGCTCCTCCACTGGGGGCCCTGTGTTCCATCCTATAGATGACTGTGAGCATCCACTTCTGTATTTGCCAGGCACTGGCATAGCTTCATATGAAACAGCTATATCAGGGTCCCTTCAGCAAACTCTTGCTGGCATATGCAATATTGTCTGGGTTTGGTGACTGATTATGGGATGGATCCCCAGGTGGGGTAATCTCTGGATAGACCATCCTTTCCTCTTAGCTCCAAACTTTGTCTCTGTAACTCCTCCTTTATTTACATTTCAAATGTTTTCCCCTTTCAAGGTCTCCCCTTCAGAAAATACTCACAGGAGGAAATATGGAAACAAAGTACGGAGCAGAGACTGAAGGAAAGGCCATCCAGAGACTGCCCCACCTAGGGATCCATCCCATATACAGACACCAAACCCAGATGATTTGTCAATGCTGGGGAGCACTTGCTGATAAAAGCCTGATATGACTGTGTCCTGAGAGGCTTTACCAGAGCCAGAAAAATACAGAATAGGAAGCCAACCACTGAACTGAGCTCGGGGGTCCCTGATGGAGGAGTTGGAGAAGGGACTGAACGACACTACTTTTTAAGAGAGAATCATGCTATGTAACTCAGGCTAGCCTTAAACACAAGATCCTTCTGCCTCATTCTCCTAAGGGCTGAAGTTTCCTGTAAAGACCAAATTAATGAATATTCAAACAACTTTAATTTAAGAATTCATCTTGGAAACTTTCTTCAAATCATTGTTTTCATCTCTCTTAATATCGGATCTCGTCTGCTCCCAGTTAATTTGCCAATCATGGCAGCAGCAGAAACTGCTGAAAAGGTGATGATCTGTCTAGATTGGGAGAAAAGATATCATAACTGGTGACTCCTTACTTCCCATTTTAGGAAGCCAATTTGGGTAAACTTGAGACAAAATTCTCTTAAAAATAAAATCTGACTGGGAAGAAACAAAACTGTGGCCACTGTCTTGAAATGGCAAAGGTGTCTTTCATGTATGTGAGCAGCAGGAAAGGTCATGGCTAGCTCAAGGTTGCATCAAGAGTCAGTATCAGCACTAACTTCACTGTGATGGTTTGCTCAGTCCAGAGAGTGGCACTATTAAAAGGTGTGGCCCTGTTGGAGTAGGTGTGTCACTGTGGGTGTGGGCTTTAAAACCCTAGTCCTAGCTGCCTGGAAGTCAGTATTTTCCTAGCAGCCTTTAGATGAAAATGTAGAACTCTTAGCTCCACCTGCACCTTGCCTGCCTGAATGCTTCCATGTTCCTGCCTTGATGCTGCCATGTTCTTGCCTTGATGGTACTGGACTTAAACTCTGAACCTGTAAGCCAGACCCAATTGAATGTTGTCCTTAGAAGAGTTGCCTTGGTCATGGTGTCTCTTCACAGCAGTAAAACCACAACTAAGACACTCACACAAGATGGAACAAAAGTAAGAAATAGACTGGTTGAGGACTGCTGCCTCTGCCCCTCTTGTTTATAGAGATATGTACACAGACATTCACAATCTTCCCACTAAGTGTTCTCTCGCCCCAGGTAATACAAGGCAGGCATTTCTAGCATCTCAGTTTTTTTTTTCTCTTGTCCCATAACTTGAAGCTTTAAAAAGCAATAAAGGAACAGATAGATCAGGTGGAACCTAAAAGTATTTTATTTTATAAAACATTGAATCAGTTTTTTTGATATACTTTCTGGGAAAGGTGAATTAGCAAATGCTTGCAGAATTCTCTCTACCTAGATAGAACATAATCTCCTGTGCTAAATGTGCCCATGCATTCTTGAATTAATTATTCCCAAACTGCTCTCTTAATGCTTATTCTTAAAATAAATGTCATTAACTAAATGATCCCAGTGAAACATTTGTTTCAGAATAATGACTTGGTAAAACATTAATGTTAGGGCTATCTGTATGCCTGCTGACTCTGGCTTTACAGACTGTAACTTACTTGTTCTAGGTAAAGACTTCCATATTGTTTGCCTTAGGAGAAAACATGACAGAAGCATGGAATGCTGATTTCCATGACAGCTACTCTTAGAGCAGCCATTTAGAAGCAGACCAAGCTCTCTGCCTATGCTGAAAAACAAACAGTATGACCAATATGACCAAGTGCTGTAAGTGAGAGACCTTCTCCATCTGAACCAGTCACTGAATTTCTGGGCAGTACTATTCTGGGCATCTGGAAGCAAAGCAGCAGCTGAGATATGCTTTTACAGCATGATGTATCTAGAGTGCATATCCTGCCAAAATCAATTTTTGATTAATCACTTGTTAACATGTGAACATTATGTTTTTATGGAAGCTGTTTAAAGCTTTAAAATTTGAGGATAAAAAGAGAAGTACTTTCTTTTTCTATGATGTATACTATTTCAAATTTGCGTCTAAAGAATAGTATTTTACTTTATTTGTATTTTCTGGCTGGGATAATCACAGGTATCAGATACCCTGCATATTAGATATTCACATTATGATTCATAGTAAAATTACAGTTATGAAGTAGCAATGAATATATCTTT
This sequence comes from Mus minutoides, assembly GCA_902729485.2. Lineage (NCBI taxonomy): Eukaryota > Metazoa > Chordata > Mammalia > Rodentia > Muridae > Mus > Mus minutoides. The sequence goes on from LR750623.1 coordinate 27,129, forward strand.
ATGTCTTGGGGTCCCCACAACATAAAGAACTGAATTAAAGGGTCACAGCATTAGGACAAATGAGAACCATTGAACTATAGAGTGTGTTTGTTTGCTTGTTTGTCTTATGAGGCAGGTTCAGAGGTGTGAACTGACTATGTAGGCGAGGCTGCATTCAGTCTTGCAAACCTCCTACCTCAGTGTCCTGAGTGCTGAATTAAAACTCTGCATTACCACACCCGGTGGGCCTTGCTTTTGGCATTTTCTTTTGGTGGTGGTCATATTCATTTTACATTTTTAATTACTAAGGAAGAAGTCTCACATGACATTTTTAATATTAGCTTTCTCTTTGTCTTGTGCTTTTATTTGCTACTTTGCCTTTTTTTTTTTTAGGCTTCAACTTGCACTGCCATGCTTCAGTTCCTATATGTTCCTCTGATTACTTTCTATAGGGATCTTTATGAATTCCATATGACTTACATAAACAGGCTTACCTAAATTGTAGACCAATAACAAACTCAATCACATACAAACATACATGATTTACTCTCCCTCTAAGTTTTGTTTTTAATGCCACATATAGTATTTCCATATCATGTAAGAGTAGAGTGTGTATAGTTACCATTAATATTTTTGCCTTGAGTTTTATATTAGAAGCAAATAATTTGCTGATCAACTTCACAGCATCACGGTATATGTGTCTGCCTACATTATTATGATTTTACTTTACTGCTTAGAATATTTTCATTTCAACTCAAAAACTCCCAACTGTACTTTTATATGATGTTCAAGCAGGAACCAATGATAGTAATACACTGTTTGTCCACAACATCTTTATCACATCTTCATTTTGAAGAATATTTTACTGGATACATTATTCTTTGTTGGCATTTCACTTTTGATTAGCCTTTTGAATTAGTGTTCCCATGTTTTTCTACCCTGATGGGTTCAGCTAGGTCCCTACTCCAAGTCTCACGAAGATTTCCTTATATGTGATAATCATTTTTCCTTTGATGCTTGAATTTAAATGACCATTTCCCAGGATTTTAGAAGTCTTTCCAGGTTATTTTTCTATCTTTTTTAACCTTAGTGTCACCTCAGAAACCTCCATGTCACTTAAACTTTCTCTTCTTCTTGATCAGTTCAAAGTTTGTTTTTTTGTGATACTAGGATTGAGAATAAGCGTGCTAAATCAAAGTTCTTACACTGAGTCATAACCCAGAACTCTCTTAATTGGATAAGTTCTAATTATCTGTTTTCCTTCCAATGATCCTTTTGATATTTGTTCTACTTGGCTCCAAGCTACTATAGTCCATCTTTTTTTTTTTTTTTTTCATTCTGTGACAGTATTTTTGAGCTTTGGGATTTGCATCTGGCATGTTTACTATCTTCTCTTTTTGGAAATTTTCACAATGTTGCATATTTTGCTCTCTTACCAATTTTGGGGACTTTTAAAATGATTATTCTGAATTAACTGTTGTATTATTATTTAGAACCATTTTCTAGAAATATATTGTTCCTATGATTGGGACTATTTTATTATATCTTCACTTTTCTTAATTTATTCCACAATCTAGACAGTAGACAAAACAGGGTTTCCTGCAGTCTCAAGGACAGTAGTTCAGGAGAAGAATCACAAGCTAGTCAGAAATGATGGGGACTACTTAAAACTTCATGCTAGTTTCTTATCAGAAGGCAGGTTTTATGAAGCATGTGGCATCCCTGAAACTGAATGTATGCCTTAGAAACCACACTACCAAAGTTTTGCAGTTTTGTTTCTCTTCGGAGAAAAGCAGAATCCAAACATCTTTCCCCCATTCAGTCTACTCATACCTAAGTCACAAGGAGCCATGGGCAGCAGTTACATGATAGAGCAAGTGGCTCTGTCTTTAATCATTGGGTCCTAAGCATATACGGTATAAAAGCCCCAAACAGTACCCTGAGAAGGGCATGACAGAAATCATTCTTTTGGCCATCCTCTGGAAATATGGGCACATAGGTTGTATTGGCTAATTCTTTCCCTCCCGTGGAAAACCTGGGAGGTGACTACTTTTGTCTGTTACTTTAGGGTTATGCTAAGCAGAGATGCTCTACAAACTGCTAGTCATACTGCCATCTTCCTTCTCACCACTTCCCAGTCACCTAGCACTTGAACAAAGGTTTGCAATAGAATTAAGCTTATGAGATGTCAGAATATTTGATATATGGCCCAAGTGTTTTCCCAAGGAAGAGCAGAGAGTTTGCTGCCACTCTCCTTGCACTAAAAGAGTTTGAGGTTACAATTACTGTGAATAAATTAAAACATAGTGTTTAATCTAACCATCCACAAAGCATTTAGAAGATGCTGGATCCCTCTTCTGCTCTAAAGAATATGAGAGGAAAGCCAGTATTCTGACCTCAGAGAAGATCTGAAACACTCTGTGTGAAACTCAAGTCTTTCCCTCCCCAGATATGCTGGGAGTTAAGGTTTCATTTTGATACTATGTGGCATGCCTGGAATGGGTTGAGGTAAAATCTTCACTATGATCTTCCATGTGTCTGATCCATCCTGGACGCAGAAATTTCCCAGGCAGCAGTCTGAATTTCTCATAAAAGCTTTTGGTGGCATGTGGTGGGGGCAGTGTATTCAATGAAGTAGGGTCCGGGACTTGATTTTCTACTCTCTTTCTGGTGTCATATTTTTCTACACTCTTCTATGTAAAGCTGAAAATTTCAATGAGTTCATGTAGCATGACAGATTGAAAGGTAAAATGCAATAAAGATGTTCATTGTTATTTGTAAAATTCACTCCAAGTAGAAAACATCACATTTATAAAAAGTTCATGTGTATCAAGGATATCGGTGAACACATTTTCTTCCAGTGGTAACAAGAATTTCCTCAGTGCCATAAAGCAGGAAGGACAAATATTATGACTTTACTAGGTCAGGAGGAAATAGAGAACAGCATTGGAACAGACTTGAATTCAAAAGCCTGCTGTCAACGCCAAACAGGTGTTCTTTTTATGGCTTATTGAATAAAAACACTTCTTATTCATCACAAATCTAGAAGATTCATGTTTAGTCTTTAACTCTAAATTTTGCTTCATGACCTGGCACAGAATGAAAAAAGCACAGAGGTAGTGTTTCATGCACTATTTAGGAGTGTTTCTGGGAAGAAATTAATAAAGGTTTAGCTGGGCTTTTTACCTTAGGCCAGAGAACACTTTTGCATGGAAGGAATAAAACCCTTCTCTCTGTGATCAGTAGAAACAAAATATAAACACATTATTAGAACATGGAACTATCTACCTCTTCTCTCTTATTTCCCCAATTCATATTTACAAGCAATTGAATGTGATGCCTGAAGGCACAGAATATGGCCACAAAGGAACCAAAGACTATTGTGAAAATCAGTGTTCTGGGGTCTGGGGAGGTGTCTCAGTCAGTAAAATGCCTTTTGTGCAAGTATAAGAACCTGAGTGTAGATTTAAGTATTCACATAGAATCTGAGCATGATCACATATGTCTGTGACGGGGCATAGGTGTAAACAGAGGCAGGTAGATACCTGGAGCTCATTAGCAATCCAACCTAAGTGTATCAGTGAACTCCAGATCATTGAGAGTTCCTGGATATAACTGGTTCCTCTTCCTCATCTGGTTCCACAAGAGAATCTTAACTCATCCACAAGGATACAGCAGCATAGATATCTGAATTCTATCCAAAAATAGGTACCATGTGGTTTAAGCTTAGTGGGGGCAGGGAACAGAAAAAGCAGGGGCAGGCTCAGTCCCAGATACTGCAAGCTTGTTATCCTAAAAGCAGGTAACACAAGCTCTGGGGAATACCTCTTCTTGGCCATGTCCTTACTGTTTCCAAGAAAATGAAAATGGAAGAGCCCAGTGTCCTCGACCTCACCTGCTCCATGGCAATAGTTTCTCTTTTTTGGTCCCCAGGGTCACAGTGCTAGTGAGAAGGATTTAAAACAAAACAAAAGAAAACAAACAAACAAACAAACAAACAAACAAAAAAACGAATGCTAATTGCATTTCTTGTCCATTTTAAATAAACTGTTCTTGGCAGGTAAGTAGTATAGTCTATATTTACTCCAGCAGTTCCTGTCCAACATAATCCAGAGGAAAAGATCAATAGACGGCAGCACGGCTTCAAATGAAATGGGCTGGTTACCAAATCCTTGTAACACATTGATTTGTGAGTTATTTATTCAAGTTCACTGAAGAAGCAATTTACAAATCACCTTTCACTGCCTTGATTCAGCACTCTGAAGTAAATAAATGTGGTCTCTCCACTGGGCTTTTAGTGAAATGTCAGTTTGGCCTAAATAGACGATGCTGAATTTAAGTTATAAATCTAACTCTATTTTACTATATCTGGAGCCCACTCTGTCATTCTATTGTTCCTTGGATCCGTGTGAAAGCTAGAGGTGCATTAGTAGAACAAAATGAAAAGGAAAAGTTTCGACAGCTTTTTGACACAATAGTAAATTTCAAACAAAGCAATCTAGCTTTAATATTTAAGACGTCAGCTTAGTTTTCTTAAGTAGTTAATTAGTTAAATGCCTGAGTATAGATGTGTTTCTTACCTTCACTCATTCTAAGATTTTACCACTGACAAAAGCACACTCTCTTATACTGGCCCTAAATTAGAAATCAGTAGATTTTTCACAACAGCCTGGTCAGTGTTTTTTTTTATTATTCTATATTTAAAAGTAACTCACCACTACATACACTGACATATGTCATGGTCTATACAGACTTTGTCAATACTCCATCTATCATATCAAAAAATGTAACATTTATACTCCTTTATAAAGATGTAGAGGAGAGAATTCCATAGAAACTACACTCAAGTGATATTCTGTTGTTAAAGGAATCACCACACTGCAAGATAGCTAGAAGAAATTATCTTGTATTTATCAAGTAATTAACTATTTAGAAAATTAATCAACTGGAAGAATCAGAGGTTAAAGATATGAAAGGAAGTCATGGTTGGTTATACAAAAATAACAAATTGACCTAAAGGTTAATCAGTGAAAATTATTCCCAGAAAACCTCCTGTTACATGAATTTATAAAACCATATTATACGGCACATAAATGCCTTGTGAATTATTCCCACATGTTTCTTTGTATTTCTCCCATGTTGGAGCAAAGCTTAATAAGAAATCCCAGAGTGCCATGCACAACTCTCAAAAGTTATTTGAAAATCAGAATGATTCCAATAATTTGGTTCACAATAATAATTTTTTTTCCTAGTTGGAATAGATCCAGCATTTGAAAAATATCAACAGTAAGGTAGGCAGATGCAGACTTATATTTCAACACATCTACACTTAAAGTAAATGGACACATAAAGCCAAGGTCTTATTGTACATATTCATTCCTCAGGCTTGTGGGTACAAATATGTCCATCTTTTAGATGAGAAAAAAATACCACAGAAAGTAAATAAATGGAAAAGGTGCAGGGGAATGTTGGGCCATGCCAGCTCACTATTTTCTTGTTGATGAGTAAAGAAAATGTGCTTGTCTTGGATCTAAAGAGAATGTTGCCAATAAAAGGTGATTTCATGCCTCCACCATCCTCCTTTCTTCAGAACATCAGTGGTGCCTTCAGAGTGCTGAGTGGGCAGCAGGAACATACTGGTCCAGGAGAGCACAAAGATTCACAGGGTCGGAGGAGCTGAAGTGGACAGCCAACCACTCACACCAAAAGAGCATGCAAGACATTCTGAAGATAAACCAAGTCTATGAAAATCCGTCAAGAATGGTTGTGTAAATAAAAGTGCCCACTGTTTGGCTCCATGAACATAATAAGGGCAGTGGGTATTCAACTATAAGAACCTTGAAACAAAAGTGTATTATGAAACAAGAGAAGCATCTCATTCATTAAAAAGTATTCTCTCCTAAAATTGTGAACAGGTTTGACGACATTAACTATTTCCAAGTAAAGAGGAAATGGAAAGTAGACAGTGATAGCCAACACGATAAACAGCTTTAAAAATTCTAATATGGAGCTGGAGAGATGCCAGCACTTAAGAGCATTAATTGCTATGCAGGAGACCCGAGTTTGATTCCTAGCACCCACATCGGGCAGTTTACAAATGCACTGAACTTCTCTTGAGAATCCTATATGCACACAAACACACACACACACACACACACACACACACACACACACATATGCATGCACTCACACACACATACACACATATCCATACTTATATCCACATGCATATACATATATGTGCTCATGCACATACATACACTGATGAATAAAAATAAAATTTTAAAAACTCATCTGGATTGAGATTCTAGTTTAGCATATTGGATCTGATAAATATCAAAAACCTATTTGCTGTTTTCACAAAATCCTGGTCTAAAAACCTCTTCTAGGTACTGGACAGATACAGAGCTGAAACAAAAGACGGTGGGCTGTTGAATTGGCCTATCCCTGAGCACGGTGGACAAGCTAACCTCTGCCTTACCTGAATACATTCAATCAATGCTCTTCATAAAACAAAAAGGAGAACATAAGTTGTAAGGGTTACACATTCACCCTTTAATCTGTCTGGGAAGAAATCACAATAGATATTGTGTAGCCCATGCAAAGCTTATTACACACACTCGAACACTCGAACTATAAACATAATTCTGAGATTTTTTTTTTAGAGACTTATATCAATTTTAAACCCCTCAAGAAAGAAGAAATATACTCAATGGAGTTTGATTTTATTTTTATTTCTTCTAAAAATTGTATCAAAACACCAAAGTGTTTTTATATTCCCAAGCTATAAAAACTGAGAAGGGATATATAGATCTGTGAATCCTTAAATAATCTGGGTCCAGGATAAAGGCTAACCTTGTAATAACCCCAAGTAAGCTCTGTTCCTGGAGGTATAGGTAATTCTACACAGCTTTCTGTGACCCCCTCCCCCACTTACCTATAGATAATTCACAGAAATTCTTCTTTGTGTTTTGCATCATACCTGGGTTTAACTTATTAAATGAACAAGGTGTGTTTTCTCTCTAATCCCCACCATCCTGCATCTGTGCCAACTGAACCAACTGAACCATATCCCCAATCCCTGGCACATATTTTTTAGAGCTCTCTGGACACGACAGACTTCAAAATGAGATTGCCGAAAGATTACCATTTATTTTAGATATATAGATATTCATTGATACTTATTTGAGATGTCTACATGCATACAAATGTCCTAGTATAAATCAGATGTATATTGTTATATATAAGGACTATAAATTAATCAGAGGAATAATATAACGTGTTATAAGGACTATAAATTAACCAGAGAAGATCCTATATTCATCTTCTTGTTTCTCCCAAATATTTAGTCTAATCTTTGAAAGATCTTCCATCTCATAACGGTCAGATGACCCATGAGGTTTTAGTTCTCTCCTTACAGTCACATCTGTCTCCAAAAGACTAAGCAAGGGTTTAAGCTACTCCAATGGGAAATTTTACTTCTAATAAAACTTTAGCAGAAAAGATAAAATGGTTATTATTTATTTAGTGTGTGCATATGTACCTGTAATGTATGTGTGTGTGTGTGTGTGTGTGTGTGTAATGTATTTGACTATGTATTCATGTTTGTGGTTATAAGTACACAGGCATTTGTGTGAAGCCAAAGGTTGTTGCCAGATGTCTTGTGTTCACTTTCTACCTTTTGTATTTGAGACAGGATCTTTCCTTGAAGCTCGGGCTTTACCCACCCTGGCTAGCCAGCAAGTCCCATGGATCCACCTGTCTCCACCTTCCCAATTCGGTCATTAGAAGCATGTGCCTGGCATTTATGTAGGTATTCTGGGAATACGAGCTTTGGCCTAGGTGTTTATGTGGCAAATACTTTACCAACAGAGTCATATTTACAACCCCTGGTACATATTATTAAAGCTCTCTAGACACAATTGCCTTCAAAATGAGATTACCAAAAGATTAGCATTTATTTTAGATATATAGATACTTATTTGAGATATCTACATGCATATAGATGTCCTAGTATACATCATATGTATATTGTTATGCTTCAGCTTTTGAATTCATGTCACCAAGTTTAGTGAAATATAAATACAATATAATAAGTAACTAGTTCCTGAAAAGATAATCTGAGCTTAAATTTTTTATAATTAAAATCTTTCAGGAAAGAGTATTTTTAAAAAAATTCTGAGTTAGACCTGAAGATTCAAAAACAATTATGGTTTCTACTTTTAAATTTCACCTTGTTCTGAGAATTTTGCTTTTAATGATGAGCAGAAATTTCTGAAGACATATAGCCTCAGTCATGACCTCAGACAGGAAGGGAGAGCACACTGCCTAACGTGTACCCAGGAGAGATGGCCTGCGGAGGAAATGTCAGGAACAATGTCTTGTCAAGGATTTCTCTGAGCCCATCATTGCCAGGCACCTGTGCTCCAAGTGTCTCTCCCATCACCTGAGAGCAGGCATGTTGCCATTTCAACAGATTAGTATTAGAACTGAAAGCAAAGAAACCATGTAGAGTATGTATTTCAATCATGAGTGTGGAGACTTGGAGTCCCAGCTGGAATCGTGTCCATTGTTTTCTAAGCTTGTATCATACTAGAGATTGGACTATCCAGAATGCAGCTCTTCAGAGAACTGGCTTTCGGGGAAAATATACATTCACAAAGGGAAGGACCTGTTTTATGTGACCAGTCGGGAGTAAAAGAAAGATACCAAATAATACTTGAGGAAATTTCCTAAGTATATTATCTCTACTGAAATGATATGTAGGAGGTGTAAGAAGGAACATTTTCATTCCATGGATGCATTGTGTCAGAACCGCTGGAATTCCAAAACCCTATGGATTCCTAACATGTCAGACCATCTTTCATCTTTTCTAAGCATCCTAGTCAGACAAACCCGAGAGTTGAAGTAACTCTGGGGATAAAACCAAATTCCATTTTCAAGTTCACATGTTCTAAGACATACTTCCAGTTTATATTACCACTTTAGACAATATTATATATTTTGAAAGTAAAATTTCCTGGCATTTCATTGATTAATAGCATCCACTGGCCAGTTATTTCAGAATACAAAAATGTAGCATGCTTTGTTACTTTGTATTTAAATATTTACCTAATATCATTATCATTATACAATTATTTAAATTCTCACTTCATGTTTTATTCAATATTCTGGCCAATCAGCATTATAAATCAGTGGCTATATTTGGGAGACTCCATTTAAAGAAAGATGATCCATTTTTCATTGCCCTGGCACAACAATCCACAAGAGTCTTCTTAAATAATCCATGTTTTGTGACTAGCTCAGGGAAAGAAAGATCATTTTTATCCTCATCAAAAAAATATATTGATTGTTTTGCCTAATCAATCATGCATTGTTTAAAAGTTTATTTATAATGCCCGGGGTTGGTATGCGAGAGGAATGTTAGCACATTATCCAGTCAGTGGAATCTCTCATTTTGATCCATACATTCAGTTATTTGTATTATTGACCACACATAGTACCCAATGCTGAGATTCTGCTAACACTTATGAGTGAAAATTAAGTACAGTACTGGAGCCAGGCGGTGGTGACACACGCCTTTAATCCCAGCACTTGGGAGGCAGAGACAGGCAGATTTCTGAGTTTGAGGCCAGCCTGGTCTACAAAGTGAGTTCCAGGAAGCAAGGACTATACAGAGAAACACTGTCTCAGAAAGAGAGAGAGAGAGAGAGAGAGAGAGAGAGAGAGAGAGAGAGAGAGAGAGAGAGAGAACAGTGCTGGAGATCTTGGGCGCGAACTTAGCGGATGGTCCTAGGTCCCCAGAGAACTCCCCTCGATGCAGGCACCCTAGCACACCTAGGATCTTGAGATCACTGGCCTATGAAGAGATCCAAAGAGTTTGCAATGTCTACAGGATATTTAAATAAAGCTTTAGTATTAAAAAAAAAAAAAAGAACAATGCTGGATTCCAATACACAGTTGGAACATTCTGTACTCTGTCATGATAGTCGTCCCCAAACCTAAGAGCTCTACCTATATTCTAAGATACCACTTGAGATTTTTCTCCTTAATATCATACTCCAGTAACAAGAGACTACAGAATTAATATGGCAACACTGGAGGAAGTAGCACAGGAAATTAGATGGCTATGCAGTGATGAGAGAAGAGAGTAATACTAGCGAGAGAAACACCCCATGCATGCAAATTGCTAATCTGTTCACCATTGCTGTTTGGACTAACTATTGTTTCTCTTTTCTATGAGAATCTAGGCTTAAATGTGGAACCTCAAAGCTGCACTCAGTACCTTCTTCAAATAGAACTTGCCATGGCATCTTTCTGACATCAGGCTGTCCCAGAACTGAATCTTTGCTCAGAAAACATTCCCTGTGCTGCGCATAGCTACCTTGTTCCAATTGACACCATACTCAATCCTTGTAATGCCCTGCCTACTAATTGTGATAGCAGCTACCATATGTATTTATTGGGCACCAGATGTTCTCTATGTTAGCTCCTCCAATAGCTTCAGACAGAATTGTCTCCTTTGGTCATTTTAAAAGCATAGCAAAACCCAGCCTCCAAATAACCTTCAGTCATCTCTGCCTTTCAGAAGAGATTATCATGTTATATAAACTATTTTCACTCATGTCTGCAAAACATTTGTGGTGCACATACATGCATGCAGGCAAAATACTCATATACATAAGTTAAACATAATAAGAAAAGGTCATAATTTTTAAATATTCTAATAAAGGGGTGATTAAAGGAAAATAATTCATATTATAGGAGTTTCTATTTCAAGCTGGGCATTCATGCTGGTACTGTAAACCTGAGGATTTAAATGCTGGGGAAGTCATAGACCAAAGAAGAAGGAAGAACCTACTGCTAACATTTTGCTAAGGGGACACAGCTGACAAACTGCCTCCTAAATGTTTATTTTTATACTCACAGACTGGTCCTGCCTGCCTTTACCCTGCACCAGAGAAGTTTCTGTTTGCAATGGACAATGGTTCACACAGAGACTCAACTGTTCCAAAGACTGTGAATAAGTGACTATGGAACGCTCAGCCACAAACTGGAAAGCTACGCCATGCCTTTCTCCAAGGTCAGGGGACAAAAGAAAAAAACTAAACAGCCAAGCAAATAAAGCAGAATTTGAACATAGAGCTAGCTGGGATGGTGAGGGAGACACAACAGTGCGGGGGGGGGGGGGGGGAGATAGCAGAGGTGAACGTGTTCACAGGACATTGTTATAGTGTATGGAAATGTCAAAGTTTTAGAAGAATATGTAACTTATGTATTTCAAATAGTTGCTTTCTTCTCATGATGAAATGCCCAAGAATTGTTACTCTGGGACACATAATGTGAGAGTCAGTGGTGACATATGTATTAGAGAGTTTCATCTTCTTAGCTGCAGTCTGATAGAGACTTGTATTGATGATCTATGTGTGTGGACACCATCGGTGTGGGGTGTGTGATTTTGTTTCTGCGGCGTGAAGAAGTATTGACAGCCAAGCATAAAGAAAATAAAGTATGGCTTTTCCTCATTTCACGTGTTAGCATGTTCTTGGAAATGTTATGCACATGAGATTAAATGGACTAGGTGGTTGCACTTGTGTATTATATCAACAATTACAATGGAAAAAAAAAAGAAAGAGTCCATGAATTCCAGAGGAAGCTACTATGAGGTAAGTGGAAGGGCTTGGAGGGAGAATAATGGAAGGGAGATTATGAAATTCTATTTTAGCTAAAAAATTAAAACTATGTAAAAATATTACATTCTTATGTAAATCACTCTAGGCTTAGATAACTATGAAGAGACTTTTATGTGAATGTCTTACAGCTGTTAAAGAGGTGCTTAGGTCATAGCTATCTAGGGTACAGGTTGTGCAGTCTGGCCACACTCACCAGAGTTGTATGGTCAGGTCACTACCAATGCCATCACCAAGGAGAATCTTCACAAAAGATGTTAAATTCCATCTCCATCCATGTAAATTATCACCCATCCAAAAGAGCAGTATTTTTACCCTGCTGTGAGGACTAAAAGCCTAACAATAAGATCATTTATCTAACTCCAAATCTCTGCTGAGATTTCAGCCTAGATCTGATCATCTCTAAAACAAAGAGAAACTGTATTTGCACACCTGGAGAATCAGCATTCAGAAGCCTGGGGCAGGAAGGTTGCCCAGGCTAAGGTAACAATGGGTTATAAAGTGTGACTGTGTCTCAAAAAGATAAAATGAAGGAAAGGTGCTTTGGGATGTAGACACATTAGGCTGGGTACAGCTCCATTTCTCAAGAATTTAATAATTAACTCAGCAGGATGGCAATGGGAAGTAAACAACACCTAGGCTCCTCATGGATACTCAAGGACTCAACACCTAGACTCCTTGTAGCTACTCAAGGACTAAACCCGTGTTCAGTTTTGAGAGAAAAACCCTTTGGAGTTCCCACTAGCTCTTCTTTTATTTTTATTCCTTAATTTTTGTAGAATTCCAAGCATGAAGCACACTATATTTCAATGATTTCCAGCCCTCTCTTTACTCTCTCCAGTGCCTTTGAATCCAGTTATTAGAACTCACATGCTAATTATTTTCCTTCACGTAAACTTAAACTTCTTTGTCAAAGAACTTGCCCCGCCTGGTTCCGAAAGGCCAATGATTTTCTTGTCTCACTGAGCTGTCTACTCAGTAGTCTTCTCTCTCCTCTTATGGAGTATTGAGACTAAATTGATCCATGTAGCCAGGGGAAACAACTGCTTTAGACCTAAGGCACATGCACTGTAGTATGAAAACTTTCAAATGTCTCAATGGTCCTATTGTCACATGATCAGTTTCCAGATAAATATCACTTTAGGGCCTTATGCAAATCAGGCCTTTTAGTTATAACAGTATAAGAAAAATGTGTTAGTAGTTAATTAGCATTTGTCATATATATGTGCACTTGAGTGAATTTAGAATAATGCTAGCATATTATATATGGATTATGCAAGTTTGGCTTTAAAGAATTTGTCCATCATGCATATAGGTTAGGTTCAGTTTTAGTAAAATGAAATGTATATAGGTAGAGCTTTAAGAGTGACCCCAAAACCCGGGCAGTGGTGGCACATATCTTTAATCCCAGCACTTGGGAGTCAGAGGCAGGTGGATTTCTGAGTGAGTGCCAGGACAGCCAGAGCTACACAGAGAAACCTTGTCTCAAAAAACAAAATAAATAAATAAATAAATAGATAGATAGATAGATAGATAGATAGATAGATAGATAGATAGATAAGAGTAACCCCCAAATATGTGAGGTTTTACATCACATTTGAGCAGCCTGGACACAGGTCAGGGCTTCTAGTAAAAAGAGGATCAAATAAATCTTTTTTTTTTCACAATTAGAAAATCACAGAATTAAAAAATCCTTTATTTTAATAAATGACTATAAATGCTAATAAAATGTCAGTACAGTAAATGATCAACTGTTGTGACATTAAGAATAGGAATTAACTAATCCATTCAAAAAGGTTAGCTCAGGATTGGCCTGTCATTGTGCTTTATACGTATTCAGTCTGGAAATAAACCACCTTGAAATGGCCTAGACACATAATCAATAAACACAGTATATTCTTCAAGGGATATTTTTATGAAAAAGAATGTTAAAACTTTTGTGAGAATATTGATGCTTTATTTTGAATTAGTTATTACATCTTGATTTCATAAATCTTATAGATTATCTATGAATAACCTGACTTCTAACCGTTTACACTTCTCTGAGGAATTTACTTTTAAGTAACATAAAAATTTTTCTGGTTTGCTTCTGCCTTTCTATTGAGAATGAAGTCTTAAAGATTAAAATTCTTTTCTAATTGGTTCATAATAGAGCAGTGCAGTAAAGCATTGCAGAAATACTAAGCTCTTATTTAATACCTCCCATACAGCATCGAAGCATGCTTTTTATACAGTATGAGATTATTTTATAATTTCAAGTGAAATTCAACTAATTTGTATTTATAAATTTCAAAGTGGGTTTTGGGGAATATACTTCAGTTATCTTTCTTTATGCATTTACTTATTTACTTACCTATGTATTTACTTACGTGTGTGTGTGTGTGTGTGTGTGTGTGTGTGTGTGTGTGTGTGTGTACATGTGATCAAATGTGATCAAGTGGCATGAATGTGAACCAGGTTTGAAAGCCAGAGGACAACCTGGGATATTGCTCCTTGGTAGTCATTCATCATGCCTTTGAAGACCTCACTATTCTGGACTTTGCCAGGTGGAGTAAGCTGACTAGCTAGCAGTTTCCAGATCTGACCTGAGATGACAGCTACCTGTCATGTGTCCAGCTTTATGTTTTTATTAAACATGGGTTAAGGGATTAATTCACTGAGGTTTGTAAGGTAAACCCTTCATTAAGCGGGTATCTCCTCAACCCTGATAGATATCTTCTTCATCCTGAAAACATTTGGAAGTGTGTCTAAGGCAAGAAGGGAAAAGGAGACAGGAGAATGGGAGGGGATTAGGCAGGGTCCAGAGTAGAGGATGAACAGAAATGAAAACATCACAGTGTGTGGGGAGAATTTGCAACAAAAGTCACAGAAAAACAAAGAGTCATTAATGAGATAGCTGGAAGACAAGTTAAAGTGGAAACAAGAATGTGAGTCCGTGACAATTTTCTATAGAATTTGAGAACATTCACTGTCTTCATCTAAAATGATCTCCAAAGCAAGGAGCCCAGCAACTATTTCTAGCCAGTAACATTCATATGACATGAAACATCACAAAGGACAGGTGAAGTGACTAAGGAGTAAAATCTTTTGCTGCCAAGGATGACATGCATTGGAGGACACACACTGTGGAAGGAGAGAATTGATTATTCCAGAGTGTCTTCTCTTGAACAGTTAGAAAAAAAATTGTTACACCTCACTAAGGATAGTCTTAGTAAATCAAAAAGACATAGGAAATGTATTTAACAACCTCTTATATTAATTAATCTATTAACTATTTAAGAGAGGTAATAATTCAAAAAGCTATGAAAGTGAGAATTTGCACCTTCGATTTTTTAAACGTTGTTACCCTGAGGATAAAGTTCTCAGTGCTGCAGTTGTAAGGAAGTCACTTGTCACATGAAGAAGCACAGCAGGCAGGGTCCTTTATGTCGGATGCTGCAAAAATGTCAGGGCCTCGTCACAGAGAGGTTGGGATTTCTTTCCAACCAGTTCAAACAAGTAACCAAAGCAAAGTAAGAAATGTGCCATGGGATTGCTGGGTATGTAGATTCATAGTCAATATATATGTGAAGTTGTTAAGGTAAACATGAAAATAACAAAAAAGTTGATTTGAGAGTCTGTCCTTGGTGTGTTGTGGTCATATAAAAAACTATACACCCTCTAATAACTGTTGTTAACTTTATAACATAATAATCGTCATAACAATAAAACAGCTGGCATGACCCTAAGTCACATGCTTTTATTCTCTTGAAACTTCTCTGAATCTAGAAAAGGACTAGGTTGTGGATCCCACTGCATACACAGCACCTGGTAATAGACTTCCAAAATCCTGAAGCAGAACATTGCATCCTTCTTTTACAAAATTTTGATAACTGTGGTGATTAATATTATTAACATATATGGTTGTTAACTAATGTTCCCTTGTTTCTAATCTACTAAAATGTCCATTAAATTTTCATGATAAATAGTGAATAGCTATGGATACTAGATTTGGCCTTCTGGTTTGTCCAAAAAGGCCTTGGCACCTCACTCTCAATGAGCTGAGTCATTTGAATAAGAATAGCCTATAGCTGGTGGCTTACTGCAGCCCATGTGCAATGGGCAACCTGATTAGAGTGCTTTCTCAAGGTGCATTATTTATAGAGCCTGGCAGTTGCAAGCCACACCACCCTATGTTATGCAAAACAGCTCAAGGCTGGAGGACAAATAGGTTTATTAAATATAGGTCATATTTGATAAGGAAAAAATAAATTGTATATGCCACCCAACAAGAAGTGAATGTTAGCATCTTTCTAAAACATGATTAATAATTATTCCCATAGCATCAAAAGAGTTCACACTCTTTTTATGCAGAGTTTTAGATCACACTGCGATGGAAGTCAGATAGCTCTGCTTCTAGATAGGACTGAATCATTTTGTAAAAAGCCTTAGTAAAAATTTCTTTCTGAGCTGGCACTGATGCACTGACCTGGATAGGAACTGCGGTCTGCACAGGAATGAGGTGTTAGTGTAGCATACTATCGACAAAGCTTTGTGTTTCCTCAGACTTAGCATGTGGCATAATCATGTGTTATTGCAACAAGTGCTAGAACCCCCCTCTACCAATTTTCATCAAAAATAGCATCTCTTAAAATAAATTAGGACAAGATTATAGGTTTTCTTCCTATTCTGACATGATTTAATCCTCACCGCCTCCAGGCAAATTGCTCAGACACAAAATCAAATAATACCCAAGAACTCTTACCACTATTTCCAGCTAAGCATATTGAGAACTTGTTAGGTACCAAGCTCTCTGCTAAAATGTTTGACATATATATTCTTCTGAAAAGTATAGTACTCTAAATGAATTATTCACAAGCAGTTGCCAGTATAAGAGTCCTGTTTCTCTTTTGGGTTACTTGATTGGGTGTTTATTATAACATTATTGGGTTGTTTTACTATTTGAGAGCTAAAAACACAAAGGGACACAGAAAGAGAAAATAAGACATTGGAAAAGGACATTTACATTTTCTAAGCCAAATTCAATTTTTACCAGCTCAATCCCCGTTACATGTAATTGATATACAAGTAAAAAGATTTTACGCATTCTTGTTGGTCCTATAACATTCTCTTTGTGCTTCTGCTATAGAACATGGCAAAGATCTATTGCTTAGGCTCAGGAAGTTCACAGACAGCCCCTAACCTTTAGCTTCTATAATTCCTCCCTTAATTGCACTTACCCTGACTAGAATCTTCATTTTTTTCTAGGAAAAATCCATATTAATTCACCAAGCAATACAAATGGATAAATGCCTACACATATTAGGTTGACATGGGTCTTCTGATTGGCAATACTTAGTCTGTGATTTCCTGCAGAGTGGGTATTGGAAATTACTTCCCAGCTATTTCCTCTCTGTTTTCACAGGTATTGATCCTTGATAAACACATAGTATCTTAGAGTCCACTTTGATAGCTCAGAATGATGAGAGCTCTCAGCCATGGTCTGAGGTAATAAAATGGTTTTGCAGTTGGATCATTTGTGTCTACCTAGCAACAAATGCCCCATCACTGATAGAGGTGAAGTTCCAATATCCCTGGCCACAAAGTGACAGTTTCCTTATAAAACTTTAACAAGGGGTGAATTAGGAAGCTATTTCAGTAGAAAGCAGCACACTGGGAAAAGACTATCCAATATTTGCAATATATGGAAGAAATACTAGCTACAAATATGGTAGGTTAGAATGGGAGCCATTAGTTGCTCTATTAAAGAAAATGTGCAATGAAAGTTGAATAAAAGCCATATGAAATCCATGGTATTAAGGCTAAAGAGCTATTTTTACTACATACCTACAAAGAAAGAAAGAAAGAAAGAAAGAAAGAAAGAAAGAAAGAAAGAAAGAAAGAAAGAAAGAAAGAAAGAAAGAAACTACATGGAAAGCAGAGAAAGCAGGGGAAAATTATCAGTTTTAAGTATTATGAGCAACTTTATTTCCAAAAGGTTAAGAACAAAGACCAAGTACATTGCTTCTGAGTATGTAAGAAAAATGTACAAGTATGTGGCCAAAATCAGGAAGTCATTCTAAGAAGTAAACTAAAACAAACTTATAGAGGCTACATCAATAAGTGTGGAAACAGTTTCTGAGGTTGCTTCAATAAGAAGGTTAGAGTTATACACAGAATAAATATGTAGGCTTTGGATCTCTCTCTCTCTCTCTCTCTCTCTCTCTCTCTCTCTCTCTCTCTCCCTCCCTCCCTCCCTCCCTCCCTCCCTCCTGATATACCTTACATGATGATTTAAGAATACTTTGTCCCTTGTTTGTGGCTCTGTTTTGGGAGGTTTAAGAGACATGGTCTTGTTGGAGGAAGTATGTTGCCAGAGACTGTCTTTGAAATTTTAAAGGCTGGTATCATTTCCAGTTCTCATTCTTTCTGTTTTGTGCTTGCAACTGAGATGTGAGCTTCAGCTTTCTGTTCCTATTGCTTGCTTCCATGCCTCCCTCCTAGGATGGCCTCTTATTCCTATCAGAACCATAAACCCAAATGAATTTCTATATGTTACCATGGTCATGGTGTTTTGCCATAGCAAAAGTAACTAATACATCCTAGTAGAATTTAGGAGGTAGATATAGTATGAGCTCATTACTAGGATGGTCTTAAAAGTACATAAATAATTAACCTATCTAAGAACTCAAAATGCTAAGCCGTAATGGTGAACAAAAGAGAAAGATTAGTGGCCCAACACCCACCCAAATCCTAGAACCTGTTTGCTTCCCAGGAGGTCTGCAGCACCGGAAGACACCAGTGGGAATCTTGCCCAAACACCCACACCAACTAGGACAACCACAGGGCCCAGCTGGAATGGGACTCACCTCCCCCACCCCTAACTCTGGAGCTCCACCTTTCTTCTGGCTCACATCCCCACCCAGGTCAGAGCAGTGGCTCAATACCTACTGAAACAGTATAGCCTCTGAGCTTCCCAGGAGGTCTGTAGTAAACAAGAATACAGGAAATCCATAGCAACCAGAGGCACAGGAGGAATGCTCTAACCAGAGACACAGGAGGACTACCCTGACTAGATACAACACTGCCTGTCTCTAGGGAGGCTCTAACTCAGGTCACAGAGACCTACCTGCCTCCAAGGAGGCTGGTTCTAGTCAGAGACAACCATAAGAGTTCTCTTATTACAAGAGAACTAGATGACCAGAGGCAAGCACTAGATCACAAGCAACAGAACACACTACAATCTGGCACTATCATAACCCATTTCTCATACCACAAAAAGCCCAGGATACCCTACCATGCCTGAAAAGCAAGATAATGACCTAAAATCCCATCTTATAAAGATAATAGAGGCTTTCAAGGAGGATATAAAGAACTCCTGTAAAGAAATATAGAAAAACACTATAAAGAAGAAACAAATAAATCACTTAAAGAAATACAGGAAGACATAATCAAGCAGGTAAAAGAATTGAACAAAATGATCCAAGAAGCAAAATATCCAGGAAATGCAGGACAAAATGAAAAGATCAAACTTAAGAATAATAGAAATAAAAAAGGATGAAGCATATCAGCTCAAAGGGCCAGAAAACATATTCAACAAAATCATAGAAGAAAACTTCCCTAACCTAAAGAAAGAGATAGCCATAAATGTACAAGATGCCTACAGAACACTAGATAGATTGGACCAGAAAAGAAAATCTTCTTGTCACATAATAACCAAAGTATTAAATTCACAGAGCAAAGAAAGAATATTAAAAGCTGTAAAGGACAGAGGCCAAGTAACCTATCAGGATTATACCAGATTTCTCAACAGAGACTCTAAAAGCCCAAGGATCCTAGAATTATGTCATCCACACCCTAAGAGAACACAAATGCCAGCCCAGGACACCATATTCAGCAAAACTCTCAATCATCAAAGATGGAGGAACAAAGATATTACATGACAAATCTAAGTTTAAACAATCTTTCTACAAATCCTATCGTACAGAGAATACTGGAACAAAATCTCCAACACAAGGAGGGTAAGTAAATACACCCAAGAAAACATATGAATCTAAACATTTCACAACACAAAAGAAGAAAATTATACACACATAATACCAACTCTAGCAACAAAAATAATAGGAACTAACACTCATTTGTCTTTAATATCTCTTAACAATAATAGACTCAATTCTCCAATAAAAAGACATAGGTTAAAAGGTTGGACACAAAATTAGGATACAACATTTTGCTCCATACAGGAAACAAACCTCAATAACAATAACAAAGACAGACACTACCTCAGAGTAAACGGCTGGTAAAACGCTTTCTGAGAAAAAGGTCCCAACAAACAAGCTAAAGTTGCCATTCTAATACTTAAAAAAAAAAAAAGACTTTCAACCAAACCAAAAGTTATCAAACTATATGGAGAAAGACACTTCATATTCATCAAAGAAAAAATCTACCAAGAGGAAGTCTCAATTCTGAACATCTATGCCCCAAATGCAAGGCATCCACATTCATAAAGAAACTTTACTAAATCTCAAAAAACAGACATTGAACTTTATACAATAATAGTGGGAGACATCAATATCCCACTCTCATCAATGGACAGGTCATTGAGACAGAAACTAAACAGACACAGTGAAACTAACAGAAGTTATGGACCATGTGGATTTAATAGATATCTACAGAACATTTAACTCCAAAACAAGAGAATACACTTACTTCTTAGGACCTCATGGAATCATCTCCAAAATTAACTATATAATCAGATATAAAACAATCCTCAACAGATACAAGAAGATATGTTCAAAGTCTTTAATCTTTAGAGGAATGCAAATCAAAATGACCCTGAGATTCCACCTCATACCAATCATAATGACTAAGATAAAAAACTCAAGTGACAGCACATGCTGGCAAGGATGTGGAGAAAAGGGACACTCTTCCATTGCTAGTGGGATTGCAAACTCATACAACCACTCTGGAAAACAATCTGACAATTCCTCGGGATAAATAGATATTAGCCAAAAAGTACAGAATACATAACATATAACCTATAAACCATAAGAAGTGTAACAAGCAGAAAGACCCAAGTGAGGAGGCTTCAATCCCACTTAGAAGGGGGAAAAATAATCATGGGAGGTAGGGGGAGGAAGGGATCTGGGTTGGAGGACTGAGGGGAGAAGAAAGGGGAACCAGGATCAGATATGGGGGTAGGGACAGGAAAGAAGTCCCAATGGCCAAGAGAATGAATGGAAATAAGCAGCCTTGGGTGGTGGAAGATAGGGGAATCCCTTAGAAAGTACCAGAGACCAGGAGGTGAGAGACTCTCAGGAGTTGCCCAACATTGGGGAGAAGGGACTTGGAGATAGAAAGGGCCTCAAGTGGACAGGGTTACTAACAGTCAAATTTTTGTACCAGAATTGTTCCTGTCTAAAAGAACTGCAGGGACAAAAATAGAAAAGAGACTGAAGGAAAGGTGGTCCAAGGGTAGGCCCAACATGGGATCCATCTCAGGGGGGTGGGGTGAGGTAGGCAACAAGACCTGACACTATTACTGATACTATGATGTGCTTAAGATATGATGACATGATCCTGGCATGGCTGTCTTCTGAGAGGCTCTACCAGCAGCTGACTAAGACAGAGGCAGATACTTATATGCAACCATTGGACTGAAGTCAGGGACCCTTAAAGTTGAATTAGGGGAAGGATTGAAGAAGCTAAAAGGGAGAGTGACTCCATAGGAAGGCCAGCAAACTCAACTAACTCATACCCCAGGGAGCTCCCAGAGACTGATCCGCCAACCAGGAGCATACATGTGCTGGTCCTAGGCCCCTGGTACATATATAGCAGAGGTCTGCCTGGTCTGGCCACAGTGGGAGAAGATGTGCTTAACCCTTAAGAGAGTTGAGGCTCCAGGCAAGGAGGAGTCCTGGTGAGGTGAGGTAAGTGCCCTTTTGGAGTCAACGAGGAGGAGGAATGGGATGAAGAACTATGGGTCAGGGGTGGGGGCACCAAGCCAGAGGCAACAACTGGAATGTAAATAAAAGAAATAAAATATTCAGGAAATTTAGCATACTGAAATGATTACACAACAGAAGGTTGGAAGATTTACTTGATGATCATTTTCCATAGGAAGTCACAGGAAAAGTAAAACTTACCAAGGATACAATAATATAGTGGTAAGGAGATGGTAGCATAGATAGAATAACAGAAATATTTGTATATAGCTTGATTTGTTGATATAACAAAGATATTATGAACTCCAAACCCAGAAAGTTACAAAGCCAAAAGATCATGGCTATTTCAGTGACTAGGAAGAATAAGGCAACCCAAGCTTCAAATAATAATGAAGACAGTTGAAAGAACACAATATCCTAAGGGTTATAAAGATGTATAACCAATAAAAGAACTTGACAATTTATAATAGCAGGGGAAATCAAGTATAACAGACCAGAGTGCTGAGGGCTGTTGCCCAACAAAAGTCAAGATCTATTGTCCATTTCTTTAGACCTGAGCTATTCCCAAGTCCAACAATTTAATGACTAAAGAGGTTTTTGGGTACTTAGAAAGGAAGATCATGCCTACTGTAGCAGGCCTATACAATACAAACCCTAGTCATTGACCAAAGGGAACATGGCTATTGACAATGCTAAGTAATTGAATCTGTTTACAAAAGGGTGATAATAGAGAGATATTTACATACAAGCTTAGAGTTTGCATCAATATATAGAAATGTATTGTCGATAGCCCCTGGATGACTGTGACATGTATTAATTCAAGTCCTTTGAAAGGCAAGTCTTAAATTTAGATTGAAATGTGACTTATTTGTTTGGAGAAACTCCAGTAAAAAAATGAATGAGAAATGAAGAGAGATACAACAGAAAAGCAGTAGTCCCTCCCACCCCCAGCAAAAATCAACCGAATTATAAAGTGCTATAGATTAAGGAGAAATTCACCACAAGAAAAAGGTAACTAAGCATCAATGGAAACAGCCTCGATCATACTATATTCCGTCCCTAGCACATTCCTGCACCTGTAAAGGGAGTCCTGTATACACAACTGGAAAAGGAAAATAATAATTCTGTTAAACAGATGAAATATAATGTACCCTCTTTTTCATTTTGAAAACTGAGTGATATTACAATATATTCATACCTGTGGACAAATAGCTAAAGTCCTATCCAAGCTTACAGATACATAAAAGAAAAAAATGTTCATGATGAAGCTGAATTACTACACAGGTTGTTTATGAGAATGGGTATGAAGGGTAAAGGATTATGTATTATATGTTCATGTCTACCAAGGAATACCTACTATAAAAGATCCAGTAATCAACTAATTGACAATAGAACTCATACACTCATATTGAAAAAGCATATGTGACCTTTGTGACTCAATGCTCCAAGGCATGCTAATCATAAAACAGATAGTGACATTCCTCCACCCACCTGCTTCCTTGTTCAGAGAGTGTTCATTCAAAGTCAGGGTGACCCACTATGACCCATCCTGACCCACCCTGACCACTCCTGGAACCCACTATGCAAATGTGTTATTGTTAGGGGCTCATAGAAACTGTCTTGAGAAATAACCCGCACAATTACCAGGTATTCCTCGTGACTCTTGTGACTTTGCACTTCCTTGTGACTCTTAACTAGTATTTTTGGTATTTTCCAAGAACACCCTCCCCACTCCCTTGAGTTGTGGTTTCTTCCTTTAAATACTCCCTTACCCAGCTACCCAGGGCACCACGGTCCTCTATCCTGCATGGTGTATGACTGTGGGCCTGAGAGCACTCTTGAAATAAAAATCCTCTTGCTGTTTGCATCAAGACTGTTTCTTGTCAGTGATTTGGGGTGTCGCCTCTCCTGAGTCAGAATGTGGAGGAGTCCTCATATTGCGGGTCTTTCAATATCAGCTAGTCTTTGCCATTATCCACTACAATGATGACTTACAACTACAGTTATTGTGGTAGCAAAACATGAGATGACACATGCAAATTAATGGACTCTCATTCATCAAGTCAAATTTAGCTATTGAATCTCCAATCTACACATAACAGGCACCAATGTGGAGCTACTGTTGTGGCATCATTTCTTAAATAGAAACATGGAGCTATATAAAGTACTTCCACCACAGACACATCAATATTTTATACCCAGAAGACTGTACATGAGATGTATTCCAGGCATGGATTCTATTTTTCTACCCAAAAACCTAAGTCAGCATTCTGACCAAGTAATTATAAAATGTGTAACCCACTGTTACATATTTGACATCACATTTTTTCGTTCCAAGAGACTGCTGACAATATAAGACACTATTTTGCTACTATGACAATAACAATGTATACTACCAGGAGGCTTATGAACTAACAAAACTTTGCAATTGCCTATTTAATGAATATCCATGGATCCAAATATGATATATAATCAGAGGATACCATCCTTTTAAGTAACTGTACTCACCATGAATCAAAGATCATTCTGCAGCACTGAGTCTTCTATAAGAAGAATCCAGGGACCCTAGAAACAGGAAGCAAAAGGAGGAATGTGGCCCCTTCATCATCATAACAAAAGATCCCTAGGGAATTCTGTAGTTTTAATCCCTGAAACTCTGGTCTCCATATAGTTATAGTACATTATCGACCAAAGGACTATGGTTTCAACAGAAGACTATCGACTATCATAATAGCCCTGCAAGAATTATGAATAATCTGAGAATTTGAGGCTAGAAGATGCTATGATCTTGACATGAATGATTAATTGGGTCATCAAAAGGGCAGAGAGCATCTGTTATACAATGAGAACAGCAAGAAATACATAAGAATTAACAAGTGATTCTCCTCGGTCAATCTGGTCAATGAACAGATTCAGCAATGTGGGCATGAGAAAGTCAAGATGACCACAGAATGCAATGAACCTAAAATAAGGTGTATGGGGGCATCACTTTAGATCTAAATTTGACTCAAGTAATTGGGCTATGTTTGGTTCTTATTACCTCCTTCTTTCTAATTTCTATCAGGAAGAGATTCTGCCCACAGTTCTCAGGAAAAATGACCTATTCAAACACATATGAAGAGGTGCATATATGTGATTAAAAGGTGAACTGTAATAAATATGGAAACGGACTACCAGGATCCATCTTTAAGAAAGGACTTACTGACTTCATGAGTTGTCAGGACTTGTACTTCTTTGCTGCTGCTAAAAATATACTTCTATAACTTATCACTTCCAATATTGTATCTTAAATATCTGTGGGATATGAATGAATGGGTGGCATAGCTTGGTGCCTCTGGTTTAAGCTTTCTGAGATTCTGGTCAAGCTGTTGACTAGAGCCATAAGTACACCTAAAGACACTGAGTGGGGGATTGCAAATATAGGAAGGTCCATTCACCAGATAACTGATACATGCTTCAGGCCTTCACCGCATAAACCTTTCTCGGGAGAGCTTTATCACAACACAGCAGCAGGCATTGTCAAGGTGAGGAAACTTAGAGCAAGTGTAAAAGGATACCTGGATGGGGTCATGTCCTTCTTGAGCAACATATCTAGTAAATAAATCATGTGAAAATTGCCCAGCCGTTTCACCCTGACATTGTTCACTCTGGTAGGTGAATATTCATTTGAAAGCCCACTGACATGTGCATGAAGGCACTGTCAAGACTACATCAGAGACTAAATTCTCCTCTTGCCAATTTCTTCTTCCTTTATCTAATAAAAACCGAACCCTTAAAAACATCTTGTGTCCCAAGGTCCATCTCTATGTCTGCTTCCAAAGAGCCTAAATTCTTCCTTTAGAGTAAATTACTTGGGCTGGATGCTTTATCCCCTTCTTCTCCACTGACAATTTCCCATTCAGGAGTTACAAGTCGTCCTTTCAATGTTACTACTCCTTGCACACACTGAGCTATAGCCGAAGGGTCTGGAAGAGCTCATGCCCCTAAATCACAGCATACAAAGTTTTTGTGCTTTGTCTGAGTTTGCTGTATTTCCTGGCACATTTATGCTCTAATGTGTTAGAATAGTTGGGATGAAGTTCTGAAAGATGATTCTACTTTTCTATTTTTACAAGTTTAATCTAAGCAGAGATAAACTGACATATGAAGATCAGTTTGGAGGCATGAGGAGAAAACACAAGCAATGGAGTAAGAATCTCTAATTCTTTTGAAAGTAAAGGAATTGATCTTAGTACATACAAATTAGAAGCAAAATTATAATGAAAATGCAAATTAATTCAAAGGTCTATGGTGAGATTGCTTGGCCATATGGCCACTAATGAAGTCTGTAACTGCTAAGATTTCAGCATCCTAGGAAGAAGCAAAAATAGATAAACTCTGCTGTATTGTCATTTCTTTAAAACATTTTGAAAATGTAGAATAAGCTTGGAAAGTAATTTCTATCTTGGAAACATTCCTTTTACCCTAAGGATCACTGAAAACTTGTAACTACAGAGCTTTAAAAGAGAATATAAGTATTAACATCTCACGTCAGATGAAAAAAATCAAAATGAAATATTCATAATTTAGCATACAAAATATATGCCAACATGAATTTTATAATGAATATAATTAATTTATTCATCCATCCAAGACATATTAATTAGCATGCATAATGTGCCAGGAACTCTTCTAAGCATTGGAGAGATAGAGAATTTTCAAAACAAAAATCCTTGTCTTCATGGAGTCTGTATTCAGGAAGACAGTCAGTAAAATGATTTTTAAATCTAAGTGGTAGATGAAATTGTAATAAGTTTGGGGGAAAAGGAGAGGAAAGTGATAATATGAATAACAGATGCACGTTAAAAAAAAGAGAATAGAAAGTTTCATATTCAGGCTTCAAGAAAGTGAGAGCAGAATTGGGTTGGGCAGGGTTACCTCAAGAGAAGAACCTGGAAACATGAATGGAACATTCCTGAAGCAAGAATTCAGCAGGATTCAGTCTGCACCCCAGACAGCATGACAAGATTCCAGCATGACTCTGAAGAGTTAGGAGGAACAAAGCCCTTGAGTAGAACTTGAAAGCTCAGAGCAAGAAGCAGGTCACAGGAGAATGTGGCCTCAGACAGAGAAGAGGCTTTGGGGACCTGTTGAATGAATGTAACATGGTAGAAGATCATGTTTTTATAGAATGACAAAGCTGTTCTTGTAATAATGAAATCAAATGATAGATACATTAGACATTCTTTTTTATTCTTTTTTTCTTTTTTTATTGGATATTTTCTTTATTTACATTTCAAATGTTTTCCCCTTTCCAAGTCTCCCCTTTGGAAACACCCTATCCTATCCCCCCTGCCTCTGTAAGGGTGCTCCACCACCTACCCACACACTCCCATCTAGGCATTCTCCTACACTATGACTTTGAACACCCTCAGGCCTAAGAGCCTCTCCTCCCACTGAGGCCAACAAGGCTATCCTCTGCCACATATGGAGCCAGAGCCATGGGTCCCTCCATGTGTATTCTTTGGTTGGTGGTCCAGTCCTTGGGAGTTCCAGGAGGTCTGGCCTGTTCACACTGTTGCTCCCTCCATGGGGCTGCAAACCCCCTCAGCTCCTTCAGTCCCTCCTCCAACTCCTTCACCAGGGATCACACACTCACTCTAATTGTTGGCTGTGAGCATCCACCTCTGTATTTGTTAGGCTCTGGCAGAAACTCTCAGGAGACAGATAATCAGGTGAGAGATGCTAGAAACTTCTCTAAAGCAGCATCAACTGGATGGAGAAAAGGGATAAAATTCTGCAGTGCATAGGATTCCCCAAATGTCCATAGTCATGATAATGGTTTCCAGTGGAGAGAACTATAACTCAAAAATATCCTTACATTTATTTTACAAAACATAACTAAAGAAAGGTACCATTCCATCTGTCTTTCTGACCTTTCTGACCTGATTTCTCTTACCTTGTTTTCTTCATTCTTAGTAATGACATATTTCTGACGTTTATCATTGAATATTGTTATATAAATGATACTTTGTCAATGAAGATTCTTATGTTCAAGTTTAACATTGGGTAACAATATGAAAAATTTCAACCAACTTTAAATGTCTATTTTATAATGAAAAACAAAAATGTTCAGCATGCTGGGACTGGTGGCACAGACCTGAAGTATCAGCTGCTTGGGAGGTTGAGATAGAAAAATCTCAAATGCAAGGCTAGCCTGAGCATCAGAGTTGCGTTCAAGGCCTGCTTGCATGACTGAGTGAGGCCATGTCTCCAAACTATAAAAGGCAAACGGGGGTCTGGGGATGTAACCTACTGGGAGGATCCATGCAGATGGCCATATATTCAAGCCTCAGTACCACAGCTTAAAATTAACAATCAGTAAAAGCTTGACCTCCCATCCTGTTTAAAAAAAAAGTCACTGGAGGAACGTGCTATTGTACTATTTATTGGACTCAGTTTTAGAGAACTAGAGTGTGACTGTTGGCTGCCTAGGAATGGAGGCATAAAGGACCAGAGCCATACAGGGCCAAAGCAAAGGCTCCACTTTTGATGGAACTGACAGTGATCTCACTACTCCAGCCTCCCAGAGGTGGAATGAAGGATTCAGTAACTGTTCAAACATACAGAGTATGTTAGCTTTATATCTCAATGTTCACAATATTGCAAGAATATAAAAAACTTTCTGATATGAAAAGACAATGTTGATCTATGAGAACTCTCTGACAAATAACATAAGGATCGTCAAGTACACAGCCACTCCCCCAAAACTGTTTCTGCTAGTCTGCTGGCTTTTCACTGATACTTCTTCACCCTCACTGCCCTGGATCTCTATTCCAGGTCATGTATCCAAACTGGACACACTTCTTCAAGTAGATTCTTGTACTTTTAATGCTTTATCACTGTCTCTAACTAAAGGTTTGTTTCCTCTGTGCTAGTACAATATCTCCTATTTCTCTCTTTGGCTTAGGACCCGTGGTAAGTTTTTCTGTCCGCTCCACAGCTTCTAACACAATCATTAGATTTCAAACTGTCTGCCCTTCAGCTTCAAGAACAATGGCATACGAATCTTCCTTGAATTTATTTTATTTCCAATGAGCCTGTGTTTATTGCTCGACTTAGCCAAAAATGAATGCCAATTCTTCAAACACTTAGCACTGTGATATTGTTAATTCTGTTGGTGCCAAAAATATTAAATTAACTGAGTGATGTTTCTGGATAAGAGCCTTGGTAAAGAAAGCCAAATTATTAGTATTCTAAAATGGGAAAAAGAAAAAGAATTAATGGTAAGAAGAAAGTGAAACAGTCTTTGATCACCAATGGTAAAGAAGTAAGATCAACATATAAAACAAAATAGCATGTTTTACTATATGGATGCTAAAAGAGTTAGAATCTGGATGTCTCTTGTCTTAACAGATAAGATATGATACTTTTATACTACTGTCATGAGATGCCAACACCATAGCAACTTAGAGAGGGAAGAATTTATTGGGACTTACAGGTTCAGAGGGTGAGTCTATGACAGTCATGATGAGGAGCATGGTAGGAGACAAGCAGGCATAGTGCTGGAGCAGTAAATGTGAACAAGACAGACAGACAGACAGACAGACAGACAGATAGACACATACACACACACACACACACACACAGAGAGAGAGAGAGAGAGAGAGAGAGAGCTACTAGCTGGAAGTGGTGTGCTGTGTAGCTCCACCACCTCCAGTGGCATAGCTTCTCTACCAAGTCCACACCACCTCATTTTTGCCAAACAATTCTACCAATTAGGTACCAAGTATTCAAAATAGATCACCCTGTGGGAGTCGCTTTCATTAAAAAAAAAAAAAATCTCCCAAAGATTTGTGTTGAATTCTTAGTTATAGACTTTTAGTACTATTTGGAGGGTGGGGTCATAGAAGCTTTCAGAAGAAGAGCCTACCTAACAGAAGTCAGTCACTGGGGGTCTACAATGATGACCTGAGTGCAAGATACTCTGGTGCAAACATTGTAGGAGTAACTAACTACTCTCCAATTTGGATTTAGGGACTGCTGCATAAGATGGAACCTACAGTTGGTAATGATTGGATGGCCAAGACCTGATATTAAATAGGCCATAGACCTAGGAGAAAACTAAATACTATTTTTCTGTTAAAAGCATATCGCAACAAAATGACTCCTAATAACACATTGCTGTTCCCATTGTGATGATTAGAGTAAGAATGGCCATCGTTGGCTCATATAATTGATGTTTGATTCCAGTTGGTGGGCTGTTGGGAAGGATTAAGAAGTGTACCTGTTGGAGCAGGTATGTCACTGGTAGTTGGTTTTGAGGTTACAAAAGCCTGCACACCTCTCTCTCTCTCTCTCTCTCTCTCTCTCTCTCTCTCTCTCTCTCTCTCTCTCTTATGCCAGCAGATCATGACATAAATTTCTCAGCTACTTCTGCACCAGGCTATTAATTGCTAACCCTCTGAAACTCTAAGTAGCTCCCAATTAAGTGCTTTTTAAAACAATAAGAGTTGCCTTGGGCATGATGTTCCTTCCCAGACATAGGACAGTAACTAAGACAGGCAAAGAATAGCGCCTCACTCAACCATCATCAGAGAAGCTTTCTCCTGCAGTAGATGGGAACTAACACAGAGACCACAACTGGACAATGTGCAGAGAGTGCAAGACTTTGGAACACTCAGGTCTTAATGGGATGCCTTCACTAAGCCCTCCCCTCAGTGATCAGGGAATTATAAGGAAGAGGAGGCAGAAAGATTGTAAGAGCCAGAGTGGAAGGATGACTCCAAGAAACAGTGTCTTCCAGACACAACAGGGTTGATGCACATATAAACCTACAAAGACATTCGTAGCATGTATGGGTTCAAGTGAGATAGGGTACCAGCACTGAGGGGAGAAATGGACATAGGCTCCTACCCCTAACCAAGAAGCTATCTCCAATTGACATTCACTTGCAAAGAAAAGACACATTTTCTCCAACAGAATCTCACTGGGTATATTAACCACACTTTAAAGTAGTAGGTCCAGAAGTAGATGGCCAACAGAACATGATCTCAGCACTATTTATGTAGACATTTTGTCTCATATTGCTTTGTTTGGGAAGTTTTAGTCTTTGTTTTTATATTATGGTTTCCAATTTTGTGTGGTTTTGTAGGGGGGTTATCATTTTAATTCTTGTGTGTTTGTTCTTTTTTTTTTTTTGAATCTTTGTTTTTTAAGAGAAGAAAATACAAAGCATGAAGATGGATGGATATAGATGATGTGGGAGGATTCATGGTAGGATAAAGCATGATTAGAATATATTGTATAAAATATTTTCAATAAAATAATAATATATTTACAATGTGGAGATTAAAGCACTAGGAGATCATCATATCTGTGTGATTAATGTACAAGTTCTATATATTATTAAAAATGTTGGATTTATGCTTAAGATGTAGCTTCATAATAAAGAATAATAATACAAGACTATATATAATTTATTATAACTATAGTAGTGTATGAATACTTTGATGAAAGCATATTCTGCTTGTCA
This sequence comes from Mus minutoides, assembly GCA_902729485.2. Lineage (NCBI taxonomy): Eukaryota > Metazoa > Chordata > Mammalia > Rodentia > Muridae > Mus > Mus minutoides. The sequence goes on from LR750623.1 coordinate 58,235, forward strand.
GAGGGAAAGTAGTCTTTTGAAGAGTCAAGTTTTAGTTTGCTATATAATTACATGAATGAATTGTGATTTCATGGGAATGAAGAAAAACTGTAGAAATTTTCATTTGCTGCAGTATTATACTATTTAAACCATTTACAACCACTGTCTAAACATGACAAAATTAGGAAGAGTTGAAAGAAGCAATAACAGTTACTCAGGGTAAATATTACTATAACGCTGGACCCTGGAGTAAATACACAGTTCTTTCTAAGGTTTTGTCAGAGAAGTATCAAAAGACAATGCTGTTTGACACCTGTGTTCTGATCTAGGGGACATACCTACCCATGCAGTATCAAATGATGCCAAAGAAGATATTCATACAAGTAATTGCTATCTGTATCTATACATGGTATATCATGTATCATTTTAAATAGGATGTGCTTGGTTTTAAACACTTCTTAAGCAAGCAATTCTCTCCTGGATGCTACATGAGATGAGACAGGAATGCAATGTTTGAAGATCATACCAAAGTAAAGCATGCGGGGCAGTCATGGAAATACTGTGAGGTAGAGTGACATACAGAACAGGAAGTAAATTCAGTGACAAGAACACACATGGAGAATTTACTTTTACTAAAGATTCATTGGTGGCTCAAAACTGGGAGCATCTGAGTAGGGCTTAAAAATGGATTTTGAAATGCTTTTACTAAATTAACTGAGATTAAAGTATTATCTGTCTCTNGGGGCAGTCATGGAAATACTGTGAGGTAGAGTGACATACAGAACAGGAAGTAAATTCAGTGACAAGAACACACATGGAGAATTTACTTTTACTAAAGATTCATTGGTGGCTCAAAACTGGGAGCATCTGAGTAGGGCTTAAAAATGGATTTTGAAATGCTTTTACTAAATTAACTGAGATTAAAGTATTATCTGTCTCTCTTGATCAATCTATGTAACTTATGCTAATAACCTCATTGAAGCAATCTATCCTTACACTTGCCCAAGACAATGCTCATTTTTCAAAAAAAAACCATGGTGCTGAATATAATTTGCATTCATTTTGTTTGTCATCAAAATGTTTATTATTACATTTTTACTCATACATATTTTATATCTCTCTGTGTGTCATTTAGAGTCCCTACAGAGACAAACTAAAACATGTAGAATTTATTTTTACTAGATTTTACAGTGTAGATATCAAAGCCATCTGAACCCATCCTTACTTTGTACATTACAGCATATAGTCTATATAATGCAAGGTCACTTTATCATTGGGTTAACAGAAAATGTATCCCATAGCATGCTGTTCTTCCCAGTCTGTTGGAAGAAGTCATAAGAGACTCTTCAGTTCTTCGAGAATATGAAAGGATTTCCTCATAAAACGGTCATAGGTTGAGTTCATGTAACTCCATGGTGGCCTTTTTAGTTTTCTCTATTATACAAACGTACCAAAGTACTTATTCAAGGTCATTAGTTCTTCCAAGTTAATTGGAGTGATTAGCATTTTTTTAAATGTGCCTTTTGTTCCATTTAGATTTGGAGATGTGCTCACGAAGAGTTTTATAGTTTTTCTCTCCATTAGACTTGTAAGCAACTTTTGTCAATAAGCCATTGTTCTCTCTAATTTTATTAGATTGTTTTTTTCTTACTTGTATCTTTTATATTTCTTGTTCTCTAGGGGAGCTGGTGCTTCAAATTAATAAAACTGGGAAGCACAGTGCTGGATGGGAAACTTTAAACTAATTGTCATGAATAAAGATATAAGGTAGAAGAGAGACAAGCAGTAACGTTTTCATCCAATGAAATATTTTTTTAATAGCAGTGAGGGAACAAAAAAAAAAAAAGAGGAGAGAGTTCTCTTAAAGATAAACAATATCATTGTGTGTCTTGATAACATAATAATTACCTTCAAAGCACCACTTTGCTAGCTCAGCCTAAATGAGCATTGTATTGTAATAGATAGACACATTTATCAAAATGAATGTTTTCAAATATAAGCCTATATTTATCTTTTAAAAAATTGCTACACTGATAATCAGGAATTGTCCTCTTACTATGGCAGGAGTTGAGGGATGTTCGGTGTTTTTCCCCTCCTCCCATTCATCCTGTATGAAGCAGGGATGATACTTGCCCCAAATTAATCTACAAAGACTATCCCAATTATAATTAAGGAAACACAAGAAATAATTTAACCTTTTAAAAATTGTGTTTAAAAAGAAATATTTAAAGCTTTTATGATACAATCAATGACATATTTTCGTGACTGATGTGAAAATTTTTGCATCACTAACAGAATATTAACTGAGTGCCTTACTTTCAATGTTTTTAGGCAAACTGATTGAAATTAAGGCTGTCAAAGAGGTCTCCATTAGGAACAGGTCCAAGCAGCCCTGTGGTTCCTCGCTTCAGTTGGTACCCAGCAGTATTAGGTGCAGGGACTTTGTATTGAAATAAGCACAGTCTTTCCATAGGGAGGCCTCCATTATTTATATTGTTGGTCCTCTCCTCGTCTACCCACAAGCACAGGAACAATGAGATCCTGGGACAAATGAGCTTATTAAGATCATGGCTAGACATATCGTTTTTCAAATCACACTCTACAAGACAGATATGCCGGCAAAGCTGTAATAAATGTCAGGGCTCAAGGCATCCACCATTCTTTTCAGCAGCCGGTGGCTTGGCTAGAAAAGCTTTTCATAAATTTTAGCACACACCTGTCAAATGGCAGGTGCGATAGTCTGCTATCACAGAGGAGCCTGGACTGTGATTTCTGGGCAAGCAGCAATGTCCTCGTTTGCAGAGCAATCCTGTGCTTTTCTCTGTTTGTGACCAGCGAAATCTCTGTGATCACACCGGGACTTTGTGCATCCTGGCAGATCTGTCAGTGGTATTCAACACATCTCGATTATTTTAGATTGCATGTCATGAGGTGTGAGTTCCCATTTGCTAACACAATGGGGTTTCAGGACCATGACAACTGGAACACATTCATTTGTATATGAGATGCACCCTTGTTGTGGATATGGAGAGCCAGTCCATCTTCCTTAGACCCCTTTTGTCTTTCAACATCAATCCTCCACCCGGAAAAGCTGAAGTGTAAATTATGTTGTGTGTTTCCTTACACAGAAATCAGAGGGGGGGGGGAGCCTTTATTTTATTTCAATATACTTAGTTCACAAGCTAGAAATAAACTTATTTAAAGTAAAATTGTGTTTTCCATACTCACACACATGAATGGTTAGAACATTCATGAAGGAAGACTCAGCTATTCCAATGCCACTGAAGAGAAAGGAAAATTTAGAAATAAGTGAGTCGCAGGCCTTCCATTCTCTTCTCTGTATATAATGGTGAAAATCCAGTTACATTTTCTTGGTGTAATAAAAAGAGAAATTTGAAACAAAGAAACCTAAATATTAATGTTGAGAAGAGAACAGAATACTGCAAAGTAATACTTAGATGAATAATGCCACATAGTTATATAATGCATGCTTTCATACACATTTTATATTTACATTTTTTATATAAATCTCATAGAAATGGGACAGGGTGATTTGATCAGATATTTGCATATGATTTACACAGGCGAACTATGAAATTTAATGAGGTTCACTAATGTGCTAAAGTTTTTAAGTTGTTAAGTTTAAAGTTGTTAAGTTTTTAAATGAAGTGTCTATGGCCTGTATCTTCAGACACCAAATGAAAGTTGGGCTCCCAAAGTTCCTGTCACTAATACTTTCTGCCCTGAAAGCAACAGAGGATTTTATTTTCTGTTTTTAAGTTTTTTATACATGTGTACAATGTGTCTATATTTCAAACTACCAATAATTTTGACTTCATATAAATGAAATAGACCAATTACTTTGTGAAATCATTCCGACATAAACAGAAATTTAGATTCTGGAATATAAACAGAAATTCCATTACTAAGCTTTCCCGTTGAAGAAGAAATAACTGTAATTATATTTAGCACAATAACTTATTTTCTTCAAAAATCGTGGCAAGTGCCATGCCGCTGGCTTGTCAGCTAATGGATGTCTGCCACTTGAATGCCATTTAACAATAATTGCAATGTGGAAATATTAGTTTCTACAATGGTCTAGTTTATGGAATTAATAACAAATCAGCACTTAAGTAAGGCACGTTTGAAAAACATCTTCATTCTACCAACTAATAATTACTCAGGGAAAAACTAGCATGAGAATTTCAGTAAGCTGTTTACCTTCCCCCTGTTTCCTGGTATGTCTCTGCTCTTCTGTGAGCATACCATAGCTTTCAATTATCTTCCTTCCTTTCAAACTGTTGGTAAACATGTCTTAGAGAAGAGGCTACTGAGAGGGAAACCCTGCCTCACATTTACATCTGCAGTTGTGGTACTAAAACAATCACATACCTATTAAATCACAATCTTCACAGTAAAGGGCTGTGTGTGGACCTCTGCGGGAAAGCTTAGCTCATCTCGAATCCTCACATCAAATCATTGCCGTTGACAGGACTGACCCTCGAACCTGTGTTCCAGGCACTCTTTGGAACTAGATGGAGATTCTAATAAACATTACAGGTAATTAAAAACTTGATACGTTGTTAAGCAACATCAGTCTCAGGCATTAAAGACTGGGGTCTCACATACCTTGCAAAAGCACCTTGCTCCCCCCACACACACACACACCTGTCCCCCATAGCTGAACCACAGGCAAATTGCAAGCAAATCGTTGAGCCCTCCCTGTGTGGCTGTTCACTGAGCCTCTGAATGAAACATCAACTCAGACAGTTTTTAGGGTATATTTCCTTTGTTACTTACTCTGACTAAACTCATTATTAACTGATAAAGTGTAATGCTTCATCTTGTGACTTTTGGAAGCAAAGATGTGATAGCTCATGAAGTGTCATAATGAACCGTTCTGTTGCTAAGGAGAGACTCACAGGTGAATGCACTTATTTGGAGACGGGCTTACAATTCAGAGGATTAGTAAATTAACATCCTGTTGGCTCCTTTGGTCCCAGCAGGCAGGAATGGTGCTGCAGAAGTATCTGAGAGCTTTGCAGCTCCACTTGCAGCAGAGGGACACCTGGCCTGGCCTGGGCTTTTGAAAGCTCAAAGCCCACCCTCCAGTGACACACTTCCTATATCAAGTCCACCACTGCTCCAAAAGGCCATACATCTCCTAATCTCTCCCAAACAGTTCCACTAAGTGGAGACCAAGCCTTCTGTTATATGAGCCTATGGGGGCCATTCTCATTCAAACCACCATATGGAGAGAGATAACCACAAAGCCCTCTAGGAAGCTCTGTCTCCTTCTTTCCCAGCCACTGCTAAGGCTGCCTTATATCACTATACCTGGGAATACCCAGTCACTTCCTATGACTGTTGACAGAAATATCATCTCCTGGCATGACTCCGATTTCTTTTTGCTGGACCTATTTCTAATGTGCTCAGTTCTTCACCATGGTTTTCCATGTAGGGCCCCCTTTACCCCATGGTTTTTCATGTAAGGACCCCTTTATACCAATGGTTTGCCACACAGGGGCCCCTTTACCCATTAACTTCAAGAACTAAAAGAATTAGGGAGTACAATTTTCTGTCTCTGTCAACTTAGAGGCAAAAGACACAAAATTACCACATTGGTTAAACATTTTCAATTTTGATATTTGCCCTTTTTTAAACATGTTTCTCGGGATTCTTATTCTCTTATTCACTATGTAGTAGATATACTTAAAGTTTTGCATAAATTAAATCACGTATAAAATAACCATTAGAGTAGGGGACTGAAATGACCCACATGTTATACATGAGAAGCCATTGAACTTGAAAAATAACAATAGCATCAATATCATCAAGTCTTGGCCTTTGTGGGATGCTGTTTCACCCACTGGCTTCTCTGCCCATCTTTTCATACCTAGAATGCTGAACTTTAGATGTCATCTCCTAGGATAAACATTTAATGATGAGGGTTGCATTGTAAAAACCCTCTTTTACCTCACAGTCCTAAGAAAACAGAAAGCAATCTAGTCTTGAGCATTCACTTGGCCTCCTTAGCACTGTGAGGGGAAATTCTAGCTCTTTGAGTACATGGGCCTTCCTCTTCAGAAGCTACTGATGATGTCACCCGGCAAAGGGTAGAAGAGGACTGTGAATAGGGCAGATAGGATATTAACCATGACGCAACCCCCAGTTGTTGATATCAAGGGAGGGTCTGTGGAAGTTCTAGTAATGAACTAAGAGCTTACTTCTTCTGAGGAATGAATGTCTGAACCCATTTCACACTGTCTCTGCACCTTGGCCTCCTCCTGTGCAGTCCCCACACTGTCTCTGCACCTTGGCCTCCTCCTGTGCCTTCCCCATAGGCTGCTTGTGAAGCCTTTCTCTAGGTTGTCAGAGAACAATGAATGCTGGAACACAGCTTCATTCCTATGGGATTTCAGTTGGTTTCGTTTCAACAGCTTCTATCATGGACTCCATAGGGGTATTGCTATGTTCCTATTTTAGCCTGCCATCTTTCCATATTCTAATTTAGTTGCACTAATCATTCTAGTGCCCTCTCTGACATTCTGATGATCTAGAAAACAATCCTACCGAGAAAACAATCTGACCTCACTATGCTGTAGGTCAAAAATCTGTGAGTATGTGAATGAAGAAAAGCAACTCTCAATCCCAAGGAGATGCTCATTACATGCTGCCGGGAAAGTCATTAATACAAGAGCCATTTTAGGGAAAGTAATAAGACTCCTGAACAATGCAAAGGGTGTGCACAGTCCTGAACAAAATGGGGTCGTCCTGCTTCAGCTTTCTCCCTCTCCCGTCAAAACGTAAAGGAGAAAGGGACCTACACATAGCTCCATTGCTACAGTCTCCAGAGTTGAGAAACTCATGCAGCTTGCTCTTAGCTCAGCCTGTTCATTTCTCTGAGCGTTTGTAATAAAGGCTGTGATGATTACTTTTTAAAAATTTATCGGGAGTTGTTGCATTCAATTTAACACAAAACTCTAGTTTTTATTTAAAAAAAGGTATGGAGCAATTTTTTTAAGATGTAAAATTAGCCATTGTTTTAACTGATGGGTGTCAAACACGCTCATGTGATCCTAATAGCAACCATAGCAAGCTATAGCCCTCTATCTGTCACTGTGGCTCTGTATCCCAGCCATGGGCACCCAAGGTCTAGGTACAATTGCTATTTGACTGGGTTTAGATAGAAAACACCATGAAAATCTGTGTTACCACCATTTCTTTACAGACAGTTGCCTACCATATATAAAAAGACAAAATGTGTGTGTGTGTTGGGGGTGAGGGGAATATGAATCTACCAGTAAACCTAATCACACACTATGTAAGTCATTGTGAGGTTCTGTCACTGCTGTCATTTACTCCATGACAGAAAGGGCCATGCTTTCTCAAGTTAATTTTCATAAATATGCAAGGTGGGTGTTATAGTACCATCATCGTAGCAAACAGGGGAAGAGAGGCTCAGAGAGAGTGAGTGGCTCGGTCTTCAGCCCAGTCGTGGAGCCAGTCAGCTGTCTAATTAGGATGGGAGCTCTGGCCCAAAGCCTGGCAGGCTGCTGGGAAGATTGACTCTTCGTAAGCCATTACTCTCTCTCCCTCTCACTGCATAGAAGCGGAAGCCTTTGAGTTAAATAGTACATTTAGTCCTTCCTTCTTCATTGTGACAGGTTACAATAATGTATTTGTGTTAAATAGTCCATTTAGTCATTTTTACTTCATTGTTACAGGTTACAACACATTTATAGACATATACATGAGCTATTCTCTTTTAAAGAAAAAGTGAATATTTTATATCTGTAATGTCTTAATCTATTCATATATTAGCACATCCTATTACATGATATTAATAAACTACATAATTATTATTATGTTGCAGAACATCCTGATATCCCCATATTTTGGTCTGGCTAACTATGTTTCTATAAGCAACTTGTTACTGCATGTATTTACATGTGTACATGTGTACACATACATATACATACAAAAACACGAAATATGTAAAGAAAGAGAATCAGAAAGTGGCCACTAGGCACTGTCACCATTGACAGATGACAGGAGTAGAATAGCTGGCCAAGTTGACAGACATAAATAAGTATACCCTTTTGTTAGCTGCTCTATTGTGCCTCCATCCCCTGGCAGTGCCTGAGAGCATCCGCCTGTCATGTCTTTTCCTGATTTAGCTATTTATTATTAGTTTTTAGGTTCTTTTAGTTTATTTTTATTTATGTAGTTTATTTTTAGTTTTCATCTGTGTTGGGTAAAAATATGTTTATTCAATATTATATTATATTACATATCTTCACTAGAAAGATCCAAAGATACTAAATCAGAGATTTGTTATTTTGCTCTCTACACAATGTTGACAATATCATTTGTTTTTCTCTTGAGCTCACTTTTATTTATTTCATGGGATTAAGGTTATTATGTGTCAAGGCCTTAGAAAGCCTGAGAGTTTACATGTTACCAATTAGTCTACTATTGGTTTGTAGATGATGCCTGAACACAATAGACCCCTTGGTCAGAACCACTGGGCATTTTTCAGCACACCACAGAAAACATAGTTGGCATTATTATATTTGTGTCAGTTCTTCCGACAACCAAGTCTAATAGAGATGTCATAAATGGGTCCAGCTGTGCGTGAAAACGCAGAGGCATATGGTTCACAAAGGAAACCTGAGGTGTTTATGCTAGACAATAAGGAGCTTGGCTCCTGACCCAAATACTTACTATCCGCGCATTGAAAGGCCATTTGCTGTCTTTGCCTTCCTCAAGAGAAAGCCCACAACAAAAGGAACTTATTACCCCACTCTTGAGACATGCAGGTACACAGTGGGCTTGTGGGAATTGAGATTATCAACCAGCATTTTAATTTAGTTCACTGCATCTGCTTTCTCCAATTTGCTGCTTCCATAATGTCTCTATTTTGTCATTGTTTATCTGTTTTATATGGTCCTTGGTTGGATACACATGTTATTCATATATTAAATTTAAATAGCGTGGAAATTTACCCGAAGTAGAGGTACAACAGGCTACTGCTTTGCCTCTGGTCAAAATAAAGAGAGATACTGTCTAGCAAATTTATGAATATATGTCATAGTTTTACTGTGGTTTTTGCCTGATATATTAGAGTTGAAAGACATAGAAGTGGAAATACACATAAATATTTTTCTTCCCAACAAAAATAAAACTGAAAGTTCCTAAATGTTTTCTGTCAATGTAATTTTTGTTACTACTTCATTTTTGTTGAAAATGATTTTGCTACCATTATTAATCATAATGTAAATATCTGATGTGCAAGATATCTGATATGTGACCCCTCAAATGGTGGAGAACCCTGTTCTAGAACCTTGTAAGATATCAAATATATATATATATATATATATATATATATATATATATATATATATATTCATATTAGTGGTATAATATTTGGCGGGGCAGCAGGTGTAGGGGAAGAGCAGGGAGGGAAAGAGCCTGCATCTGGCCAGAGTTCCAGTGCTCTGGGCAGGCGGATGCAGGAGGACTGCCAGACACTTTCCATGTGGCCCCAGCTGGGCATCTGGCTGTGTGAAGCCACTAACCCCACACGGTGGGTGTGGACAAGGGGCAGTCCCCGTACCAGGTTCTTAGTCTCTGGCATCCCACGCTTGATATGGCAGAAGAGCTAACAGAATAGGGGCCCGGGGCTACACTCTCGGCCCAGAGATACAGGAAGAGGGCAGAGGGAAAGAGGTTCTTATGCAGGCAAGAGTCCTAAGTCCGGTCCGTGGCTGGAGCATAGGAAGGCCTTCCATCAGGAGGTTAGAAGTGGCTCATTAGAAGAAAGCCTATCCCAATGTCCAAGGACAGTGGGCCTTGATGAACAGAGACAGTCTATGGTTTTAGAGCTTTAGAAAGGCGGAGGAAAGAGAAAAGGTAGAAAGAGAGAGATACCGGCCATGGACAAGAGGAGAGAAGGGGGAAAAGCAAAGAGAGAAGAAAGGCTAGAAAGTAAGAAAGCTTAAAGAGAGAGAGAGATAAAAGCTGAGAGAGAGAGAGAGAGAGAGAGAATAAGAGGGAGAGAGCAAGGTGGGGCTAAGGAGCCCCTCTTATAGTGGATTTGTTATCTTGCTGGTGCTAGGTAACTGGGAGGAGTCTAGCCTGAAGGTCAGAAGCTTGTGATATTGTGTACATGACGAGCCTCTCCTGTGGGGGCTGTGGGGGCGGTAACTTCGACAGGAGCCAGAGGTCCAGGAGACATGAGGGACATGCCTTCCATCCCATGTAGGTGGGAATTACCACCACCAGATTTCACCTGGGTTCAAGACCTCAACTCGACTGGAGACCAAGCTGTCTGTACATAGCCCATTGCCCCACAGTATTTGCAAATAACCTGTATATATCCTTCTGTATATTTTAAATAGTCTGCATATTATTCATGATATGAATACATTAATACAATGTACACATATGTAAATAATTGTTATATAATACTACTTATGGAATAATTACAATCAATACCTATTTAATGCAGAAGCAACATTGCAGACCTAACTATACAGTATGCATATGAGACACAGACATGTGGTACTCAAAACGGTAATGAATGGTGAGTGCCAAGCAGGAGCAGGGCATGCCCTATACATAATTTAATAATTCAAACAGTTTACACATATTACAAATTAAGTTTTGCTTTTTCAACCTTCTAAAATATTTAACCAATAGTTTTGGAATATGGATGGGTGAATCTGCAGACAGAAATGAATATATTTAAGAAAGTGGTCAGTATATGTTATAACAGCATTTGATAGAATCCACCTCATATTTGCTGAATGTCCCTAGTAACTCAGTTCTCATCCATAGCTTAAGGAAAACCAATACTTTTAAGTAAATAAGTAATCAGCACATAAATTTGCTACACTTCTCCCTTTCTTCAGAGTTTACAGCTTCCATATGAAAATGAAATAAAGACACAAATAACTCCAATGCTAGATAGAAGAAGCTAGTGAAGTAAGAAAATCAACTAAGGATCACTTAGAGGACAAATATTTTATAGAAAGAACAGCATTTGAGATGATCCTGGAAATGTAAGGTTGTCTGTAGATAGCAAGAAAGAGTTCCAGGTAGGCTAAGAATCAAAGCCGGAACATGCAACATTCAAGAAACAAGGAATAATCCAGTTTCAACTCTTCTCACATAATTAAATCCTTTAGGCTGGGACAGCACTAGAAGCATACCACTGAGACTGCTATGCCTCCATGCCAGGAAAACACTGATGCAGGAGTCCACAGAGAGCCATCTCCAGCAACACAATCCAGGAAGTCATTCAGGAAGTTAGTGCAGAAACACATAGTGTACACTGGAGAGAAGAGATAAAAATTCAAAATACTGAGATTGGCAGAGTAAATGGGTAATGTGGTAGGTATGGAAATGGGCTGTTACTGCTGAGATTAAAGTACATGATGTGGATGAGAAAGTACAAGGAGAAAAAGAATGACAATTTTTGGTGATCTTGAGAGACAATGTATTTTATATCTGTAATTTCCTATTTATTGTCCTCTCTCTCTCTCTCTCACACACACACACACACACACACACATATTCTCTCTCTCTCTCTCTCTCTCTCTCTCTCTCTCTCTCTCTCTCTCTCTCTCTCTCTCCCTATATTATTTCTCCTCAGCAATGCTCACATCTTCCTGACTTTGCCAAAAACACCTTGGATTTATTCCTCTGCTAACATTACAGACCCTATTAAGTGTACCATGGAAAATCAAAGTTTAGTTTTTCTTGTTTGAGTGTTAGATGACTTCCCCAAGAGTCCATGGCAAGTCACTATGGAAGAAAAATATTTGAAAAATACAAATACCATCTACTACTTCCAAATATGAACACGGGCACCAAGAGACCATCTCCAGGCAGGAGAGAAGCAAACACACACATGGAATTATTAGTGAGGTAGGTGATACAAGGTTGTGGTGCCAGGGAAAAATGTTTTCAGCCCATTTTGGCTGAATTCGATAGGCTCACACTCTGATGAGTACAAAGCCCATCTAAAATGGACAAGAACTTGGAGAGGAGAAAAAACTTATTATCTGCAGCAGACAAGGGTTCATAAGAATCCTTTTGAAGCAGTGTCCTCTGTCCTCTCTGAATAACGGAAGCATGGGGCTTTTATTAGGGGGTCTATACCTATTCATAGAAGTATACAGTAAAGCAGTGGGCACATTCCTGAGCATGCTCTGTTTAAGTTTAAAAGGAAAGATGCTAGACACATTCTTGGCGTGCTTAGAAAAAGTTCATTGGAAAGGTTAAAGGTGGACTGGGGCACCTCTGGGGATGCTCAGCTTACAGCATAACAATTTAGTTAGCTGAAAGCAACAGAAAAGACACTTTGATGGTTCATTAATATAAGAGTTCACATCTAAAAAACACCTGCCTTGCTTGTGGCTAAAATAGGGAACACCATATGCTGCCACTGGGTCCTTCTACAGTTCGGGAAGGTGAGAGGCTATTGAAGGACGGCTTGCTAGTTGGTAGCATGCACCAAGGTGTTTCTCATCATTCCTGAATTCACGATACCTGCATTCCATATCTTTATTTCCATCTTGTTCTCTTCATCCCAGCCACAGTCAGGGCACAAGTGACAGATTTGACAGGAAAGAAGATCTAATGCTATAAAATAACAGAACTCTTCGGCTTATTCTCTGACATGCCTCTTGCCACAGATCTTCATACCTTTCAGTCCTGAAAAGCCAAATCACAAAGTCTTGATTTTGCTTATGAAATGTCAACAATTCTTGACAGATGCATTCAGGGAAGAATGTGAGCTGGAGACATGCAGTAATTGATTTCCATGCCAGAGAAACAGATCATTCTACCTATTCTGTTTAATATCATCCGGAAAGTATGTTATAACTTTGTGTTTACATGGGAGTGCCTTGTTTTGTGCTATGGTGGGAGTAAAGGCTACATTCCATATCTTATTGATCTTGACATACTCCGTGATATGTTTTGAGTTTCTAGTGAAAGAAAACTGTATAAAATGTACATAAACTCATACTATTATCAACAGAAATTCCATTACCTATTGTCCTAACATTCCTGAGTTGTCAGGACTTCTGTAGAAACTTGCAAAAAATGGTTATATCTGGGAACTGCCACAGCTTTCAGATATGCTCTATAATCTAGCCACTGTCTGTCAGTTGAATAACCACTAATCAGAGATCAATCAAAGCAATTTTAAGGTATACAAACTAAGAAAAAAAGACTGTTAGAAAATATAAACAAGGTCCTAACAGGTTTCATCCAACACAGAGCTATACCTCATTGATTCTTTCACCAAACAATACATGACTGCAAAGATAAAATTTAGTATAAAGTAAATATTTATTTGTAGTAAAGAAAAGAATTACAAATAATGATGAATTTTAAAAAAGACTGAGAAAAAGCACAAACACTATTATAAATGTGTTACATATAATCTAAGGATCATTTTCCAGACAACGTTGAACTATATACTGTTTTGTTTCCTCTCCCTGAGACCATGATTTTATAATAACGTTTTTTTCTACCAAGAAGGCATAATGAGCAGTGGATTGAAATGTATTTTCATTATTGATAATTGAGATGCAATACCGATGGCTGTTCACATTTCCATATATTCTCTTTGTAGTGCTGCCTCGGGTTTGTACCTTCATACCAGGAATTCTAATAAATCCCATTATCTCTTAAAATATGATATGCATAATACATTTGTAATTGTATCTATTCATTATTAAGACCATCCCTGACAGGAGAGAACTTCTGATTAGCCCTGATATCACTGAAAGAAGAATCCAACGCTGAAATTTTTACACCTCTGCAACTTAAAATAATTCATCCCAACTACTTCTGGCTTTGTACATTTTTCAACCTCCACTTTCTTCATCTACATATATGTGCCCTCTGACACTTTATCTGTCTGCTGAGATACCAGGCAACCCAATGACTTTTTAGGAGCAAATCTATCCTTGAGTTACCCATATGAGATGTGACAGGCCCTTCAGCAGTTTGTCTCCTAAACTACAGGCAATGAAATGTCACTGTTAGATGACCATTCTTAGCTGTTGTCCTATAGATGGTATCAGCTACCTTTTCCATTCTATCTAATCCATCTTCTAAGCTGATGAACCCTAGCATGTTGCAGCCCCAAGGTATGATGGTACCATCGAACTAGATTTATAAGTTTCTGCCTTATATCCAGGATTATCTGGTACCTTTACTAACCTCCTACACTCAGATAAAACCCTCTAGACTCAGATATAAAGAGTGTAAATTCCTTTTCCTCTAGGCTGCTGTTGGATTGTCTATCTCAGTTTCTCCACTGTCCAAGTGGCTGGCACCATTATAGGGCCTAATTGTCTGAAATACACCTCAGCACCTGTCTACAGAGCCAGCATACAGACCCTGCTCCTTCCATTCTTAAACACTGGTGCCAGAATCAGGTCAAAGGCTGAAGACTGAAACTTCCACCAGAACATTGGCAATAAGACATTATTAGCCCAGAAGGGCCCCAAGATAAATATATCCCACCCTACTTCTCTTCATCTGTATCACCAAATGCCCATAGCTGTACTGAGAGTATCTACGATGAACTAAGAATCTTAATGGGAATGACTAAAATACTCTTCTTTGCAAATAGGAAAGCACACCACATGTCAACACAGCACCAAGGCCATCTTCAGCATTTGAAAGTGGTCTAAGCAAACACGTCTAAAGAAGATTAGATTTAAGTCTATGTCTGAATTAAAGACTGTGAAGTTATGTGAACATCTTCTTTTCCTTGTATATCTCAGAACAATGCCAAGGACAGGTCACTGACAGTCAGGTTATACTTCCCCAAGCTTAACAAAAGATCACAGGTTGAAGCCAAGCAGATGTGACAAGAGGAAATCCAGCCAGGAAAAGAGGGTGGCAGAATTGGAATCCTGAAGTTCAGGAATTCAGGATCTCTGAATAAAACCACAGGACAAAACCCTGTAACTAAAGCTGCCTTTTCTACTTGGTCTTGATTTCCCAACCCCCAGATATTTTATAAACTCACACAGCAGGAGGTACTCAGTATAAGGACCACATGTTACAGGAGTATAAAATGTGTTAGTCTAAGTTGTTCAGTGGTGACATAGAAATCAGGGATTTCTAGTTGACTAACACTCAGGTGTCAGTCTAGAATTTCCAACTCCCTTCCAAAGGATTTATTGTCAAACTTTACTCAAGAAGGAGAGGGTAAGCCTGCCTGGGTCCCTGGTGCTTGGGTCCTGCTGGTGGAAATGGCTCATAATCTTAAAATATTTTCTTGAGGTATTGCTACATCCACTCCAGTAGTGACTTGCTTGGCAGGCCTGAAAAACCTGGAAGCAGTCCTGAGGCAAAGAGTTTCAAAGGAAACTCATCCTCCTGGAGCCTTGGCATTCCCATAGCTAGAAAGCCCCAGATTTGTCCCTGCAATACCGTGGAGGGTCTTACATGCTTTCTTACAGTATTTTACTACATAAGAGTTAGAAATCTCAGGGCAAGCTTAGCAAAGTATAGCTAAGTCACTGCCCTACACAGGAAGAAGGAAGTTTGTGACCTGAGGAGGAACCAGGGTAGATATTTAGAACTATAGCTAGCTGAGTTACACCCATATACAAGTATTTACAATGGCCTAGAGGGAAGGTGGACTATGGCAAGGGCACGAAGCCCTTGCCCCTGGCTTCTAAGTTTAAGCTGACCTTAGGTGGAGTTGTTTTTGATCCCAGCTGCTAACATTGAATTTTATCCCAGTCCTTCCCTGCTTGCATTCCTCTGTTTTGTGTAAGAATCCAGTAACCTCTAGTAACCTCTTTGTATCTTGCTGGTGTGTCACCTAACTTCCCTACTTTCTTCTGTATAAAAAGTGTGATGCNCCCCTGGCTTCTAAGTTTAAGCTGACCTTAGGTGGAGTTGTTTTTGATCCCAGCTGCTAACATTGAATTTTATCCCAGTCCTTCCCTGCTTGCATTCCTCTGTTTTGTGTAAGAATCCAGTAACCTCTAGTAACCTCTTTGTATCTTGCTGGTGTGTCACCTAACTTCCCTACTTTCTTCTGTATAAAAAGTGTGATGCTCAATTTGACAAATTGCACTCAGATCCACACTCCCTTGTGTTGTGTCTGTTTGTCATTCACCGAATTCTTGCCCACTTGCTCCAGAGAACCCGTTCCACACAGATAGGGGATCTAAAGTGTCTGCGGCCAGGTATTATCAGACTAATGATTTTAATTTGGAAATGTATAGTCATGAGGAAAGGAGGGAGTATTAGAGAGACTATTTGGATTACTATTTAAAATAAACAATGTTCCCTATCTCACCTTAAGAATAAAAGCCCTCAGAGAATAACATTGCAGGACATTAAAGAAATTGTACCTTCATTTCAACCTCCACTTCATCTTCTATAAATGGGGTGGCAGAGCAAAAGTGAAAATTACATAGAATTCTGATACTCACAAGTTTATCTACTATTATCTCTTTTCTGAAAAAAAAAAAAAAGTAAAATATACAGGGTTCAGACTCTCATGTATTTGCAACCCCCAAGTAGCAAACATAACTACCCACAACAGTTGCTTTCAGAGTAATCATAACTCTCATTTGTTGAAATGCTCAAGGATGTCTGTTTAAAATGCAGGATGATCAACTCATGGAGCCATAAGGAATTGACTCTCTGCATGTAGATTCCACAAACCTGTATCCTGACACAGACAGCAGGGGATTCCCCATACCAAAGTGACAGGTGGCACAGGAAAGGCAATGAAGGTGTCTACTGAGAAAGTGACATAATCTCAAGTTCAGACTTGCTGAGAATCCAAACAAGACAGCAAGCACACATTCACAGGCTGACCTTCCTTCTTGCTCTCTTACCAGGTCAACTTGTGGCTTCCCGTTTCTCCTGCATCACATTTTTTTCACTACTTTTTGCATATCGACATCTATTTTGAGACATTTTGCTGGGCCATAGGGTCGTAAACCAAATGGGATCTTAAATTCAAACAATGCTATTCCTAAGTAACCAAATGGAATCTTAAATTCAAACAATGCTATTCCTAAGTAATTTTGAGGTGTTGCCACATGACTCTATATTTGCTAATGGCTCCAAAATTTAGTTCTCTAGATTAACCGTTCTCTAATTATTTATATCTGCCTTACAGTGTCTACTGGGTATCTAAATCTTACCAAATCCAAAAAATGTGTTCTTGATTTTCCTGTCCACTGCCTGCAAGGTTTGTCCAAGAATCACCATTCCAGCACAAGTCACCATGAGACATCCAGTTTCTTAGGTAAAAGCTTTAAAATCCTACCTGGATTTTTTTTCCTTTTAACTTATCCTCAGTCTATCAAACAATTCCTGCTAGGTATATGTATTTATACAATATCCCACAGATGATCTCTCCCCGCTAAGCTTACCCAGTCTGAAAGAATGCTGGTAATAGGACAACTGAGCAGTAACCTCGTTGGACTATAGGGCCCTGATTATTTTGCTATTCTGTGAATTTCTCAACTGTTTGACAGAATTCTACCTTGGGAAGCCACTGACTGGTATGAGAATACAATAGAAGTGTAAATTTTCTAATATCCTCTTCTGTCAATATTTTTCTCTAAATTCTTTCTTTTTCCATTACAAGTTTGGAGCTTGAGATATTCGCTAGTCAATAGCTCTTTGTATATTTTGACTGAACCAGAAATAAGGAGAACCTCTGAGGAATCGCAGAATTGTTGTTGGCTATTACAAAGCAATCAATTTTAGTCAAAAGCAAACCAGCTTGCTTCACCTGACAATTGAACTAGTGAAGATAATTCAATGATAAATACGGAGACTGACACGATACACTCTAAAGGCAACCAATTACATTGTCAATGGTACATGAACAAATGGTAAATTTTACTCAACATTTAGACTATGGTTATTCACACTGTATAATAAATTTTATACAGGGTAACATTGTTATATAACATTATTTCAATACTAATCATGGGGAATACCTTCTTAATCCATATTACATCTTTTAACACCAGGACAAAAATGAAGAATCTCAGTTGGCAATGTGAGTAACAAAACCATAAACATATTCCAGACCAATTTCAAAAGATTTTATAGAAAGGGAATTCATATGCAGGAGAATTCTTGTAATTCCCATATAGTTAGAAAACTATTATAATGACATTTCATAGAGGAAAATTAAAGTGCTAAAATTATACCATTATTTTCCATACAAAACCAACTACTTAAATCAAGTGCTTCAGTTAAGTCCTTTCAAACCTTTTCTTTGCAAATGAATCAACTCATGTCTTAATTTAATATAGTGATTTCCTTTTAAATAACCACCCTGGAATACTGTCTTCCTCAAATAAGTAAGATTGAGTGTTTATATACACAAGGAATGAAATTCTTCATTTGACCTTTTTGAAGTGGCTGAAAGAGGAAAGCAATTGATTGAGTGCCAAAAAAGAGATTTAAACTGACGTTACAATTTTAAGGCTGACCAACTGTGAGCTCACATTTGAAAGTATGCTACCACATGTGTAACACAGGGGTTTTATCACCCATGCTGAGTGGCCTTTGGTTAATCAAAGGTGAGGGGTGCAAAACTGAAGCTCAGTCTAGCAAACAAAACGAAACACCAGTGAACTCTGCAACAATGTGGTCCCTTTAATTAAGGCAAAGCAAAGCTAGACTAAAGGCTGATGTGGCAAAGGGAAATTTTCACTCCAAATGCATTATTTTTTGTTTTAGAAAGTATTGCTTTTGTCAATTGCTTTGTATAATTTCATTTTCTTTCTGTACCTTAAAATCGGGGCCTGGAGAGATGGCTCAGAGAAAAGAGCAAGTTCTGCTCTTCAAGAAGATAGGAATTTGTTTCGCAGCAACAATGCTGGTCAGCTCACAGCTCCAAGCATACTGGATCTGACCACCTCTTTTAGCCTCTTTTTACCTGGGAACAGACACACATGCACAGACATAATTAAAACACATGCACACATACATACACACACACATGAACTCACACATATCACAGCACATCTATTTACTTGGGTGCATAGAAAGGGGTGGGCCATGGCAGACATGAAATGTGGGAGTCGGTTCTCTCTTTACACCGTGTGTGTCCTAGGGATGGAATTCAGTCCTCAGGCTTAGCAGCGAGCATCCTTCCCCTCTTACTCTCAGCAGCTCTATGGTATTTTTACCTCTGAATTGCTAATTCACCTTTTTGCTGTTTCACTGTATGATCCTAATCAAAATAGTCCTAAATGCTTCTATTTAGAAATGTACACAGAAAATTCAGCTTCTAAAAGTTCAAGCATCCCAAAGGAGAGCTTCAAGATGTTCATTTTGATCTATGAGTGTGAAGTATGAGCAATGACATTACATTAAGATGTTCATACACACAGATGTTCATACACACAGCTGGTCAAGTCGGGATTTCCAGTCAGTGCAGAAAGAAAACCTTACATGCATCCTCAGGTACAATGTGCTTCTTGCCTGCTGATAACTCAGCTACCCTAGTGGACTTTTGGTGAGGAAGATCAAGGAGTTCGAGAAGACAGAAGAGAAAGCAATCTTCCTAATCAAGCCAACTTAATATTTGCTAAAGAACAAAATTAGATGATTCTGTGATTGTGTGACTCAGTAAAATCTCTGTCACAAAAATGTCTGGGGAAAACAACTTAAGGGAAAAGGATTTACTCTGGCTCACAGCTTCAGTCCGTAGTGACACGGTTGTGTTTATCTTGAGCTCTAGTGAGAAACATCACAGTGCAGAGTTTATGGTAGAGCAGAGCTACTCAACCATGGGAAAGCAAGGGAAAGGTTTATGGGTAAGACATACCCTAGGAAGGCATGCATCTGGTGATGTACTTCCTCCAACTAGACTGACCTTCCCCGGGTCCAGCACTCCCCTCAACAGCCTATCAAAACTTGCAACCCACAAGTGGATTAAACCATTGACTTCAGTCATCTAAAAAAATGTCCCCATACACTCCGAGGTATAATTCACTAATCTCCCAGGCACTCTCAACCCAATCAAGCTGTCAATCAACAGTAACTTACATGTCTGATATAAACAATAGCTTTCCCACAACACTCATGAATATTAAATATAGAAACCAGTTACATGCTGGAAATGTAACAGTCTTCTCTAGGTTTAGAATTGTCAGAGCCTATTTTATTTACGGTTTTTAAACCCTTCAACCTCCCTTCTAGCCCACTGACCAAAGGTAGCAGAGAAAGAAGGATACTAGGAAAAGGAGTTGGTGGACCTGGAGTTTTTTGGGGTGGTTCCAATCTTTGTTGTCAGGATATCAGCAGTCCAGTCCAAGAGCAAACACCAAAGTCAGTAGCAGCGGCTCAATCCAGCAGAAACCTCAAGGATCCTCAGAAGTGGCAGGAAGAATCGGCTGGAACGCCACGAGAAATTCTTTGTTGTGTTTCTCTCTACAAAGTGAAGACCAGAGAAAATTGTATGGAGAAGCAATGCAAGGGTGTTCGTTCTCTCACCATCTGTGGGGTTATGTTTATATTCTCTATGAACATCACGCACCCTCTCAAGTGTCTGCTCTAGCAAAACATCATATTCCCTCTCATGGGTCTGTTTCAGCAAAACATCCTCTCACAAGACAGCTTTCCAGAAAAACATCATGTGACACAACCGAGTTTCCAAAAAAAAAAAAAAAAAAGAAATCAGAAAATTTCACTTCAGTCTTCCCTAAACTTAATCTTCTCATAAAAAACTCAGTCTATT
Source organism: Mus minutoides (assembly GCA_902729485.2). Taxonomy (NCBI): domain Eukaryota; kingdom Metazoa; phylum Chordata; class Mammalia; order Rodentia; family Muridae; genus Mus; species Mus minutoides. Next base: position 78,984 of record LR750623.1, read on the forward strand.
TATCTACAATTCAGTATATAAAAATGCATAAACATATGTGAGAAAATGTATACCTCTGGAGCCAATCGATTGCCATTTCTAACATAGGTTTCACATTGTAGAAATAAGGTGTGGTATATCTAAAGATTCATATTTATATATATGACAGGGTCATGACTCATTCTGTATCTGTTGATGACTAAACTTTCCAATTACTTCAGTGTACTGAGAGCAAAACACACACATACACACACATATATATGTCATATTATATATGATGTATGTTATAAATGTATGATATACAATATCTAACTATATAGTGTGATATATGTGTATGTATGTGTATATATATATATATATATATATATATATATATATATATATATATATATATATGACTAAAGAAGGGGGAAATAAGGGAATAGGCTCTCCAGTAGAGTGCTTTTTGGAATTATTTTAGTGTACCAAAACAGAAAGTGTAGAGTGTCAAAGGAAAACATTCATAACATGAAACCAATTATGCAAGCCAAAAAAAAAGAGGATGTCTTCAAGACACCAAATTTATAACAGACACAAACCACATAAACATGTACAAACAACGTTATTTGCGATAGCTAACATACCGATGACACACAAGGGTTTATTCACAGATTAATGGATAAGGAAAGTGCACGTAGACACAATGAAATGCTATTAAGGTTAGAAAGGAAGAAAATGGAGGTCTGTGCTACATCATGGAAGGAGGTGGCTGGCATAGCACTAATTGAAGTATGCCAATTAGAGAAAGATGCATGAGTCCAACTCTTTAAATCAAATGCATCTCTAACATCAAGTGCAGCCTGTAGAATAGTGGTGGCTTGGCTAAGAGGATGGGAAAATAAATATATATATATTGTTTAGCTGTTAATAAATTCAGTTTTGTGGGGAGTACAGATTCTTAGGAATGGGGTCTCAGTGGTAGCACAATGCTTTAAAGGGAGACTCTTCAGCAAAAAAGACAGAACAGCATCATCTTTTCATGAGTCAGAGTAAGAATGAAGGAAGCATAGAGTGTCTTCAAGGGGCAGAAAAGGGGTAGAGTTCTAGAAGCAAGAAGGCAGAGGTGGAAAAGCTAGCCAGAACAGAAGGGCAACAGGGAGCAGCCTGTCCACTGCCCAAATGTTTGCTCTCTAGTATAGAAGAGGAAGGAATGTTAATGGATGCCCTCGAGTTAGGCCCAGTGATAAGAAAATGACAGAAACAGCTTAGGGAAATCCTGCAGTTCTTAGCAGCTGTATGTGCAGTAGAGGAATTTGATTTGAAAGAGACTGCTTCTGCACAGCCAGGTACCTTAAAAAAAAAAAAAAAAAAACAGATGCTTACTTAGTGGCATCCAGACTATTAAACCCAGGAAGGAACCTTCTTAGGAAGGAACATCACATCGTGGACCCAACTACTTGGGATCAGGAAACATGGAATAATGCTAATTCACATTCCTTGGACGCTCTGCAATGCTGGCCAGGTAGATCTGTTATAACAGCGGCAGGAAACTAATATATGAAGTGGTCATTAATTTTCTCACCATGGGTAAGATTTTTCTTTTATTCTGTACATTAAACATATTTCTTCGGATTGTCTTTCTACACTAACATTTACAGAATACTGGATTGTTGGTTTATGTGACCCTGATTATTTATATTGGAACATCTCGATCAAATATTAGGTTTCACAATGGATATAAGTTTGTCCAAGATTTTAAGACGTACTGAACTTTAAAAATAGTAAAGTAGAAGGTATAAATATTCTGATCTTGTTTTTTTTTCGAGAGTTTCTCTCTCCTTTAAGAATTATCAAGTATCAACAAGATATATTAATAAAATCAACTGAGAAGTTTGGTAAAATATCAGTAAGCCCCCACTCCAAAAGTAATCATGTTTGGTTCACATAATATTGACTTGATTTCAGTAAAGATATTTCTAGATTAGTCATGGAGAGAATTCAATATGGGCCTAAGAAAACATGCTGTTCCTGAGCACAGAACAGAAATGACACAAAATAAAGCCATGGAAATAGAAGACTTGGCTTCCTCTAGTATGTCTTCGAGTAATTCAGGAGTCCTTCCCTAGGCATTCCTGGCAGGTAATAACTCACCTAGCAGAATAAAGTTGCATAAGCATTTGTCAGCTGCTAAGGACACATGGCTATTTCATCTCCAAAGCAGACTTACTTCCTTAATACAAGCCTATTATGCAGTTCTATAATATCATTTTCTAGAAAATCCTTGTGTTGAAATTATTTCTGTCAGAAGCAACTAACATTTATACTCACATTCAATAACTGTTTTTCTTACAAACATTTTCTTTCATAATTAATGGTTCATAGCTTAAAACTATAGATTTTTTAAAAATTGGATTTGGGGTTTCCGTTTGTGCCAAGAGCTGAGCTGGTGCCACAGGACTCAAAATACTATTGGGAGAGAGCTGGTCTCCTAGGAGTGCCGAAATACTTTTGAGGACAGGTAAGAGCACCACTTCTGCTCAGAGGGACCTGCCTGGAACCCGCAGGACACAGAAACTGAGGAACAGCCTTGGACAGGATCTTTCTAGTTTCTGTCTACACCCCAGAGCTGACCCTGTGTCGCAGTGCTCCATACCCAAATACCATCTGGAGGGAACTGATCACCCAGGAGTGCCAACACACCTGTGAGCACAGGTAAGAACACCACTTTTGCTCAAATTCCTGACCCCAGAGGGACCTGCCCAGAGCCATCTGGACATAGAAACCAAGTAACAGTGAGGGACAGGATCCTTCTGGTTTCCATCTGCACCCCGGAGCTGACCTTGTGCCACAGCTCTCCATACCCAAATTCCTACCTGAGAGAACTGGTCCCCCAGGAATACTGACACACAGGCTTGTAGGAGGGACAGGCCACAGTCAGAGACAGCAAGACCAGCTAACAGCAGAGATAAGCAGATGGCAAGAGGCAAGGGCAAGAACATAAGCATCAGAAAGCAAGACTGCTTGGTATCATCAGAACCCAGTTCTCCCACCACAGCAAGCCTGGATACTCCAACACACCAGAAAAGCAAGGCACTGATTTAAAATCACATCTCATGATAATGAAAGAGGACTTTAAGAAGGACATAAATAACTCCCTTAAGGGGAACACAGGTAAACAGATAAATAAGAAACACAAAAAATAAAGAATTACAGGAAAACACAACCAAACAGGTGAAGGAATTGCACAAAACCATCTAGGATCTAAAAATGGAAATAAAAACAATAAAGAAATCACAAAAGGAGATGCCACTGGAGATAGAAAACCTAGTAAAGACATCAAGAGTCATAGATGCAAGCATTACCAGCAGAATACAAGAGATAGAAGAGACAATCTCAGGGGCAGAAGATACCATAGAAAACAATGACACAACAGTCAAACAAACGGCAAAATGCAAAAATCTCCTAATCCAAAACATCCAGGAAATCCAAGACACATTGAGAAGACCAAATCTAAGGATAATAGGTACAGAAGAAAGTGAAGATTCCCAACTTAACATGCCAGTAAATATCTTCAACAAAATTGTAGAAAAAAAAAAACTTCCCTAACTTAAGGAAAGAGATGCCCATAAACATACAAGAAGCCTACAGAACTCCAAACAGACTAGACCAGAAAAGAAATTCTTCCCAAAACACCAAATGCACAAAACAAAGACAGAATATTAAAAGCAGTAAAGGAAAAAGGTCAAGTAACATATAAAGGCAGACCTACCAGAATTACACTAGACTGCTCACCAAAGACTATGAAAGCCAGAAGATCCTGGGAGGATCTCATACAGACCCTAAGAGAACATAAATGCCAGCCCAGGCTACTATACCCAGCAAAACTCTCAATTACCATAGACAGAGAAACCAAGATATTCAGTGACAAAAACAAATTTATACAATATCTTTCTACAAATCTAGCCCTACAAAGGATAATAGCTGGAAAATGCCAACATAGGAGGGAAACTACAACCTAGAAAAAGCAAGAAAGTAATCTTACTTCAACAAACCCAAAAGAAGATAGCCAGGAAAAAAACATGAACAAGAAACATAAAAAATAACAGAAAGCAACAATCACTATTCCTTAATATCTCTTAACATCAGTGGACTCAATTACCCCAATAAAAAGACATTGGAGAACAGACTAGACATGTAAACAGGACCCAGCATTTTGCTGCATACAGGAAATGCACCTCAGTGTCAAAGACAGACACTCCATCAGAATATAGGGCTGGAAAACAATTTTCCAAGCAAATGGTCCCAAGAAACAAGCTAATATCAAATAAAATCTACTTTCAACCAAAAGTTATCAAGAAGGATAAGGAAGGACGCTCCTTACTCATCAAGGAAAAATCTACCAGGAAGAACTCTCAATTCTGAATATCTATGCTCCAAATAAAAGGGCACCCACATTCATATAAGAAACTTTACTAAAGCTCAAAGCACACATTACATCTCACACAATAATGGTGGGAGACTTCAACACCCCACTATCATCAATGGTCAGATCATGGAAACACAATCTAAACAGAGATAAATTGAAACTAGCAGAAGTTATGAACCAAATGGATTTCACAGATATCTATAGAACATTTCATCCTAAAACAAAAGAATATACCTTCTTCTCATCACCTCATGGCACCTTCTTCAAAACTGACCACATAATCTGTCACAAAACAGGCCTCAACAGATATAAGAAGACTGAAATAATCCCATGCATCCTATCAGATCACCACAGACTAAGGCTGGTCTTCAATAGCAACCAAAACAACAGAAAGCCCACATACACATGGAAGTTGAACAATGCCCCACTCAATGCTAACTTGGTCAAGGAAGAAATGAATAAAGAAATTAAAGACTTTAGAATTTAATGAAAATAAAGGCACAACATACCCAAACTTATGGGACACAATGAAAGCAGTGCTAAGAGTAAAACTCATAGCACTGAATGCGTCCAAAAAGAAATTGGAGCAAGCATACACTAGCAACTTAACAGCACATCTGAAAACTCTAGAACAAAAAGAAGCAAATACACCCAAGAGGAGTAGAGGATAGGAAATAATCAAACTCAACCAAATAGAAACAAAAAGAACTATACAAAGAATCAATAAAATCAGGAGCTTGTTCTTTGAGAAAATCAACTAGATGAACCCTTAGCCAGACTAACCAGAGGGCACAGAGACAGTATCCAAAGTAACAAAATCAGAAATGAAAAGGAAGATATAACAACAGAAACTGAGGAAATTCAAAAAAAACATGAGATCCTACTAGAAAAGCCTAAACAAAAATGGAAAATCTGAATGAAATGGACAATTTTCTAAACAGATACCAAATACCAAAGTTAAATCAAGATCAGATAAACCATTTAAAGAGTCTCATAACGCCTAAGAAAATAGAAGCAGTCATTAAAAGTCTTCCATCCAAAAAAAAAAAAAAAAANCCTAACAGAAAGATGTGATTGTAAATGTCTTATGACCTAACAACCAAATACACTGGGACTAATAAATATAACCTTGTAGAGCTAGTTTATAATCCAAAGTGTTACCTATATTCAAACAGGTTCTAAAATTCTGCATGACTTGAAATTTTTATCATTTCATCTTCCATATTTATAAGACTAGAACAAAAAAAAAGCTCTCCTTTAAGAATTATCAAGTATCAACAAGATATATTAATAAAATCAACTGAGAAGTTTGGTAAAATATCAGTAAGCCCCCACTCCAAAAGTAATCATGTTTGGTTCACATAATATTGACTTGATTTCAGTAAAAGATATTTCTAGATTAGTCATGGAGAGAATTCAATATGGGCCTAAGAAAACATGCTGTTCCTGAGCACAGAACAGAAATGACACAAAATAAAGCCATGGAAATAGAAGACTTGGCTTCCTCTAGTATGTCTTCGAGTAATTCAGGAGTCCTTCCCTAGGCATTCCTGGCAGGTAATAACTCACCTAGCAGAATAAAGTTGCATAAGCATTTGTCAGCTGCTAAGGACACATGGCTATTTCATCTCCAAAGCAGACTTACTTCCTTAATACAAGCCTATTATGCAGTTCTATAATATCATTTTCTAGAAAATCCTTGTGTTGAAATTATTTCTGTCAGAAGCAACTAACATTTATACTCACATTCAATAACTGTTTTTCTTACAAACATTTTCTTTCATAATGAATGGTTCATAGCTTAAAACTATAGATTTTAAAAAATTGGATTTGGGGTTTCCGTTTGTGCCAAGAGCTGAGCTGGTGCCACAGAACTCAAAATACTATCGGGAGAGAGCTGGTCTCCCAGGAGTGCCGACATATTTTTGAGGACAGGTAAGAGCACCATTTCTGCTCAGAGGGACCTGCCTGGAACCCGCAGGACACAGGAACTGAGGAACAGCCTTGGACAGGATCTTTCTAGTTTCTGTCTACACCCCAGAGCTGACCCTGTGCCACAGTGCTCCATACCCAAACACCATCCGGAGAGAGCTGGTCACCCAAGGAGTGCCAACACACCTGTGAGCACAGGTAAGAACACCACTTTTGCTCAAATTCCTGGCCCCAGAGGGACCTGCCCAGAGCCATCTGGACATAGAAACCAAGTAACAGTCAGAGACAGGATCCTTCTGGTTTCCATCTGCATCCCGGAGCTGACCCTGTGCCACAGCTCTCCATACCCAAATTCCTACCTGAGAGAACTGGTCCCCCAGGAATACTGACACACAGGCTTGCAGGAGGGACAGGCCACAGTCAGAGACAGCAAGACCAGCTAACAGCAGAGATAAGCAGATGGCGAGAGGCAAGAGCAAGAACATAAGCATCAGAAAGCAAGACTGCTTGGTATCATCAGAACCCAGTTCTCCCACCACCGCAAGCCTGGATACTCCAACACACCAGAAAAGCAAGGCACTGATTTAAAAATCACATCTCATGATGATGGAAGAGGACTTAAAGAAGGACATAAATAACTCTCTTAAAGAAATACAGGGGAACACAAGTAAACAGATAAAGAAGAAACACAAAAAATAAAGAATTACAGGAAAATACAACCAAACAGGTGAAGGAATTGCACAAAACCATCTAGGATCTAAAAATGGAAATAAAAACAATAAAGAAATCACAAAGGAGATGCCACTGGAGATAGAAAACCTAGTAAAGACATCAAGAGTCATAGATGCAAGCATTACCAGCAGAATACAAGAGATAGAAGAGACAATCTCAGGGGCAGAAGATACCATAGAAAACAATGACACAACAGTCAAAGAAACTGCAAAATGCAAAAAGCTCCTAATCCAAAACATCCAGGAAATCCAAGACACATTGAGAAGACCAAATCTAAGGATAATAGGTACAGAAGAAAGTGAAGATTCCCAACTTAACGTGCCAGTAAATATCTTCAACAAAATTGCAGAAAGAAAAAAAAAAAAAAAACTTCCCTAACTTAAGCAAAGAGATGCCCATAAACATACAAGAAGCCTACAGAACTCCAAACAGATTGGACCAGAAAAGAAATTCTTCCCAAAACACCAAATGCACAAAACAAAGACAGAATATTAAAAGCAGTAAAGGAAAAAGGTCAAGTAACATATAAAGGCAGACTTACCAGAATTACACTAGACTGCTCACCAGAGACTATGAAAGCCAGAAGATCCTGGGAGGATCTCATACAGACCCTAAGAGAACATAAATGCCAGCCCAGCAAAACTCTCAATTACCATAGACAGAGAAACCAAGATATTCTGTGACAAAAACAAATTTATATAATATCTTTCTACAAATCTAGCCCTACAAAGGATAATAGCTGGAAAATGCCAAAATAGGAGGGAAACTACAACCTAGAAAAAGCAAGAAAGTAATCTTACTTCAACAAACCCAAAAGAAGATAGCCAGAAAAAAAAAAAAAAAACATGAACAAGTAACATAAAAAATAACAGAAAGCAACAATCACTATTCCTTAATATCTCTTAACATCAGTGGACTCAATTCCCCCAATAAAAAGACATAGGAGAACAGACTAGACATGTAAACAGGACCTAGCATTTTGCTGCGTACAGGAAATGCACCTCAGTGTCAAAGACAGACACTCCATCAGAATAAAGGGCTGGAAAACAATTTTCCAAGCAAATGGTCCCAAGAAACAAGCTAATGTCAAATAAAATCCACTTTCAACCAAAAGTTATCAAGAAGGATAAGGAAGGACACTCCTTACTCATCAAGGGAAAAATCTACCAGGAAGAACTCTCAATTCTGATTATCTATGCTACAAATAAAAGGGCACCCACATTCATATAAGAAACTTTACTAAAGCTCAAAGCACACATTACATCTCACACAATAATGGTGGGAGACTTCAACACCCCACTATCATCAATGGTCAGATCATGGAAACACAATCTAAACAGAGATAAATTGAAACTAGCAGAAGTTATGAACCAAATGGATTTCACAGATATCTATAGAACATTTCATCCTAAAACAAAAGAATATACCTTCTTCTCATCACCTCATGGCACCTTCTTCAAAACTGACCACATAATCTGTCACAAAACAGGCCTCAACAGATATAAGAAGACTGAAATCAACCCATGCATCCTATCAGATCACCACAGACTAAGGCTGGTCTTCAATAGCAACCAAAACAACAGAAAGCCCACATACACATGGAAGTTGAACAATGCCCCACTCAATGCTAACTTGGTCAAGGAAGAAATGCATAAAGAAATTAAAGACTTTAGAATTTAATGAAAATAAAGGCACAACATACCCAAACTTATGGGACACAATGAAAGCAGTGCTAAGAGTAAAACTCATAGCACTGAATGCCTCCAAAAAGAAATTGGAGCAAGCATACACTAGCAACTTAACAGCACATCTGAAAACTCTAGAACAAAAAGAAGCAAATACACCCAAGAGGAGTAGAGGATAGGAAATAATCAAACTCAACCAAATTGAAACAAAAAGAGCTATACAAAGAATCAATAAAATCAGGAGCTTGTTCTTTGAGAAAATCAACTAGATGAACCCTTAGCCAGACTAACCAGAGGGCACAGAGACAGTATCCAAAGTAACAAAATCAGAAATGAAAAGGAAGATATAACAACAGAAACTGAGGAAATTCAAAAAAATCATGAGATCCTACTAGAAAAGCCTAAACAAAAATGGAAAATCTGAATGAAATGGACAATTTTCTAAACAGATACCAAATACCAAAGTTAAATCAAGATCAGATAAACCATCTAAAGAGTCTCATAACCCCTAAGAAAATAGAAGCAGTCATTAAAAGTCTTCCAACCAAAAAAAAAAAAAAAAATCCAGGAACAGATGGGTTTAGTGCAGAATTCTATCAGACCTTCAAAGAAAACTTAATACTAATACTCTTCAAACTGTTCCACAAAATAGAAACAGAAGGAACACTACCTAGTTCCCGCTAGGAAGCCACAGTTACACTGCATATTCTCCCTTGGAGATGGGACAGTTCCTGTCTAATCAGGAACTTGTCACAATTTCCTTTCATAGAGGACTTCATAAGAGATTGTTTCCTACTTCTATCATGTTTAATATTCCAAATAGATTTTAAAAACTGGTTGAGTGCATATTACTTTTAGCTTCAGAAGATATCGTGTATATTTAAGAGGCCTTTAACTACTAGAAATTATTTTGATGACTTAAAAAAGTCAATACTGAGTTGTATATTTTAAAATAAATTTTATTAGTTTAATTAAGAAAGAAAGAAAAGAATTTGGATTTGGAAAGAAAGAGATCATTAATTTCTCATGAATGTTAACTTCTTTTGTTTATGACATTCTGTCCTGGCTACTTTCTGCTCTGGTCTTGAATGCCTCCACTGAAGGAGAACAACTCACTTTGCTATCTGGACAGTCTATCTTCTTTGAAAAGGTTACTTTGTCTAGAAAGTGATCTATGATACTATGCTTTCCGTTATGAATGAATACGTTTATTAAGCATATAGCAAGGAAAATCAAAAGTGCAAACATCAAGCAGCAGAAAAACAACCTACTAACAAGCTAGGCACTTAAAATATCCAGCAAACATGTCAGGTGACATCCCGGGAGATAGTCAGCTGTCATTCCCAACTCAAGGTTCTAGGCAGAACTTCATTTTACTCCTTGGGTGAGGCTCTAAGATTCTCATTCCTAATACATACATTTTAATGACAGGTAATAAACAATATTCACCTCTGTTGGAAATGGTTTAACATCTAGTGCCTGTCAGGGCTGCAATGGTTTTAATACTCTTGGCTTTTTGGCACTTTTCCCATTACAGAGAGAGCAGGGCAGCCTGCCCTAGGATGGGAATATCAGAGGAATATTAAGATAAACATGCTTGAGTCTGAGACAAGGTTACCTACCTTGTCCCACAGTCTGCTCTCAACAAGTCTAGAGAGGGTATGACCCTTTACAAATATGACTTATATCATGTTAAATGTGGAGCTCATGTCTATCTTTTTGTGACTCTCACCCCTGATTGGTTCTATACCTGGTCAGCTTTGCCAAGCTGTTTTATCTGTATCCAGGTAGAAATCATGGGTAGGTAGTAGCAGTCCTTGTAGTGTGGGTGGTCCAGGCACCTTCAGAGTCTTGGTGTCTAGCAATAGAAAGCAGGCAGGAGCAGCAGCAAGTGGTGTTGTCTAGTGTTTCAACTCTGGCGCACACCTCAGAAACTAGGAAACTTGGACGTTAGGATTCTTCAGCTGGTAGAACAGCTTTCAGAAAAAGAAATTGGAATTCCTTTAGCTCTTGATGACACCTGGTGTTACAGTTCCTGTGTCTGGAGTGTGTGGGACCCATGACCCTAAAGAAATGACAGCTGTCTGGAATGGCAGATTCCCTTCCATGCCTACTCACACCTTTCTATCCTTGGCTCTTTCAGCTTCTTCCAGCTACAGCTCTTCCTCATGCTCCTGCTCTGTCTCTTATTTCAAGTCCCCAGCCACCTTCTGCTGCAACCACTATGGTCATAGTTGCTACCACTGAAGAGGCAGTTGCTATTGTATTTTGGCTACTGCTGCTGCTGCTGTCCACGTAATATACTGCCCTTGAGGCTTCTCCTCCTTCGACTTGCCTTTACTGCTTGCTGGTTGCTTCGCCTCTTTCCAGCTGGGCCCGCCAGCTGATCAGTCTCAAATCTGCAGCTTACCTAAGCCAACTGTCATCCTCATTCCCACAGTCCCATGCCTGCCATTAGTCCTGGCTCTGCAGGTTACTATGGCTCCATCTCTGCTGATCATCAGGGCTTCTTGGTTCCAATGGCCCTCTGGTCGTCAGCTCTACCTGCCGCTACTTTCTGTATTTTACTCTGCTGTGACTATCAAAGCTGTTGCTGTTCACTGCTTCCGCAGCTCTAACCTGGACCATTCTCTGTTGTCACTGCCGCTGCCTTCTCTGCTGTCACTGCGGCCACTGCCACTGCCACTACCAAACTTCCATCCCTGCTGCCACTGCCACTGCTACTACATTGCCTCAGTAGGCACTGCTTCTTTCTCCTGGTGGCCAGCTCAGCCTACCCACCTAAAAGCAGGTAAGTATATACCACTCATATTGGACCTAAGGTTGCAACACCAGGAACAGAAGCCTAGGAAGATGTCTCCTACCTTGCACACCAAGTGAGCCCAACAGCCCACTTATATAGCCAGAGCCTGAGCGTCTACTCCATTAAGAGCAAACCTTCCATGCAAATGAATGTCAGTATTTCTACCAATCAGGACACTAGTCCTTGTACCAGTCAAAGCAATCCCTCTGCAGACCACCTGGGGAAAGTGCTCCTCCTCTAGCTGGGTTGGCGATTATTGCAGGGTAGGCCCCATGCAAGCTGGGTAAATAGGCAGGACTGGGGTTGCACCCTCAGGCACAAGAATAAGCAAGGGCTATCACCGTACAGCTTCCCAATGGCATTCACAGAGCATTCAAAATGGCAGTGCTAGTCTAATTATGGTCTAGCTGGCTGCTTGACTGCTTGAGCTTTTTGCTCAAGGCATAGAGAGCAACAGGGGTGCTCGGCAGACTACTAATTAGGCAGGCAAGGCACCCCATCCCCCCACATCCCTGTGCATTTACAGGAACATAAACATTGAAAGGAGGCTCAGAATGAGATCTTGAAAAGCATATCATTAGCACCAACACTGACTCTTTAGCAAAGTTTAAATGTTTCAGAGATGCCCAGCAACTGCCCAGAACCCCAGAAAGGAATGAGTCTCCCTTATCTGCCCTCAGTCTTGTTTTCACCAGTGCAAAACCTCCACACTTGAGTTATTTAGACATCTGAAAAGCACACAGGACCTCTTCCCTCATCTCTATCTCTCCAGGAAAAGCACCCAGGACCTCTTCCCTCATCTTTTATCTCTCCAGGAAAAGCACTCCTGCTTACTTTACTCGGTTTCCAGACTCTGTTATCTCCGTTTCCAGTTACATCCCTTTGAACACATCTTGTTTATCCAGTTATCCACCGACAGCCTGCCTCCTGAAAGCCAACACATTCCATATGTGGTGTGGGCACACAAGGCACTCAGCAGCATCGAGCTGACCTGAGTGTCCAAAATCAGGTTCGCTGTATTGGAGGCAGCATCACACTCTCATTGAGTAGCAGCTAAAATGTATGCTATACTTTCTCATGAGAGTATCTTTAAAATTTGGTCTAAAAGGGTGGTATCTTTTCAAAAGCTTAACAAGCAAAGCTTTACATTTAATAGTTGTTAGATTCCATGACTGTATGTCTTCCAGCTTTCCAATTTTTAAAAAGTCTTCTCTGAATCTTAATTCAACTTTTCATATAGTAGCGCTGAGTCTTGAGCCAATCCTAAGTTTAATGAGATATTTCTTTTCTTCTTTCAGCAGACATTTTAAAGAAAAGTTCTTCACATATTATCAACTATAACAGTTACAGTGTCTAGCATTGAATGTCTCTGTCCACCAAAGACTCTTCTAAGTGTTCAAGTTTCATCACATCTAAGCCTCATGAAAGCCATGTGAGATAAAGACTATTCCCAGTCTCCTGTTAAACACAAAGACACGGCTACTAAGTCCCGACAAAAAGGCTGCGTATGAGTTGGTTGTTTCAGAGTGATAGTCATTTGGACCAGCTAGTCTCGCAGTGCCTTCTAAGTGTTTTAAAATATTCCCTGAGTGGTGCCAAGATTTGAACCCCAGCTGCCTGACTATAGAGTCTTAATCAGGCTGACTCCTGTCCTCCCATGCCAGATGAAGTAAAGGTCAAACAGAGTAAGTGACAATTCAGTTCTCCCACGTTTCTGCCACAGATGCTATGCTTTTACCACACTAGCCATTTGATATGTAAGTAAAAATATCTGCTGCCAAAACTTTAATAGCACTAAAGGGCAAATGAAAACACAGCAAATAGCTGAATTTATCATGGATTGCTCCTCGACTGCCACAAATGGATGCATTTACTGACACTGAATATATCATTTAGACAACCCTGTGAAGCTATATGCAAGGCTGTGTGCATGTGAGGTGAAACATCTTCCCCCTGAGAGACAATGTTCATCCTTGATAGATGTCTAAGTAAGCTACAGGCATACACCCATGCAGTACTATATAGGCTCACAGCTCCAATGACTTATGTGCCTAAATATGTTCATCTTTCAAGGCAATAAAAATAAATTCTTGTTAAAATCATATAAACCATAATTATGATCCTTAAACGCAGGAATTCGATATCAAGCAAAATAGTTCTTCCCTCTGAGCTTCAGTTTCACATTTGTGAGACAGGTAAAGGTCGTACCTCCTTCAGAATGGTGTAGGAAAAAAGTAAGCTATTATGGCAACATGCTTGGAATAACTTCTGGTACAAAGTGGATGCTTAATGCACATTTACAGTAGTGTGAGCAATGTCCTCATTCTAATTATACTGAACCAATGTTTTCAAAGCTAAAATATTAAATAAAGCACATTATTCCAAAACAAATTATAGTTATGATTTGAAAATTTTTAATTTTACATATAATTTCAAATAGGTGTTATTTAAACAGGATAAAAGCCATCTATCTGAAGCAAAAGGGGTGAGTTTACAATTCATTCATGGGGGTACCACTTCCTCTGTTGGTATACACGGTATACATCAGCAGAAACATTTGAGAAAAACTGAAGCGTGGATTTCCCACTGGCCAGTTTAATGATACTCCCAAAAGTAAAAATAACCCCTCAGTCTAATCAAAACAAAAAACTAAAAAGGTAAAACAGTAAATGTTGCTAATTTTTAAACTTGATCTCACTGTGCTATCAAAAGAGCAGTGTCTGGCCTTGTGATGTTAGCTAGAGCAGGTGCTTAAGAGGATATGTGATGTTTAGAAAGGATATAAATGTCGTTCAACAGACAGTGGACAATGCTGGATGGTACTAGTACTCCTTGCCATTTTTTGTTGATTGTGATTTCTGATGACTTATGGAGAGAAATGCACCAAAATTTTTCTGATGGAGTTCCAGCAACTTCTTGCTGCTTCTATGGATTTGGGCTGATTGGCAGAGCCATGCAGGTTCTTCTGAATTAACCTGCCACTGCTAATTCGTGAATGGTGTTTGCGGGTGGACTGAGACAATGATGATGATTCATGTGAACTGAACTGCTGATACCCTGACAACAAATAATGGAATTCCTCCAAAGAACTATTTCTAAACAGGTCGACATCCTCCTTTGCTCCAGTAGCCTTTCGTTTCCACTGCCTGTGGTGGATGGTGGACATTAAAGCATTTAAGAACCTTTATTAAAAGTTGGTTTTGAAAATTCTAAGCCTACAGAGCAGAGGTGCCAAGAGACCTGTGCTCTATATGACCTATCCAGGCTTATTTGTTGCTATTGCTATGGGAAACAGAGAAAATGAAAGTTGGTTGTTGCTTACAAAGATTAAGCTAATATCTATAATAATAATAATGTCTATAATAATAATAATGTCTCTGCTAAGCAAATATTGGATTGATTTGCCTACTACTAGAGGATTCCTGAAGAGGAATCCTAGAGGAGTCTGTAAGCTTTGGGTTGAGAATACAAGTATCACCTACCCCATCACAGCATCTTTTGGAAATTAGAGTTTGAAAATGGGTCTCTCATCAAGCCACCTTACTAATACTCATGTTCTTGCCCATAGATAAGTGTTGTTCTTAGCTTTCCTCAGAAGAGTTTACTACCTTGGGAAGTTGCTAATGCATAAATTCATAATGGGTAAAAAAGTGCCAAGAATAAGTAAAAATTGAACACCCTGCTATTTTCTTAGCTTTTGCCTCTACCTACCTTCTCTGACTACAGCCTAGGGCTTTGTGTCTCATGTGGCTTAATCCTCAGTGTCTCTACCCATCATACTTGTTATTAAACTTGGTGACACCCTGTGATTCACACCTTTAACATTCAGATAGGACACCACCAACACAAAAACTCACGGCATATAAGAGACCAGAACGTTCACCGTCTGTGCACTGTATTTCTGTCTTTCTCTGGTGAAGTAGCTGTATCACTAATGCATAGCAAACTTGCATTTTCAAAAATTTTGCTTTTATAAAAATACTGTCAATTCAGGTTTATATAACTTTGTGTATATATTATGTAATAAATATAATGTGTACATACTACTTAGTGGCCACTGGTTCCATAAAAATGGTATCAATTAAAAAGTCAAGATTATCAATGTACTGGTATAATTGGTATATAACCAGGATTCCCTAAACATTCAAATTAAAATTCTGAATCCTTAAGTATGAGTCCAAGTAAAAAACCTTTATATAAATGTGTTATATCCAAATGTGGTGCCAAAAATGTTCACTCTGCATCTCATCATCAGTACAAATGAAATTAGACTCACAAAATAAGTATCTCATAGCTTGGTAGTTATGCTACAATTTCACAATTTGTAATGAAATTTCTTAAAGATCTCTAAATTTTGAATATGACTAACCCTGCCACCACTGACACTATGTCAAAATCCCATGAGCAAAGTACACTCTCTTCTTTGACCTGTACCAGTGGTACAATTCTATTCTAGGCCTGACAGCTGAGTCTCATAAGACCTCTGGAACACCGAGCACAGTCCATGACAGCCGACTCTGGCAAGAGTAATCACTGCAGGCAAACAATTCCATTTGACTGCTCATTTGAAAGAAGCGAGGGGAAAATACATATTTGACTTGACTGTGTATCGAGAGAGGCTTTCATTAGATCCAAATCTGCAATGACTAGAAAATGTTCACTTTGAAAATTGACATCTACTTAGAAAGTGGAGAGGAGCAATCTGATGATTTACATCCAGGCTTTCCTCAGTCCCTTTCTAGCAGCTGTTCTTTAAGCTTGAGGGAACTCTGGCTGACATACAGAATCCCAGATCAAGAGCCAGCAAGTTGTACTCGTGAACCAAGAGAGGGCCCAGCAGTCCCCACATCACTGAGCCTTCTTGGTGAGTTGCAAGCAGGTCATCTGCAAACTGTATTTTCAGAGATATTCTTAATTCTGATCTCTTCCCCGATGATTTCCAAACTGGATCTGCTCTACATTCTCCAACTCCTCGATTTGTATATTATGTATTAATATATCATTTTCAGACGTCATACTGATATTTTATAAAAGAATAGATGAAGCACAGGCTGTGAATCTAAGTTCTTATTAGCTATATCTCTAATTCACTGAAATCACCTCAGAAGTTAAAAGATATTGACAAATTTCAATGTTTCCAATATAGGAGCACTTACTCAACAAACAGATCTATGCACTGAAGGCACTGGGGAAACGGTTCACTTGGTAAAGCCCTTATTGCATAAGCATTAGGACCGGAATTTGGATACCCAGCACTCAGGTAAAAATTAGCTAGTGTGCACTTAGTCTCTACACTGGTAGGTGTTAGGTAAGAGGCAGGTCAATCCTGGGAACTCAGGGCCCTTTCAGTCTAACTAAAACACAGGGTCCAGGCCCAGTAAGAGAACCTGTCTCAAATCATGACATGAACACACACACACACAAACACAGAGAGAGAGAGAGAGACAGAGACAGAGACAGAGAGAGAGAGAGACAGAGAGAGACAGAGAGTGAGGGGGACAGAGAGAGAGACAGAGATAGAGACAGAGAGAGAGAGACAGAGAGAGACAGAGAGATGCTCCTTTCTCCTTTGTCAGAGCCCTTGAAATCAGTTCAGCAGTTGAGTGTACAGCTCTCCCAGTTTCAGACAGCCAGTTGCCAGATGTTACATTGGCCAGGCTCCTGAGAAAGATGACTCCAGGATTCTTCTGTGTGGCTCAGCTTT
Organism: Mus minutoides; assembly: GCA_902729485.2. Lineage (NCBI taxonomy): Eukaryota > Metazoa > Chordata > Mammalia > Rodentia > Muridae > Mus > Mus minutoides. The sequence goes on from LR750623.1 coordinate 96,224, forward strand.
AGCCATCTTGGAAAGAGTTTTGGCCCTGTGCCTCCAAACCAATTAAGCAAGGACGTACTTCTGCCTGAGCTTCTCTGATAGATTGTGATGTCCTGGCCAATGCACAGCCATGACTCTGTTATGGATCGAAATCCCTTTGATTGGGTTTCTTCAGAGAGAAGCTCAGCACTGAGAATTATTGCCACTGAGTGCTAGAATTGGTTTTTCTAGGAGAAGATAAAAAAATACAACTTGACTGTGTAGTGAGGGTAAATGTGTGCACTATACTTTTTTATTTTATTAGATATATTCTTTATTTACATTTCAAATGCTATCCAGAAAGTTCCCTATACCCTCCCCGCACCCTGCTCCCCTACCCACCCACTCCCACTTCTTGGCCCTGGCGTTCCCCTGTATTGGGGCATATAAAGTTTGCAAGACCAAGGGGCCTCTCTTCCCAATGATGGCTGACTAGGTCATCTTCTGCTACATATGCAGCTAGAGACACGAGCTCTGGGGGTTCTGGTTAGTTCATATTGTTGTTCCTCTTCTAGGGTTGCAGACCCCTTCAGCTTCTTGGGTACTTTCTCTAGCTTCTCCATTGAGGGCCCTGTGTTCTATCCTATAGATGACTCTGAGCATCCACTTCTGTGTTTGCCAGGCACTGGCATAGCCTCACAGGAGACAGCTATATCAGGGTCCTTTCAGCAAAATCTTGCTGGCATAAGCAATAGTGTCTGAGCCTGTTTGACAAATAAAAGATTCAGCAGTGACACTTAGCCAAACAGTACCTCAGCAAGTTCAAGGTGCTCAGTTCTTCACTTCCAAAAAGACTTAGATCCAATGACAGCTTAAAGAGTCTCCCCTTAACTTTACATTTTTTTTCTTTTAAGCATCAATTGAGTGCATTATTTCTATATTTGGTGCACATAGTTCAGCAACAAAACTATAAGCTTCTTGTGAACTTTGTAACTTAGATGTTTTTCATTTATCTATGTCTTAATTTGTCTTTATAACCACATAGCAGAGATTAGCTAATATATCCTATTACTCTTTGGGGCCTTAATTAAACTATACTCTCTCTCCTCTCTGGGAGATAAAAAGAGGCATGCACCTGAGTTCTTAACAGAAGAGTGTGGGCAGAAAGAAGGTTCTCTATTTCTAAGCCAGACTCACAAGCTTCCCACCCACAACCCTCCTGGTCCTTCCCCTGCCTGCTGTCTGAATAGCAATAGTAAGAAACCATTTACAGTATGGATGGAACCACAAGAAAGCAGGCTTCTGAATTTCCTCTTCTGGAGAATTACCCACCTGCTGCCTCACAGAGAGCAACCAGGTTGAACTGGAGAATAAGAAGTGAATTCATCCTACACCTTGCAATTCCAGAGCTTTATCATGTGAGTGTTTAGCTTACCTTACACAGAGCTCTTCATTTAAGTGCGTCTCATGTATGTGCAGTTTGTTTATTTCTTTATTTCCCTAAATATTCCAGACGCCCCTTGACGCTGCAGTCGTGCCTAATTTTGCTCTCAGGTATGCATTTGCTCCTGGCCCAGTGCCTAGTAAATAGCAAGTCCTCAATAAATCCTGTTGAGTGCGTGAATATAGGGAAACATGTACAAACACGAGTAAGTTAATAAATGCTTCTTCAGTTGAAGCATAGAAACAAGGGAAGAAATCCAAAAGCAAATTTTAGAAAATGCCTGTCATTTCTTAGTTTGTCTTTCTTCCTCTGATGTAAAGCATTTCAAAAGCACTTGGAAGCAAATTTTGGCATGTTTTAATTAATCCAGTCATATCATGGCTTCTGAACAAATGGCCGATGGTATTTTCTGCTCTCATAGCCTGTCTATGTAACTTACTCTTCTTTAATGAGTGTGATTGTGTTGCTATGTGACATATTTTAGCAGCCAGCCAATGTTACACCTGTGCTGGTGCCATTTGAATGCTGTACTAATTTTGCCTAATTTGTTCTGATACATAATAACTCTTCCAGCCAGACAGCTCCAGATGCCTGCCTAAAACAACTTGCATCTTTGTATGAGCTCCTGTGTCGATCCGATTAGATCAACAGCCCTGGCACAAAATGCTGAAAAGTAATCTCCCTTTGTCTCCTCTGACTGCAACACCAAATCAATGCCAGCAGGTGTCTTTACATGTTACTGCATTTGCCATCAGGCAGTGCCAACACAGACAAGCTCAACAGAATTAAAAGAGGCAGAATGCTTCTTTATATGTGCTGTCAAGTCAACAGGGTACATTGCACCTATTGCCTGGTATGCACATTCACAGCAACCAACAAAGGTATAGGTTAGGATTTGTTAAAAGCCCAGGACATGCCTATCAAGCACAATTCACATAAAGGCTAAAGGACAAGGCATAGGCTAATTACCCCTATCTGTACATCAAATGTTTGTAGGAAACAAACCTGTTTAAGTTTGACTTATTAATTGGTACTATTCTGTCAATAATATCTGCTTGGTACTGCATGAAGGAGCAATAACTCTATATATATTGTTAATTGACTATTATATATATTTTAATAATTTTAGTGTTTCCAATGCATATTTGTGTAGAAGACTCTTGGTTTTGCATACCAGTGAATTATAATCTATATTATAATTTATTTATACAAATAATATTATATATGCATTATATGTATATTGTATTATATACATATATACATTGTATTACAATGTGTACATTGTAATATATCCATTATAGTGTTATATAAAAATATATATTATAATATATTATTGAATATTTTTTATTAACACATGAAATATACTTACCATCCCTTTGAACCTAGACAAGCCTGTCACTATCTTGACCAGTCTGTATAGTGAAAGAGATGGTATTCCATCCTCTTTCTTACGTTTACAAAGATGGCAGCTTGTTCTTTGGCCTATTCGAGGTCCAAGCCTCCTTGTGAGAAGCTTACAGCCATACTGAAGAGACCACACTAAAATATACACGTAATCATGTGGATATAGAAGATAAAGAAGTATGTGAGCTCGGCCTCTGACCTATGGGCCTCAGTGTAGCAGGCTTTTGAGGAAATCCTCCTTTGTTCTTGTCAAACTTGCCAAGATACCAAGTGGACATCATGAAGTGACCCCAGAAAATAAACATCTTATAAAGGAGAAGAAGAATCACCCAGCTAAGGTCCAATGGAATTCTTCTCAAATCAAATGATTACATATGAAAACTTAGCCCTCCAAATTGCACATGTCTATACCCCCTCCAAAGCACCGGGGACATTCAGGGAGAAGCAGCAGAAGGAATATAGGAATCGATGAGAGGGACAAAGGAGCCATGTCCAAAACAAGATATGACAATCTGCTCACAAAATCACAGCAGCAGTGATTTTTCTGCTCAGATCCTATTGCCTTCTCATCGTGGCTTCAGAGGAGAATTGGAGGCCCCAGCTCTCCTTAAGGACATGTGGGCAGCTGGTGTAGCTACTTGCTAGTTTCCCATGCTCCAGTAAATACCCTTCCACATATGCTCATGTAAGCATATGAGGAATTCAATAAATTCTATGGATCACAAAACCTTTTAAAAACCATGAAAATAGGAGGGGGATTTATTAGGGACAAGCAGACATTTAGCAGAAGTGAGAGAGGAGTACGAGACTAACAAGAGTATATGATCCAGTTACATCAAAACTTATATGACACTGTCAGAGAATAAATGTTTAAAAGAAGACTTTCAAAGTAAACATGACAAGCAAAATGTATGGCATGCACACAATGAAATGTGAAATTTCGCTTTCTTACAAAGACGGGGGTGCAAAAAACCGGATACATAGAATAAAATGGTGGTGTAGAAGTACTTAGTTCGTGGGGGCATTCTAAATGCAGCAATAAAAGAAATAAAACTCGTAGACTTAAAATGGGAAAATTCATGGGTATGGACAAACCATAAAATGACCCCATCAGAAGAACAGTGGGAAGAACGGATGTGGACAGTTACCCTCGGCAGGGCTAGGGCACCCCAGAGCTGGCCCAACAGAACTGGAATCCTGGAATCCCCAGCATAGTCACCATTGCTTGGCTTCTGCTGACTGGCCTGAGGGATTTCTTTCCAAAGGCCATAAAATTAAATTAGAATTCACTGCTTAAGCGTAATGATTTCCCACTGTTTATGTGGGTTATCGTTTACAACCAACTGGCATTTAATCAAACCAGTATTTTTATTTCAGGACCAGAGGCCACAATATTGTGTATTTTCTCCGTCTCCCTGTCGAGCAAAGCAGCTTCACGCAGACTGTGAGGGGATATCAAATTGTTTATGAAAAGCCAGCAGGAAGTATTGTTTCCAAACATATTTATGATTTCACACCAACTTAGGAAGGATTTAGTTCATTTTGTTGATTGACACATAATTTTCCATTTACATATATAATAATAACAAAATCTGGAGGAAAAATGTAGGAATTAAAGGAACATAATCACATTCTGGTATGAATTTGCTAATAAAATTGGTCATATCCAGCTCAGATTCTGCCAGAAATAGGAGGAATACAGATCATATTCATGATTGTCTATTGGAGCAAATCCTTGCTTTGGATCTTATATACACATTCATTCTCCTGCCCTTTGCTTGGTCCATAAATCTCCCTCCTCCTTCCCTCTTTTCTTCTTCTTGAGTCAAGACTTATTACGTGTCTATAGGACCCTCCCATGGCATTTGTCTGCTCTGAATATCTCCTCCCTGTAAGCATTGACTACTTCCAGATCCTGACTCCAGATCCTCACCTAGCTGCAGTAAAATAATAAGGAAAGTAAATTAGTCATTACTTGTAACCATGTGGTCCTAAATTCCCCCTTTTGAAGCCTTTCCTCTATCATCAGACTGCTCATCATTACCTGTGAACACCTATAGCTGCGTTAGTTCCAGATTAAAGTTATCTCAAATTAACATGCCTCCCCTAGTAACAGAAAAGAAGTTCCTGAAGACAGATACCTGATTTCCTTACTCCTCTCAGTCAGTGCCAAGCAACTATATCAAACTGTGCTTTCTTTGTAAGTGGGTAGTGGGCATTCATCTAGCAAATCCTGTTATATCATGAAATATCTGTCAAAATATTAAACAGAATCTAGAAAGAATTTCATTCCTTTTTCATAAGTTATAAACTATGCAAATAAAAATTTGAAAACATGCTAGTCGGTTACTGTGAAGATAACATTTGCATATCACCTTCCAACATTGAGTCCTTTGATAGTACTGATGTTAGGCAGATTTCTGTCCATCAAACAACTGATTAGTTAATGCTGGGTGTGCAGTATCCATGTGATTGGAGCTATGCATAACCAATTTTTCCTAATAAACTGTGTTTAGATAAAGTCTATTAATTAATTTATTTAAAAGAAATCATTGGATTCAAATCTTTTAAGAATTCATAAAACAAAACTTTTGAAATTGTATGAATTTCAGGATGTTTCAGGTAAGTTGATAATTAAAAATCAGGCACAGTAAGTAATAGGGTATTTACATATACAGGCAATCCCAGTTAAGGAAACGTACATTTTATTTTATACATGCCAGTAGCTGTTATGGTCGTGACACAGCTGCTAAAAATTACAGGTTTTCAGTGGCAAGCCTCAGCCGTCACTATAATTATTATTATTTCATCAAAAACAATCGCAGGGAGTATTTTAGGTTGACAAAAGCCTTCTAGGTCTTTGTTTATTCGCTGCACCATATATTCTGCCCTCCATGCCAACTGAGTTAAAGCTCTCTTCCTCCTGACTTCAAACCTATTATTAGAGCAAGCAAAGGTTCCTGTCTTTAGTACGAAGTAGAACTGGAGATAGCGAGAGCACCCATCTCAGAATGTAAATGAAAGAAAAGTACAACCTGAGAAGATTAATCAGTGGGTTTCCAGCAACATTCCCACAAAGAGACTGCTGTTTACTGAAAAGCATCAACTCCAAAGTCAGAAAGCGACACACAGATGCCAATCTAAATCGATCAACATTCTGAGACAATGTCAATAGCTCAAGGAGGTCTAATATGCTTGGTGGGCAGCAAATGTGAAAACGCTGCCCCTTCGGAGGCCTGAAATTTTCCATCATGGTATCATGTAGGCATTCTAAAATGAAGTTTCTCACCACACTCAGGGATTTCCTTGTCCTTTAAATTCTGCAGCAAGGCTATAGCTACAATGCGGGAAAGACAGACTTCTCAGTTGTACAGTGTTCAAAGAAATAAGACAGGGAAAAAAATAAAACACTTGTACAGCTTCAGGATAGAGCACCAGACAATGGATGTTGGTCTAAATAATGAAGTGTCTTTTCAAAATGCATGTGTTGAAGGCCTGGTCTCCAATACAGTGTTTAGAGGTAGGACTTTGAGGAAGTGATTCAGTCCTAAGATCTCTGACCTTGCCAGTGATGCAATGTACTTATGAATGCATAGTGTGCTGCATAATTAGGTTATTAGAAAGTGATGCGAACCAAGAGGAAGGTCCTGGTTGGTGGAAATGGATCACCTAGGGTGTGATGGATGTACCATCTCTATGGCTCCTTCCTGTCTTTCATTTGGCCTCCTAGAGTGGAAGAGAAAAGGTTTGCTCTAGTATAAGCCCTTCACCATGATGTTCTGATTCCTATTCAGCAGACAGGCAGTGGCCCATCTAGCCATACACAGAGCACTCTGAACTGAACTAAAGCAAATCTTTCTTCTTTCTAGGATTCTTTTTCCCCAGGCACACCATCACAGCAACATACACATGTGACTGACAGAGACAGAGATGCAGCATTTCTAACAGTCCCGGTGGTAGCCACGACTCCTAGCAAGCATATATGTGCATTACAGGTTGATATTGAAATAGTCAAGTATGCCTTAAGCCAACTGCGCTAAGAGAGTGATGTTTTATTCTTCGTTGTTAAGTAAAGTAGAAAAATAAAGGTTCTAAAATTCTTATTTCGTCTTTCACAAGGAACAATGAAATTTCTACTATGACTAAAGTTAAGAGCTAATGCTAGAGAATAAAAATGACAGTCTGAAAAATACAGTCTGTGATATGATCTATACAGTTTTATAATGTGAAGCTGGCTGCTGATATTTTCAAAATTCATGAAGAGTAAGCTATGTTTAAGGTCCTGGGAGACCTCTTGAAATATGAAGTCCCTTTTCCATATAAGTTCAGTAAAATTTTAGTAACACTTAGAGTCTTAATGTTTAAAAACATCTATAAATGCTTTAAGATGAGCTTGCACTTGTATACCAAATACAGTACTCCAAAATAAATTGATCAACCACACAGTACACAGAAATGCACACTTTTGCCAAAGCTTAAACACCACTGTTCTCATTAGGTGATGTTAAAATACAACACACATCATTTTATTTCAAGTCTGAATTTTCTGTCTTTATGTGCCCTCTCCAACACTTTTCCTACTTAACACCACCACTTCATTCAAAAATGGAAGTTCTATTTTAGGCTTAGTTGCTGCATGAGACAAAGATGGGCCTACTTAAAAAAATCACATACTTGCCCTTAGGTTGAAGGAAGAGAGTTCTCAAAAAATGTATCATATTATAACTCCACTAATCTTAAGGACATCAAGGAGGCCAACCAATTTGGGTCACCGGTTTGCCTTTTGAACGCCAAACTGAAGAACTATTCTCTAAGGTCGTGTGCTTGAATATTTAACCTAGTCAAGTTTTCACACTGTGTTTTCACGGCCCAATGGCTATACCACTAATTTCCCCTGAAAATTAACCTGTAGACATTTCTCTAAAACAATCCTCTACTAAACCCAGAATTATTCACTGTCTGTGTTTTTCAACTTTAGAATCTATGGCAGGGCATTGAAGAGTGAAATCCGTAAAAGGAGACATCTCTAGCCTTCCAGTTTCATGGAGATGAATGCTAGAGTAATTAGGAAATTCAAAAATATTTCTAAAAGCATCTGAAAAATCAAACAATGCACATGCCAACACCTTTGAAGTAGAAACTAAAGTGGAAAAAATTTTCAAAGAAAATATAACATAAACCTTGAAGACAGTGAAGTCAGCAATGAGTTGAACTTTACATTATTCAATTCAATCAATATTATTCAATATAAAGATGTAACAAATATCCAAAGTGCCTCAAGATATAAAATAGTTGTTGTTGGCAGTTTGATGAGGTTCAAACTCTGTGAGGAAGAATTGCAAAACCAATTTGTTATAGCAAGGTGAATCTGAAATAAATGTTCAAATTTGCCCAGAGCACATGTAACAAAAATCACCTCCTTATTCTTCTTTATGCGGTGAGAGAAGATAGTGCACATTATTTCCCTGCCTGTAGATAGTTAACATTTGCAGGCTTAGAACAAAAGGTGACAAGCTCACATCATAGCTGATCCACATTTGCCTAAGTTATAAACATGTACCCAGAGGAGAAGGAACACCATCCCACAGATAAGGAGAAGAATGCCATTCAGACAGCAGAGGGAGGTGTCATTAAAATATACACACAGCCCCCCAACAACAACTTTATTTCTCCACTAAAAATTATTAGACAAAAAAAGAAAAGTTTGGGAGAAGAGACCAACTCAGAATGTTCAGATTTCCTTAGCTACACCCCTCTTTGCTATGGGGATAGTTAACTTAGGAAATATATACTGAAAAGATTAGCCATAAGAACTAGAAAAATATAAAAAGACTTTGTGGTGGTTTAAATGAGAATAGCCCCATGGGCTCATATATTTGAATGTTTATTCCACAAGTGGTAGAACTATGTCGGAAGGATTAGGAGGTGTGGCCTTGTAGGAGGAAGTTTGTCACTGGGATGGGCTTTGGGATTTAAAGGGTCACACCATTCCCAGTTAGAGTTCCCTCTGCCTCATGCTTGCAGATAAGATGTAAGCTCTCAGGTGCTGGTCCAGTGTTATGGCCGCCTGCTACCATAATCTCTGACATTATGGTTATGGACTTACCCTCTGATACTGAAAATAAGACCCACAATGAAATGTTTTCTTTCATAAATTGCATTGATCATGTGTGTGTCTTCACAGCAACAGAAAGGCACTTTAGATAGAATTTAAATTGAACTATCCTGTAATTGGGGGTCGGGGGGAGTAATCTTCTATCAAGATAATACATGCTTTTTATTTGCTATAGCCCCAGTACTGAAAAATGGCATCTCTTTTGTGTTTCTGGCTATTTGGGATGCTATAGACCTACCACATGACACACTGTTGTCATTGCTCTCTGTTACACTTGAAAACTTGATGGTAAGACCTTATTGCTGAAGATACAGCATACTTAAGACATAAAGAATGGAGAAATCAAGTGGATACTGACAAGCTTTATCCATCCTGAGTAGCAATTATCATGCTAGAAGGTGTTATGAAAATTACCAGAGGAAAAAATCAAACATTGATCTTAACCAGCTGCAAGCCCTCTAAGCCATAATAGTAACTGTCTTGGCAAGATATGTCCACTGTTGCAATAGTGACATGAACATCACAGGAGTAAACAAAGAATTTATGATTAGATTTAAGATCTGCTCCATGAGATGGAGCTCATACCTGGATGGCACTGTTATTAGTGCCAAAACTTATTGCTACACACAGAGATCAGTGCATTTCTCAACCCACATCAGAGAGGCTCCCTCTTGCATACATGGAAATTAACACAAAGATTAGCATCTGGTCAACATATAGAGAATAAGAGACCGTAGAGCTCAGCCTTCAGTGAGGCAGCTATACCACAACCCTATCTCAAGGCATCTCTGAAAATTGAGTGAAGAGATTGTAAGAGACAGAGGTGGTAGATGAATAATAGGAAACTGTTTTCTAGATACAAGGCAGTTAAATATATGAACTCACCCTGAATATGACAGCATGCATAAGTTCTGTTCAANAAAAAAAATAATTTTAAACTAGTTCCTGCTAATCTTTTTAAAGAGTACATGAATAAAATTCAGAAGAAAACACCCTTCTAGCATATACCTTTCCACTGACCACTTCAGCTCCAATTTTCCCTTCCTTTTCCTTTCTTTCTACGTCTTTAGTTGTTTGCAATACTTTCAACTACAACAAAGTAAGTGATACTTCAGGGTAGCTAAGGCTAGGAATTTGTACAAAAACTCAATATAGAGAAATTAGTGGACAAATGACAACCTGTGCTGCAGTTGGTCCTGAGCAATCCACTAATTTCCATCTTTCTACTGATTTCCATCTTAAGTTTGCCTGTCTGTGAGCCAGCACTGAGAGGTGAGACTTCATTCTTAGAGGGACTGATTCCATAGTTGACTGCCCCTTCTTATTCTCAATGGTTGTTCTAATTGTCAGATGTACATTAAGAGAACTTTCTAGTGAATCTCCAGGGTGCTAAGTGTTGTCCCTTCTCCGTTTGTTGTGCAGCTCCAGCTTCTTTTGGTAATAATGATCTTATTTAGCCAGATTGGCATGTCTTAATTTTACTACTTTATGCACTGGTACAAAAACAAAACAAAACAAAACAAAACACAAAACAGAACAGAACAGAACAAAACAAAACAAAACAAAACAAAACAAAACAAAACAAAACAAAACAAAAAAACAGGTGATCACTTGCTCCTTAAGGCTGTAAGCTTGCTGCAGGTTTTACCGTGTATTTGGTGCTAGTATTTTTCCCACAATGAGAATCAGGTTCACACATAAAATGAGCTTGAGGGAACAGAATGAGATGATTGAATTCCCCAAGTAGCTCACTGGAAGAGGGTGAGAAAATCTAAGAATGTATCTACATTTTACTTCCCTTATCAAATTATCCCATACCCAAAATATAGTTGCTATGGTGAATGGCCACATGTCTTTTGAAAAGGGACTGTGGACTATTTATTGTTTATTCTTGTGGTTATGTTGCAGGGGTCTTCCTCCAGGGCCCCTGAAGCAACTCTAGCCAGCCTGAGCAAGGCAAACATGTATCTGGCAGGCCCTGTTCTTCTGCCCTATTGCTTCTGCCTTGCTAAAAACCCTTAGATTACATTCCTAAAGCTAACCACAAAATCGGGTCTCTTGTTTGGCCCCTTCCTCCTCCTGAGACTGACTACCAGGGTTCAACTATCAAAGTATTGAACGTAGCAATCAAAAGCCTCCCTTTGACTTACCTAATTAACATGGCTAATGAAAATTAAATACCGCATCCTAATATGGAGTCTCCTCTTTTCTCATATTAAGGTGTCATTTGCCTATGGGCCACATCTGTCCCCTCCTCTATCTAGAGACAGTCTTTTGTCCCTCTGAGAAAAATACCACTCCCCCCTCTCCCTTACCCCCTTTCTCACCTTTCCCTTGTTCCTTTTCCCTTCTCCCTCATCCTCTATGTCCTGTCTATGCCCCTTACCCCTGCCCTCTGTCCCTCTGGGCCAAATAAATCTACTTTATGCTGAGAACTTGGCTTTGGGGTAACTTGAGCTGACTTCAAGGTCCCTCCATCCCCAACGTTTCCTTTAATTAACGGACTATGACAATGAGAACTCAGCTGTGCTGAAAGAGAAAAACAAATTGTCATTGCAGTAGATGACATGAGCTGTCTCCCTGCCAAATGTGGACAACTTTTTATTGCATGACTCAGGAAGACCCTAGGTGGTGTGCTCTCTGCTTCATGCACAGACGCAGCACTCTGGTCACCTGCACTGGCTGCCTTTCCAGCTTTACTGTTGTATGGCTTTGTTGCCTCTCAGGTAAATTCTGGCACTTGATCCTGTGCTACTTTTGAATTCTATCCATCCTACTGGTACTGAAAAGTGTACCTAAATGGCATTATCCCCTCTTAACACAAGCTTGGCATGAGGGGACAACATCCTCAGAGAGATTTGCAAAAATGCAAGTACTCCTCACAGTTGGCAAGCCATGGGATCTGCCCAGCTGTCTGTGAACAGATGAGGGTGAAGCAAATGTGCCTACATACACAATGGAGTTTTATTCAACCATGAAGAGTAAGGAAATTACCTTGTTTATATGAATATGGGTGGATGTCAAAATTATGTTAATCTACATTAGTCAAACTCAAACAAATTTCAAACTTCCTTTCTATGTAGATCCTGGATTTCATATATATGTATACATGTTTACCATACATACACATATACATGTATACATATAGTGTGTGTGTGTGTGTGTGTGTGTGTGTGTGTGTGTGTGTGTGTGAATGGCATGAGAGAACACATAGGACTAACTGGGAAAAGAAAGAGGACTGGGGTAGGAAAAAAATGAAAGAAAAGAGTTGGTATGTGGAATAAATATCGTCAAAGTACATTATACATTTTAGTGGTAATTCCCCTATGAAACATCTCTATAATAAAAATAAGTCAATAAAACAAAATAAGTAACTGAACAAAATTGCAGCAGCCTTCAAAGCCACTGTAGCCTTCAAAGTGACAACAAAAGGTCTCCAGCCCCTCTAAGGGTCTCAGTTCTCAGTGGGCAAACTCAATCTAACATTCTCTCCCTGAGAACTCACTCCCTTTCTTCCACCCTGCCACTGCATATCCATCCACTCCATCTCACTAACTGCAGGCTGGCTGTGTGCAAGCTTCAAGGAACCATTCCAGCATTTTAATGAGGACAGCTCCACCTGTCTGTGCCAGGACATTAAAGTAGAAGTCACAGGAGAGTTGTTCTCAGAATGTACTGCTCTCTACCCAGCTTCATACTCCCTCTGGTGCAGGTCCCTCCATATCCTTTCCCAGGTGTGGTCCCCATGCCCAGGCTGGCCCATATCATTCAGCTATTACGTTTCTTCCTCCTAGGATCAGACACTGGTTGATGATCTTTTATCAAGAAGGAGGGTGACAGGCCAATGTTGAGGGCAGGCCTCACTAATGGTACAGCCCCATATCTGAGTTAGTTAATCAGCTCCAGTCAAAAAGAGGCACCTCACTTTGAGGAAGAGAAAGAAATCTGATTTTCCTAACTGGAGAGTTAGGGAGAATCTAGGGATTCAAAGTATTTACGTTTATCCATCCTCGGGGCCTTATCCCTGCTTCCAGAATCTCATCTACTTTCTGACAGAGCCTACGCTTTGCCATAATCCCTACAGAATCTTTTCATTGGGCCTTTCTGTTTGGTTGCCTCGGGCTACATAGGGTATCTCCTCTCCTTTCGATGGATGTTTGCTGACACACTGTGCCAAGTTCACCCTCAACACCACAAACCAATCGGTTCCTTTTTCCAATGCTTCTAAAGTTATTAATGGAAGTCAGTAAACTTGCACCAGTATCATAATCACTGTTCAAATTCTGTGAAGGGGCACCATGACCAAAGCAACTCTTATAAAAGAAAGCATTTAACTGGGGGTTCCGCTTACACTTTCAGAAGCTTAGTACTTTATCATCCTGGCAGGGAGCATGGCAGCATCCAGCCAGACTTGGTGCTGGAGAATTAGCTGAGAGTTCTACATCCGAATCCACAGTCAGCAGGAAGAGAGCCAGAGTGAGCTGGCTATGGACTTCCTAACACAGCACGCGCCACTGGTACACTTCCTCCAACAAGGCTGTACTTCCTCATCCCTCTAATCCTTCCGTGCTGACTAAGCATTCAAATATATGAGCCTATAAGGGCCTTTCATATCCATATCACCATGCCCATCTTCACACCACCATTGCACTCGTTGTTTAATGTGCTCTGCCTGCCCCAGTGCCCTTTGTTCTCTCCTCTAGTATCACGGTACACTGCTGCTTTGCCAGGCCCAGGCCGTCAACCTCATGGCTCACCAGTACAGACTTTGGCTTTCAGGCCCAATGTTGTCCAATTTCAGGATCTTATTAATGGGGCTGGTTTCCGGGGACCACTTCTGGTATTAATCATTTTGTTTGGAATCTCTGAAAAAAATCAGAGCCTGAGAAAAGTATCTCTGGGTAGTTAATTACAGAAACCATCCCAGGAAACTAGAGAGATAAATGGAGCGAGAGAGTAAACAAAAGGAGGAAATATCAATTCAGAATGTGTACCGAGCGCGCTTGGATACATAATTCAAGTGTCTTGCTGCTGTCTGCCTAATATTTGTAACGATTATTTATTAACTGGCTTCCAAATCCCATGGTACAAAAATTATGCCCAGGTTGCATTCCCACATTTTGAAGCCCACTGGAGTCACCCAGAGATCTTTCAAAACTCATGATGCTTGGGCTGACCCCCATACCAATTAAATGAGACTTCCTGGGGAGCAAATCTTTTTTTTTTTTTAAGATTCCCCCAATGATGCTGATATATGACTCACTTTGGAAACAGCTTCCACAAGGAGGCTTGAGGAAATGCTAACTCCTTCCCACATTAATGTTTGCGCATACACCAGGCTGACTAAGCAGATTTCCACAGAGAGTTCCAGTCTTTAACAGCCAAGACCTTTAGAAGCAAAGTAAAAGATACAGAGCCCAACTGCCGCTCGGCTGTTAGATTTGTGGGCAGCCAGTTGCCCACAGCCAACTCACAGCCAGCTGCCACAGCTGAGGAGAATTTGTGAGGGAAAAAAAAAAAAGGCAGAGGAGGAATTTGTGAAGCCAAGTATAAGTATCAGAAGAACTGATTAATAATGATGATGGGCTTTGGTTGTGAAGTAGGGTGTCAGTGCACTGCTAAAGATTTAATGAGAGAGCAGCCCACAGTATGAGGTAAGATATGGTCAAGTGAGAAAAGTAAGGTCAGACCCTGATGGCCAATTGGCTGCTTGCTCAAGAGAAAGGGCAGAGCAGATCTTAGTCAACACATAAAAGACTTTTATTCTGATTAGCCAGGAACTTTTCTTACATACGATTCCTTGTATCATCAGGAAGAAAATCTGAACTAAAAAAGAATTATTAAAAGTGCCCCATGGAACAGGTCCTCTAATAAAACCTGGCGTGAAAAGATTAAGGAATGACTTGACAAATGTACATTCAAGAGTATTCAGACAGCCCTTATCCAAAATTGTCTATCCAAATTCAAACATAAAAGGGTTATGGGCAAAGTCAGTTTAGAAGAAGAAATCAATTTACAGTCTATATATTGGGGTTTTTACTGATACAGCCCCAGTAAATATGACCCAGGCCCAGAAATTGTACCCATCACTTAACCAAAGAAGACATTACGATACTATAGCCAACTTCTCCTGATTAAAGCATAAAAGAAAAACACCACATCTGGTTACCTGGGTGAGAATTCTGAAAGTAAATACAAGTAAAACGATTGTTCAGGGGCATCAAAGCAAGAGAAACAGCTCACATGGGGCATCTTTCTCTCTAGCTCTTAGTTTATAGGTAATTGTCTTTGGCAAATTTAAACACAAAGTAAGGAAATGTGTCTCTCTGGGCCAGAACGCTCAGGAGAAAAGTCTGGACAGATAATTTGGAAACAACGGCTCTGAGGAAAAGAAGGATCAGGGAGGAGGATGCCTAGATCTATGTATGAATCCACAGGAGGATCTGCCAAGCCCTTCAGTAATGTATTCACAAGACAGATCCGTACAAGAAGACTCAGAATTTACCTGGAATTTTTTATGAGTTCCCACAGAACACAGGAACAGATCTTATGGAGTTAGCTCAGCCAGGCTGATTGCTAAAAAGGAAACAATATTATTTTTCAGAGACCCATAAGAAGACTTGGAAGCTGCATATAATGTTAATGTTGTCCAGGATGCAATCCAAAACTACTTGACATAAAAAGAAGCAGAAAATCTGATTAAATCTCAAGGGGAAAAAGAGAAATCACAAGTCTGAGAGTGCCCAGGAATTACCCTATCAACCTGTCTTTCAAATTGCTGTTATACCTGCTCTGTGAGATAAAGAAAACATCTTCAATGGAATGAAAGGGTAGGCATTCTCAGAAGAGAAGTGGAACTTATGAAAAGAATATAACAGAAACTTCACAAATGAAAAAATATATAATGACTGAAATATTTCAAACTCCTGAAGTCAGCAAAGTGAATCTAGAGTTAGGAATCAAAAGTTGAGTCCTTCCCCACCCGAATGCATGCAAGACAGTTTGGCAAGATCCAATCCACAAATGAATAAAAAAGAAGGAAGATGCAAGAAATTCAAGTGATCAATTACCTCATTACAAAAGAAGGAAAGAAGCTAACGGAAGAAGGGGAGACTTGAACAAATGATTCAATGTAAGCTGGACATCCAAAGAGCTAAGAGAGCTGCAGACTATAACTTACCTCTCACACGGTGGGCAACATTTGAAGGATGTGGATGAGCTAAGCCAGGAATCCAGAATGATGAAGCTTGTACAAGAAAACATAGAAATGAATAAGGACTTTTTAAAATTAATTCTGAAAACATGAAATACTCTTTAATAAATTATAAATTAGACTGCGTTGGAACTAAGATATTTCACTGAAGAAACGAAGCAGTGCTGAGATATACTGTGCTAAGTGAGATAAGCCTGGCTTGCAGGTTAGATAAGACTCTATTTACAGGACATTCTGTTAGTATTTTGGCTAGTCTCCGCCCCACAGTTACTTGGCAACAGCCAGGTGTGCCTGAATCACTATAAAAGGGGTTGTTTGCCCCCTCCTCACTCTCTTGCCCTTCTTACTCCCTTCCTCTCTTCCCTCTCTGCCCCTTCTCTCCCCATTCTACTCCCCTCTCTCCATGTGTTCATAGCTGGCCTCTTTTCTCTTCTCTTCTCTTCTCTTCTCTTCTCTTCTCTTCTCTTCTCTTCTCTTCTCTTCTCTTCTCTTCTCTTCTCTTCTCTCTCTCTTTCTCTGTCTCTACAACACACTCAAATCTCCTCTCCATGCCCTAAATAAATTCTATTCTATATTATACTGTGGCTGGTACCTCAGGGAGAAGGGATGTCTTAGCAGGGGCCAGCAGAAACACTCCCTTCCCCCACACTATACCATACCTCTAATAAACATGTCCCTGGCTTTTTTTTTTTAATAAAATACAACACAGTCATGAGGACAAATCTGCTCTACTGGACAATGCAATAGCTATTTTCCAGGTTATGTGTATGGTGTGACAGTATAAGGGAGGGCTTAAATTTTTTCCCTTAAATATGATAGTAGTTTCTAATATATATGTGTGTGTGTGTGTGTGTGTGTGTGTGTGTGTATGTGTGTGTTGTAACTAACATAAGCATGAGTTCTCAACTCAACTACCTGTTGGTTTCTTTTCTGACTTATTCTTTGATTCTTTTCTTACCTCTTAAAAATATTGATTTTTATAGGCTTCTCATGCAATAATAATGAGTCATTTAAGCTAACAGGATTGTGAGAAATGTTAATGGAGTAGTGGAGGCTGAAATTATCAATATTCTTTAAAAGAAATCACGAGAATTGAAAGAATGATTACATAGATGAGCCTGTGTGTTTGGCTAGCTCTTTCAGACATTTTCATACCAGCAGCCCACTTGGCACTGACTTCTGTTTGTCAGCTTGGACATCAGACCAGCATGACTACTGAACTAGCCCTGGGGACTGAAGCAAACATGTCCTTGTGAAGTCTAGGAGCACAAATGTCTACTGTAAGGTATGTACTACTTTCTGCCTTTAGAAGATACAGTAGACAGCTGTGCTGGTTAACTAACTATATTAGTTATGTTTGATTGCCAGCTAGGGGTGATTCAGAGCCAGCACTGAAACAAACATCTGGATTTGTCTGAGATTTTCTAGATCAGGTTAATTGAGGTGGGAAGACTCATCTAAATATGTGAACACCATTACACAAACCTAGGGGTACCAGAATGGATAAAAGGGAGAAAGCAAACAGAGCACTGGCAGTCAGCTATGCATTGTTACTATAGGTGCTATGAGACATCAGTCTCATACCCCCACCTCCATGACCTCCTCACTGTGGACTGTATCCACATATTGTGAGTCACAAGAAGCTCATCTTTATTTAGACTGCTTTGGCCAAATATCTTATCTTTGCAAATCACAGTGATGAATATAGGAACACATATAAGAAAATGAATTTCAACCAAAACACAGCCTTGAGTAAGGGTGTGCCCTTGACCACCACAAGGGTCTCCTGGCTTGCGACTGTCACTGGAGTCAATATTCCAAGACTTTCGGAAAGACCCATTCTATTGCTCATAGCTAATCTGAGCATCTTGCTGGAATGCCAAACGAATTAGAAGTTAGTTTTCAGGTACCCTCAACTGTTTATCTATCAGTGTCTATAACATCATATTTATAAGCATTCCTCATGAGAAAGAATTAAAAACAGCTACCTCCCTGATCACTCACTCTCTATTTTAGCCACTGTTCTTTGTTAATCTCTTCTAGATGACCTTAAAATGTCATTTTTTTTTTAAAGTTGAGATGTTGTCTCAACTCTCCAAAGACTGTGGAACTAGCTTATTTACTGAATGAGTTTTGCTGTTGTTCTTGATTTTTTTTGATTTGTGTGCATATACCAGGAAGACACTGGCAGAAGGGGCATCATAACCACCACTATGGACTACAGATATACAGCACCCAAATGTCCGGTTATGACTAGCAAGGTGGACTGAAACACAAAGTCAAGTCCTACTTGATAACAGATATAACAGCAATTAATCACGAAACAACAAAGTGAAATAAAACATACATTTTCAACCAAAACAATAAAGCACTAACAAAACATGGATTTTTTTCTTGAAAATTCCATATAATAATATGATTAACTACATATGCTTTCTGTCTACATGTAAATTAGAATAACTAAATGTTTGGTGAACACTTTCAACTTAAATAGTTACTTGGGGAAGTGAGCTACTTGTAGTTTGTATAAACAAGTTATTTAGATGTAATGTTTATTTCTAAGTAGTAAAATGATGATATTAAATTCTTTGGAGCTGAATTCCACAACCCTCTATAATGTTTTCCATTTTAGAGTATATTACTTTTCTTCTCCTGTAAACATTTTTAATGAAGAATTTAAATGCATGCAACCATATGTCTCTTTTCCAAGCAGCGACAACTCAAAGAGAACTAATTCCCCAGTGATCAGTTCGTTTATGTGTTAAGTAAAATAATATCCTAAGAAAGATACACATTAGAACACTTGGTGATAATATAGCCATTGCCATATTTCATGTAAATAGAAGCGGCGGACTATTTTCACAATTATGTTATTCGAAAAAGACTAATGACTTAATTTTACTAGAAAATTGACTTCAGCTATCAGATCTACATCTAGGCACTAAATTCATATGAGGATCTGCAAAGAAAGTGGCATAAACAGTAACAGGGAGGACCACAGAACAGCCTCATTCCTACCTCTGTAGTTAGAGAGGGCTCTAAGAACACAGCCACTGTGAAGGGTTGGCTTATCTCTCAAGAGGGAGAGAAGAACACATTTGTTGTTGCTGTTTTAAGACAGGCATGACTCTGTAGCCCAGGATGTCCTGAAATTCACAGTGTCTTGAGATAACCTCCTACCAGTCTTCTTGCCTCTGATACCCCAGAACTAAGACTACAGGTCTTAGCCACACTCCTGGATCTACATACAGACTTGACCTGAGTCAGTTCTTTGATTTCCTCAACAATTACTTCACAAAGCAGGACTGCATTTGGAAATTTTTACAGACATTTTTTGCTGTGAAAATTTTGGCAAATATAAGACAATTTTAGATTGAGCTTCGTGATTCACACATAATGTCGATATCAGTAGCAAGAGATAGAAAATCTCAAAGGGACAAAAATATTTGAGCCATCTTATTTCCATGTGAGTATCTCTATTGTTGTCATTTTTGGGGGGTCCTGGGTCTTATTTATGCAGCCATGTTAATGAGACTTCCTGGGTGTGGCCTGTCTGACATTTCCAGGAGATACAATCTTGCACCCAAATTCCTGTTTTTTCTGGCTCTTATAATCTTTCCACCACCTGTTCTGAAATGATCCTGAGCTTTCTGTATTTAAGAATATATAAGAACAATTAAGGCCATGGATTTGAGAGAGTGCAAGAGGAGAACATGAGAAGAGTTAGAGAGAAGAAAAATGGAGGAAATGATATAATTACACTATAATTTTTTTAAAAAAGACATTTGAGTGGCATGCTGACTTCTGTTGATGATTTCTGTTTTAGTGTTACATTAAAGAACTTTCAAAAAGTCTTCAAATACCTTCACATGCTAATGTTTGTCTAAGTAGAATATATATATATATATATATATATATATATATATATATATATATATATATATATATTTGATACTATAGACTAACATCAATTTTTTCCTAATTATTGAGTCCATATCTAGATCTCAAAGTGACTCAAATTAAAACAAAGATTCAAAAGCTGTTTCTGTATTATTTTGCTGAATATACCTCCTCATAATACTCATTTATAATCAGTTTAAATCCCTCAGTCATTGAGAATTATCTCTTAATGTTCTGAGGACTGAAATATGGCATGCCTTTGATTTAATAACCATTCTCAAATATGATGCTGTTCATATTGAAATTTATTCTTTGTGCAATATTATTGAGCTACCCAAACCTTGTCTCTATAGTCCTCCAATTATTCTATCATTATAAAATAGGATAATGTTCTATGATTTTCAATCTTGATTCATATTGTCATTTATATTCATTGTGCTTGAAGTAATCTCTTCTTGAACATTGTAATGTTGAACTCCTTCCCCCAACACTGCAGCTCAATTTTCTTTGGCCTAGCATACCTATGCATAAAATAGCATAAAGCCTTTAAAACTGAGGTTAGTGACAGTCTTCCCAATAGCTGAGTATTTGGAAAATGGATTAAAGCAAGGCTAGTAAACAGAATAAGACAAGATCACTAGAGTGGACCAGTAATTCAAACAGACAATTATATTATTTGGAAAAATCAATACCATTACTTATTTCAACTGAAGGGATTTAAAAGCCCATTGCTAATGAATAAACAGAACATTGAAAATGAGCAGCTATAAAATGAGTATATAATAAATAATAGAATTTTTATAAGTAATCATGAGCAATTCAGAGTGTAATTTCATTATCACTATTTTTCTTTCAGAATAAGTGTTGTAATGTATATCGTGCATTGGAGCAATGACACATACTAAAATAATCCCACCTCTCCATTAATTTTTTTACTGTGATCAATAGCAAATTGTGTTGTTATAATCTAAGAATATGCTAATGTATAATCAATCAGAAAAATAATTTTATTGCACACATTATTTTTATTTTGCCTGAAAATGTTAGGGATTAAAAATCAAGTATAGGTTTCCAAGGTCTCTACACTGTGGAAGAAGAGTAGAAAGCAAGCAGAACTTGTCACATATCAAGTAAATAAACTTCAATCACCAGGCAGCCGCTGCTGTCATGCACAACTCAGATAAATAGAATGTAAAAGCACTGAGTGGAGAATCTGGAGAGGGCACTCCTGACTGATGCAAGAGAAAAATAATTAAATTTAGCCTTAATTGTAAAAATATTATGAGGCAATAAAATCGCCCAAATGGCATAAGGAGAGTTTGAACAGATGCTTAGCAGAGGGATTTAATAAACGCCATTGGTACGTGTACTGACTCGTGTGTGCTCATCGTAAGCTTCTTGAGATATTGCTGCAGTGAACCTGAGACAAGCTAGCATCATGGGAAAAGTAAAACAAGGTTGGCTTCACTCATCGTTCTGGATATTTCTCAAAGCTGTGGCATTGGCCTCTGTCCAGGTCTGATGAGGGTCTTCTTATACATGCCACTGCATGGTGGATATCTGTGTGAAAACAGAGCTTCCAAGCAAGAAGCCTTTGAGAAAGACAAAATTTCTGCAATCTCTTGAAGGCAAGCCCTCAGATGATGTGAAGATCTTCTGTACCAGTGGTTCTCAATCTCTGGGTCGCAACCCCTTTGGGGGGGTTTAATGAAACTTTCACAGGGGTCATGTAGACCATCTGGAAAACATAAACATTTACATTATGATACATAACACTAGGAAAATTATTTATGAAGTAGCAATGAAACAATTGTATATTTGAAAGTCACCACAATATGAGGAACTGTGTTAAGCACTAGGAAGGTTGAGAACCACAGCTCTATGCCTTGCCTCTTAAAGATCCCTCTACGAACTAATACCAGTACCCCAGGGACTAAGCCTGCAGTACAAGGAACAGAGAAACAAACAATGTCCAAATCACAGCAATAAGGAAAGACAGCATGAACTTGAACTTTAACTGAAGATAATACAAAAGATACTTAGAAAGTCAGTAACTGTACACACAGATATGCATATTTGTTATGAGAAATGCATAGATACAAAGAAATTTAGAATTGCTGTATTAAACTGTATGTAGTCTTAGCAAAATAAAATAAAACTGACAATGAGAGAGAATGTGGGGCCAGAATCTCTACTAATATAAAATAAAATCATGTTTTTAACCCTACTACTCCAAATGGTGAATCCATAATGGCTCACTAGTATAAATTAAACCCACATGAATTTGGAATAAAAATAGCTATTGTGTATTAATCTGAGTAACTGTGGCTAGGATTGTGATAACAGAAACAAAGTTCTTCCATATTTATTACCTACACTTTTATTTTTTGATTAAAAATAGAGAACTTGCCTAGGTTAACGTATTAAACACGTGCAGATCAACGATTAGTGATTGAATGTGTTTACTACCTAAGAGCTAAGATTAAAGTGCAGATAAAGTACTGCATTCAGGTACTCAATTGCAGATAGATGATATTCAGTAGGATAGAAGATGTGACCCTTGAGTTGTTAAGAACTACAGGACTAGAATAATAAAGGAAATGAATCCTAGACAACAGGAAAATCACAGCACAAAGTTGTAAGGATGGGATAGAATTGACAACATCAGAAGAAAATGAGGAACATTTTCTTCTGGGTAAGGCTCTTGGGAAGAAGCAGTTACAAGTCATGTGGTTTATGCAATGCAAAGTGGCAGCAGGTTTTAGATGTTTCAAGAGCCAATTAATTTGGGAGAAATAATATATAAACACAACTCTGATCTAAGATATGAACTCTGGTGCTGGTATTGAAGTCAGGTGAAAGGTGAGGACTATGTATTCCTCTCCTGAAAACAGCCAAGTTTGAAAAGAGGAGAGGATTTGAGAAGACGCTGTTAATGCTCATCTAAGGGACCTCATTAAGCATTCACTGACAAAAAGAAAGAAAGAAAAAAAGAAAGAAAAGAAAAAAGTGCAAGAAAATGATCTCTTGATAGTCTGATTATTCTTAATGTGAAGAATTACAATTCTAATGCAGATAGAAGACCCAATGATGACCCTGATCTCAAATATCTACAATCCCAAGATTATCTTTTCCTCACCACAAACCAGACCAAATCCAGACTGAATCCAAATCTTCCCACCTCTGTGTTTTTCCTAAAGTCCAAACATCCTATCATTCTAAATCTCAGCAGCGTGAAGATGATCTTATCTGAGATGCCCATGTTGAAATAAGCAATTCTTCCTTTACTGAAAGAACCATCTATTCCATGTTGGAAAGCACAGATGTTACATTTCAAAAAAGAAGGTGAACCATGGGAGTCCATGACTGAAATCTCACTAACAATTCTCCTTCAATGCTTTCGCACTAGAGCTGAGCCTCAGTTGTATATCTGTGATTCTAGAATCTCAAGGATACCAACTGCGCGTGCACATGCTGCTTTGGGAAGTCATGCTTTGAAACTTCCAGTTCTGCACACCCTATCCACTTTTCCTGGCTTTTGATTAGTTTTCTCTCAAGGTTCTTCGGTCCTCTGAGTTTCTCAGATACTCACACATGCATCCATTCCAGATATCACCAGCTTGGTTCAACCCTGCCTTATAAAAACACACAGTCTTAGTAATAGCCAGGCTTAAAGGTAATTGAAAAGCAAAATTCACTTGAAAGTGTTGGGTGTTTTACAGGAATGAAAGGAGTATTATAGATTCATTACATTCACTCAGTAAACATTGCTTGTAAATCCTTCTGGGAATTTTTTTTTTCTCCCCAACCAATACATCACACACGCAAAAAAAAAAAAATCTGGTAAAAAAAATTTTTTGAGGCTAGTATATGATATTTTTCTTACTCTTTAGCTCCCTCTCCATCTACTCCTCAGCTCCACAGTTCACATAAACAGAAAATAAAATCAATAAAATCTATTTCATCTCAATTTGACCGCCTTTAAATTATTCGTAACTCCACGAATGTGAACACATGGCAAGCTTCAAGGTTGTTAACCAGGCAAGCAAAATATTTACATAAATGGTCTTGTGATGTGGTTGTAAATTACAGGAATTGCTCAAAAGAAAGGTGCCGTGTAAATGGAAAATAATAATGATGATGGAATGTTCATTATTAACTATAAAATAGAAAAGGAAATACATGGTGTATACTTAACACATAAAGAAACTCTTTTACAAAGAAATAAATAAATTAAATCACAAATAAAACATGCTTGTGTGCTGGAATGGACAGCTGGATTTATGCCGTTCTGCGATGTCTCTATTGCAAGCCATATGGTTCTTGCTCATTAATGTAATTTTAAAAGAAAATCTCACTTGAGAACGCGTTTGGAATATGATAAATAAACAAAGGCTTATCATATCATTGTCCCACTTTCACATCACAAGTGTTTTTATTGAATTTAATCAACAGTGGGCTCACTCTCAACACCACTTCCAAATCCAAATTGACAGGCTCTTTTCTTGGTTAATTTAACAGACGGAGCTGTTCAGTTGGTTTTTCCTAAGGAAGCTGCCTGGGGACAACAAGGCCAATGACAGTTGATTATAAACACTAGCAAACAGGTGCTGTGTTTGTTTGTTTGTTTGTTTGTGAGTTTCCTGTGCTGAAGAGAGAACTTAGGGCCTTGCACATGCTAGGGAAATCACCTGCAGCCAAACTACATCCAAGCCATCTGAAATATTTACCCCCAAAACCATATTTAATTAACACCAACTATATTGTATGTTTTCATACAATAGTTACTTTTTAAAATCCCACTATGTATAAAATGTCTGAATGTAAAGTTTATATATTTCTGTTTTCAATTCTGAAAAAAATAAGTTTTAGAATAAAGACAATGTTGTTTGTCTCGTTAAGAAATAGCCACTCTTCTCTCCAAAGGATGTAGTCAGAGGGAAATGTTCTTAAGAAGCAACTCAGAAAGAACCTGCAGAGAGCAGAAGGCCCATACAAGCCACTGAAGGAACTCTACCCTGAATACAGCGCTTCTCACTTCTCAGAGTTTTATGATTTGAGGACACATATCAGTTCTTCCCACCTCATCATAACAAGAGCATTATATATAAATACAAGGTAACATAATGATAAAAATAATTATCTAAAATTCACAAAGCCATGTTCAGTTATATGAAATATTATAGAAGTGAAATGTCTTAAGGTCAAATTCATTATAATTGCATAATCTTGGCTTCTAGACAGTAAAATCTCTAGACATTTTAAGAGCTAGCAATTTTTTCTTTCTTATTTACCAAATAGCCACAAACTTTCAAAAATAAAAAAAGGATGCCTTCAGCAACATACAGTCTATTGCATTTTCTGAAAGAGATTTCAACATGACTTAAGCCTGTGGCCTTCTAATGTCACCTGGAGCCAGGCTTCAGAAGTGGACTTAGCTAGACTTGGCCTCATGGCCACACCAACTCACAAGACTTAATGCTAGTTGCAAAATTTAACCTTTCCTATCTCAAATTTGAGTGTATACAAGTTTTAACCTATAAAAGCTGTCAAGTCAGCCATGGATACATCGATAAAAAGAGAAACATTAAAATAATACCTCTTGGTGTGTTTGTCAGTCTACTAAATTTGAACTGATTCTCCTAAAATAACCTTCCTCAGGCTGAGAGATTGGCTTTGAATGGACCCATTTATCCCAGCATGCCTTTCTGACCATGGACTTTTCTTTAGCAGAATGATAGTCCCTTACCTTCCCATTTAAACATGGCAGACTCTGTGTGAGTAAGATGGCAGTTCAGAGCAGTACCCCATGAAGCTTATTGAAATATAGTCAAAAATATAGTCAAAATTAATAATGATGAATAGAGAGGCTACTAGAATTCATTCTAATTGATCTCATTGAGAAATGTCTTCATTAAAAAATGGAAATTTAAGCATTTTGTTTTTAATGTTTTATCTAGGTGAAAATGCATGCTATACATTTGCTTTATTTTCAATTCTATTTATTTATATACAGTCCTTGAAAATAATAAGAAAGCTTTAAACTGAGCTATATCAAATAAAAGAAATACTTTTTGTTACTGTAAAAATAAGCCCAGTGCCAAAGGAACTAAATCAGAGTGGCCATTAATCATCTCCTGCATATTAATGAATCTCAATTAAGAAATAATACTAGAAACTCCATTTGACTCTTGTGTTTTTACTGTATCAAAATCATACAGCTAAGTTTCTCAGAACAATCATGTTTACTTTGTAGATAATGAGAGAAAATATGAGTTTTGACTTTTCATATACTAGTTGTTAAAAAAATGAATTATTTCACCTCCCTTATAAGCATATGATTTAGTCTAGAATTTCCATATCACATGCCGACCCACATCCAGAAATGGTATCCAGTTCCCATAAGAGAAAACATGGCTTGGTCACCATATATTTAGCTGCTTTCTCTTCTACAATTTTTTTTAACCTAGTGTTGGTTCTTTATATTTTAGCATGAGGCTGCTCTTCTTCCCATAGATAATACTGTGTCCTGCTGTCAGTCAAATCAATAGGCAGTTCACATTCTTTTTCTACTGCCTGATAAACACAAACACTGTGACTTAAAAATGTGTCCTGTCCAACTAACGTTTTCCAAAGAACAGAACAAGAAAGCAAGAGTGCCTTGCTTTATTCATTCCCCATCTCCTCTCCAAGTCAGTCTTACAGAAGAGAAGGGATGCCCTATGTCATGACCAGTGTGAACCTTCTAAGCCTCCCTTGCATGACAAACTGTGCTCTGACTCAAGGAGCACTACATGAGTGGGGTTTTGATAATTTATTAAGATGGGGGAGGATTGGGGGCATTGTGGTACTTTAAGCTATAGATTATCTCCACAAAGATCATAGGATTCAGACTCAACTTTTAGCTAGTAAGTAAATAATTCCTAAAACATAATAATAATAATAATTTGACTGAAACAACTTTGAAAAAAATCAGATTTGAATATCTTTACACAGGACACTTAGAACTCACTATTTCTTGTTTGTCTTCTTACCACAGACCAGAGACACTTATGTGTACATCCCCAACCAACACCCAGAGGCATTTGCTCTGTAATGCCTGGAAGGCCTGTAAAATCTTTCTCCATCACAGTTTATGGGTCTTGCCATGGTCTGAAATAGTTTCTAGCCTAACAATCCTCTTTAATATTTTGTATTGCTGTACTATTCAATGTGCATTAAGTCCTTGGGGGATTCTATGTGAAAGGTCAGCTGTAATAACCGATTACTGCTCATTATTATTAAGATTCCTTTGTTCCATACAATCCCTCTGTATAGTTGGAGAACACTCCTCTGGGGATGAGTTTATCTTCATGTACTTTTGTGATAGAAGCAGAATTCATTTGCAGCCATTGCCTTCTTTTAATTCAACCCTAGACAAGAATATTTCATTCTCTGGTTGGTGCATCTAAATCATCACTTTAAAACCTATGCCTTGTAATGCCTAATGTGTATCTTTACCCATTATCTGAAACTTACTGTGACTGTCACCCAAACAGACAACTCCATATCTTACAGGATCTTCTGATTTTATTCTAACCACAGGCACTTCTTTAGGACAAAAATAACATGACTGGGCTTTTGAGAATTATATAATCATTATCAGGTTTGAAATCTCACCCTGAAGATTATGATAATCTTTAAGAAAACACTCCCTCTCTTTAACTGGAAATAATCTTTGCCAAATTTAACACACATGCTTCCTTTGTCTTTGAACAGAATAGGTTGTGCCATTATCCCAGTGATGATAATATTATATATAAAAAGAAGTGGCTTTGAAAAACATACTAGTCTTCCAAGAAGAATCTATATTCTGTCAAGTTATTTCTGCTCTTCCCTACAAGGTCAATGAATCCTTCAGAGGATAGACTTGCCTTATGAACAGGAGCAGTATGTTAGGTATGACAGTGACTGACACTGGTTGAGAAGTTATAACCTCTCATATTAGATTACAGGCCCTCTGGAAAAAGAAAGTCAAAGGTACAAAAGTGATACAGTGAACCTTAACACTGGATAGGTTGCTTCTCATTGGCTCACAGGGCATTTAAAGAAGAAAGAAAGAAAACCATGGAAAACATCACTCAAGTGCCAACAAGAAAAGTTCAAAACCTCAAAAATCTGAACTTCGGTTCTCATCAAAGTATGATACCTAGAGCAATCACATCAGCTGAATTCCAAAGAGAAACAGAAGCAGATAAAACATGCAGGTTGTCAGTTTATGACAAAGCAGGCAAGAAAAGGATGCTCACCATGTAGGCTGGGTGGTCATAATAAACTATAGTTTTGACTGCTTGCTGGAAAGCACCAGTTAATGTGTCCATTGGTTTGGAAGAGTACAGAGCTCCAGAGACCTGGTAACTTGTTTCACTCACTAGAAGCTCCTAGTCCACCGTCATAAACTTTGACAAGGTGCTCATGAGTGAGAATATGGTGGAGCTAGACTCCATTATCAGCACCTGAGGGCAGAACTATCTGTGACAATTAGTTGATGCTGGAGAAAAATATCATGAAACCCTTTCTCTGCATTCCCATCTGAAGTAAAATCTTGAAGTTGCTAAGGAATGTAGAGCTAATCACAATATCTCTAAAGACAAAAAAAAGGACCTTCTGTGAAGGAGGTTGCCTTATAGAACATGTTTCCATGCTCTGAAGAAGGAAGACAGCCATGTTTCCCAAAGCAGCCTGTTCCAGAACTAAACAATGGTCTGTTAACATTTAAGAAAGTACTAGAAAAAAATTTCACAAGATTAGCCCAAATAAAGACAGAACTTGACTGCCATCAAAAGAACACGAGATAGTATAAAATCCACAATATACAGCTAACGACAAGTCTAAGACTAGGTACGGACAAGGAGAATGGAAGGCTTTCATCATTCTTATTATGGACCTGCCA
Organism: Mus minutoides; assembly: GCA_902729485.2. NCBI lineage: Eukaryota > Metazoa > Chordata > Mammalia > Rodentia > Muridae > Mus > Mus minutoides. The sequence continues at coordinate 125,190 of LR750623.1, forward strand.
CTGATGGACAAAGAGTGGTATCTCCACAAGGAAAGAGACCACAGCATAGAGATAAGCCCCATGCACCTATGAAAGGACAGGTGACAAACTAGGAAACAGGACTGAATATGTCATCATAACCTTTGCTTTAAGCCATAGTGAGGGTGGCCAATACTAGAGAAGTTGAAGCTTATGCATACTGAAAACAAAGCCTAACCCCCCACCACTAGTGACCCAATACAAGAATTATTTTTTAAAGATTTATTTTATTTATTATATGTAAGTACACTATAGCTGTCTTCAGACACTCCAGAAGAGGGCGCCAGATCTCGTTACGGATCGTTGTGAGCCACCATGTGGATGCTGGGATTTGAACTTATCATCTTCGGAAGAGCAGTCGGGTGCTCTTACCCACTGAGCCATCTCACCAGCCCAAGAATTATTTTTTTAGTGAAATTAGTATTTCCTCACTTTTAAGTCTTTTATGTGTGACATTTACAGGTGAGTAAAAATTAGAAGAAAGAAAAATGAAGAAAATAGAGTTAAAGGATGATGAACTATATAGATGGAAGGAACGATAGATATGAACCAAAGGTTAGCTCTCCCTGGGGCTAGAAAGTAGTGAAGGACTATGTTAAAAGCCATAGTAGGAAAAGAGGCACCTTGCATGAGCAAATGAAGAATTTTTTTTTTTATCAGAGATGGGATCTGCTAGCTAGAATAAAACTTAAATGCAGATGCAGTAATACATTTATTTCTAAAAGCTCACTTAATCTAAAGACAGATGAATATAAACCAGGCTCACTGAAGGAAAGTGGGGAGGAGGAAAATACATCATTGAGCTGTCGGCCATAAGCAAAGGTACCTAGAGTCACAAGAGAGGACAAGAAAGCAAGGGGGACAGAAGAAGCAGAAAGACAAAGGCTATATTAAAAGAAACTCACAACATATTTGACCAAGAATCAAAAGAAAAAAAAAAACCTAGGAGTAAGATAAATACCTAGTGAAAATAAAACAAAGTTAAAATAAGTCCAAATGTACAAACTGTGGCAGGCAGACTGCAGTGAAGCAGAGATAAAGAGGAAAACTCGCAGCTGCCAAGGGAGAGGTGTGTCCCAAACCTATAAACATGGACGAGTAGAAGAGTAAACTTCTTGTCAGAAGCTATGAGAAGTGAAAGACAGAGGCGTGACATCTGTGAATTGCTGGAAAGAAAACAATTCTGTCAACTCCTGAAAAAAAAAATCTAGCAAAACCATCTCTCAAAAAACCAAAAGTAAAAAATGAACTTTTCAGGCACATAATGTGAGCACTAGCTGAGAGACAGGAAAGAAAGTCACAAGGGGATTCTTCACACGCACAGGGTGAGACACAATGGATCAACAGGAAGAAATGAAAACCCGTGGACATGGAAAACCAAAAGCAAATAAAAAGAGAATTTTCTAGTTATAGATTGGCAAGAATGATTCCCAGGAAGTCATCATGTTAACACTGTACTGTGAGATTTATAAGTGATGAGAGCCAGATGTAACAATAGCAAAAACAGACGAAAGGAATTTCCAACAGGCTTGGAAATTCACTGTTAAGAAACCCCAAAGTTGACTGCGACACCCACATCCAGACACAAACGGTGGCCGGGAAAGGTAAATGCCCTTGGGAAGTAACAGAAACTTCAGAGCCATCCCATAGATTCAGATACCCGGAGGAAATAAATTCATGAGCCGTGTATCAGTAGCAGGACTCTTAAAGGAAGACACACAGCCAAGAGCATGCTAGCTAGAACTCCATGTCGCCTCTGAGGTGCAGCTCTTTGTGAACTTAGGGGAAACTGGTATGGAAAGCCAGGATGGGAGATTTCCGCAATCCATGGGGGAAGCGTGGAGCTCTCATCCACCATGGCAGCTCTCAGGCCAGGCAAGAACAAGTTAGTGTTAGAAGGTTTTATGCTTGAAAGAAGAGTGATGAAGAAAAGACTTTACACATTCATGGGTGAATTCAGGTGTCCAGCAAACTTCATTAAGCACGTAGTAAAGGAAACAAGCAAATTCTTATCTTCTTGGAGCTTATACCTAAAGAAAAGGAAATGTGTAGCAAATATGTAAATGCACACAAACATTCTAAAATCAGAGACGGATGTAAGTACCATGAAGTCAAATTTAAAAATGTAACAGAAAGTGCCTTTTACTAGACAACAGGGCCTGGCATAGTCAGGGAAAATGAGTGTGGATGATTAAGAAGGAGCCTTCCTATACTGTATGAAGAAATGGTAGCTCAAAATGTTAGTGTTGAGGTCGACAAGGGTGTCCAGAGCCTAGTCACCTGACCTGACTGCAGCTACAGGCAAAGGCAGAATGTGAAGGGCTCAGGATCCCTGCCACACAGCCTAACATTACTGTAACACAGACAGAAGGCTTTAGTGCTGAGAGTGGCCATAAATTTGGAACAGTTTCAATTCTTCAAATACTTATGTCTACATTGTATCTAATTTTCCAGCAAGCCGGTTCTAAACAGCAGCTGCCTTTGACAGGTGGACTCTCGGAAGCCATACAGATGTCTGGTTTTTATAGCCAGTGTCAATAATAATTACCTATTTAAGTGAAGAGAAGTCCTGACAAGATAATGATACATACATGACCAGTGACCCAGTACAGAAAATGATGACCAGGTGTTTAAAACTCCAAAAAATTCGGGGTATGTAAAGGTGTTCTGTGACTGTTAACCATAACATCCCCGTAGGAGCAAAATGGCTTTAGGTTATTAAAAAAACTATTCTATCACACAAGTAGCAGGCGTTATTCGCACAAAGAACAGAGTATGTGTTTAAAGGGCAGAGCCTCAACAACTATTGTACTGTTTCAGCACACAGTAGGCCTACTCTAGCTCCAGCACTGGCACACAGTGGGTCTGCTCCATCTCCAGCAATCACAGCTCTCTGCTCACGGGGGTTTCAGGTCTGATTTGTCCCTTTAGGAACTAATTTCAGAGCCAGGTTTCTCAAGTTCCCACCATACTCCAGCCACCGTGACTTTTGTCTCACTGAAGACAGCAAGTGTGTACCTCTTCTAAGCTCCACACACCTGCCACACCCTCTCTTTGGAAGTCTTCACCCAGGCATCGGCCCTCTTCACTTCCTCTCATTAGTCTCCCAATGTGATCTCCTCAAGGAAGTTTTCCTCGAATGCACTTTGCAAAAAAAGTGTCAGCATTCCTGCATGGTGACCAGTTATTCTTTGCATCTCTCACCTTTTGAGACTAATTATTAATTTACTTTGACAAATTACATAAGCCCTAAGAACCCTTGAATTATATTAACCTTAAGAGTTACTTGCTTTTCTGCCGCATCCTGTTTTAAGAAGTGTGTGTGTGTGTGTGTGTGTGTGTGTGTGTGTGTGTGTGTGTGCTACGTACAGGGAGTATTTGTGTGTGCACAGAGAGGGTATGTGTGAGTGTGCACACACAAAGAGACAGATAGACAGACAGAAAGACAAACAGACAGACAGAAAGACAGACAGACAGACAGTATGTGTGTATTCAAAGAGAGTGCATGTGGGTGGGTGTGTACACGCATGCTCATACCATGATGCACATGTGGAGAGCAACAGACCCCTTTCAGGAATCAGTTCTCTTCTCCTATTGTATGGACTCTAGGGACTGAACTCAGTTCATCGGGCTTGGCAGCAAGCGCCTTTATCCACTGAGGCATCCAGTAGACCCTGTGCCAGAACACAGTCCAAACATGGCGTCATGAGAGGAGAAGTCTGAGAGTGCCTGTGAGAAAACTCCAAGGAAAGAAGACCAGAGTCTCGTGACCTCAGCTTCTGCAAAACACGCAATTTTTCTTGGAATGTGTTTCCTTGCTCTTCTAAGGTATAGCAGCAGATAGGAGTACATTTACTTCACATTACTCCTGATTGCTTGCACATCCTTTCTATGCCTCCATGGAAAACATGTTTTTGCCACATGTAACTTGTCCTCATGATTGTATACAGCTTGAACTCATGAGAACTTTCCTCAAGTGGCCTCTCTTAACCCTCAGGATATAAATTGTCTGAGGCTCTGAATAAAGTGAGCTGTTGTACGAGACTCTGGTCCTTTTCAACTATTGACTCCATCCTCCTGTCTCCTCATCCCCTCTAGAGCAATGGCATCCCTAGTCTTTGAAGAAAATGTTCTGGAAAGCAACAGTTTTATTATAGATTTATATTTATTTGTTAAATTCACTTTGAGATCAACACTCACAAGTAATCAATTCTAGTTTAGGACCACTGACTGTATCATTGCTGATTTTAAATTATTCTGTTAACAGTCCACAGAATTATAATGTTGTCTGATCAGTTAAAAAAAAATCAACTCATTTAATTTGCATTTATTTTGGTGTGTGTATTTTTTACTTCAGCCCTCTTTTAGAACACCCTAAGATGACCTTGCACCAACCTTGGGACGTGCTTGCTTAAGTGCTGGTGGCAGCTAACAGGGGCTGCAAAATTCACACCTTTGTGGAGACTGCTCTCTGCTAGCAATGGGCTTTCTGAGTGATCCTGGTTCATTATGCATCACCCTAACTGCCACACTGTTAGTGTAAGGAAGGAGTGAGGGCTCATACCGGCAGTGTCCTTCAGGATTATTTTATTCTTGTTGAAAGAAAATGGTTGAATTGGCAGAGGAGACTGTAACTAAATCATTTTCATCAAGAAACTTTAATAATTTTATGAACTGCCCAGTTTTAAAGAAAAAAAAAAAACGGGAATTCAAGCAATAAAATTGCCTTATTGCTTTTTCTCATACAAAATTATTTAGTTAAGCTATGACTTATTCTGGGTGTGATGTTGCCCAAGGATGTTAAAGTCAAGATTAATTCAGACAGACACAGTCAGTGTGAAAGCTATCATAAGGCTGACATCATCACATACTGTTACCTCTGAATCATTAAAATAACTGCTGTGTGAACAATTATTTAACTTTTTATTGACATAACCCCATTGATAAACCATGAAATTTGAATTGCAATGTGTTTGCTAGTTGAAACAATTAATTTTGTCACACACACACACACACACACACACACACACACAATAGTGAGACCAGTAATTAATTTTAAAATTCCACTGGTGCACATAAATTCAATGAACTTCTTTTACATGAGCACTTCTAAGTAATTCTGCTTTGAGCATGAAGCCTTAGGCTCTGAGGCCTAACTAACTTGAATACAAATCCTAACGCTGCCACTTATAGCAGTGTAACATATGTTAGCCTCAATTATCTTTCAAATTGCATATGAGTACAGATCACTACATTTGGATAGAGTCATCAACACTTCCAATGATGGATAATAACCCAGACAGAGGACTTGATTTGGAGAGATGTAAGGTACAGGACTCCAGGACAGCTGGGGTCTACAGAGCCCAGTAGCAGAAAGAAGAGTACCCCACCGAGGAGAAATCCCACAGATCTATAGGGGATCCACCTTCTGTTCTCAGCTAAGCCATGGTCAGTGCCAGGATGTGAAAAATTCTCTTATGCTCGAATAGGAGTTGGCTGGCTATATTCAAAGAAACAATAATTATATTAAATGAAAACACCAATTAAAAGTTACAAAGTCTCAGAGTAGTTACAACAATAAAAGCAAGGTCCAAGCCTATGCTGCCTTCTAGAAACCTATTTTAAATATAAGAACTAGAATGAAAATAAAAAGACATAAATCATTTGCCACATTAATACTAGCTCAAGAAACCCCCAATGACTGCGTTAATGTTAAGAAAAAGTAGATGTCAACACAAAGAATGTTGCAAAACACATATATTAACTTGTAGTGATAAAAGTTTTTAATTTGTCCTTTTATGAACACAAGGCATGACATTAATCATGTTTGTCAGCCACTTTAATTTATATGCATTCCTCTTAAACACGTGATAAAAGTACCAAGAGAAAGAGAATGTCAAAGCGAATCTCAAAATTAAATATTAACTTTGTATCTATGGATCAAAGATTAATTCATGAAGAAAATTCAAGAGCACTTTTAAGTGAATGATTTTCGTAGCATCATACAAAGGAACGAGGAAATACCTGAAGCAAAAGTGTGGGCCACTGGAGTTATGTGTTAACACTTGAAAACCATCAACACAATCCACTGTGTCTGCTGAGTATCTCAGTAGATGCATGAGTGTTATTTTCAAGTTCATGTCTGTTCATGACAAAACCTTCCAAAATATGTTTTAAAGAGGGAAATTTCCTGAATTGACAAAATGAGTCTACAAAAAAAATGCCTACAGGTAATATAAAAATGCCTGAGGAGTGGGATAATAAAATTTTGTCTGTTAATATAATTTCTTTTAAAGGTCGTGAGGTTGGTCCTAGTCGGTGCACTGGGAGAGTGATAGAAAATATGTGATGCTGACCGGAAGGGACAGAGCTTCTGTAGTAGAATTATAAAGGAGCCACAGAAAGCACACAGAAAGTGATACCTGAATCTAGGCAATTAAAATCAACTTACAACAAGACTGGAATGGAAATTAAAACAATACTATTGAGAGCAATGCTGAAGGTGTGCGTCAGTGATCAATTGAAAGATATATTTTAAAACTGTGCAATAAAACTTTGGTTGATTTAATATTTAGTAAACTGTAAATAAGTAAAGAGATATGCTATATTCAAAGAGCTAAAGACACTGTCATCAAGATGCTGATTGACTCCAAATTGATTTGTAGATTCAAGTTAACTGCAGGCGACATCCCAGGAAGCTTTTGCTAGAAGAATTGGGATGCCTGTTCTAAATTATAGATGGACATAAAATTGATCAAAAACAACTGAAATGAGCTGAAAGGAACAGATTTGGAAAATCCATACTATCTGACTTTAACTTTTACTCTGTAGATACAATAATCTCTAATGTGATAAAACATTGTATTTGGACATGAGGATAAATGTATATACTCACATGGGATAAAGAACAAATGCAAAATCAAACTGTACATATGTACTCCATTGATTTTTTTTTTGCAGAAGTGTCAATCAAATTCAATTAAAAAAAAAAAAAAGAGTCTTTCCAAATACTGATGCTAAAAAATCCTGCTATCTGTATTTGATCAATTACTAAATAATCATTGCCTCTTGTTTCCCATCTGCACAACTAGGATGGTACTAAATGCATGGTTAAACCTGAAGATTCTTGCAAAAGTGATCCCAAGGGCAGTCTTGATTTCTACTACATCAGTCTTCTGCTGCTCTCTGTGCGTTGTTTGCACCTCCCCCATGATGTCAGCATGGCTCACAGCAGAGCTAAATACAACTGGGCAAGCTAAAATCTAGCCTTGGAGGAGTGGACCCTCCATCTCCATCAGTACTTTTATTGAAATCATGCCAAGGATTCTCTAACATTTGTCTTACAGCTCATTGTCTAGATTTCAGTCACATTTCCATATCTATTTACAGAGACTTGGGGGAATGAGTATCTGGCTTTTTCAGATTTTCTTGGAGGAGGGCTGGCTTGCCATGTAAGACATGAACAGCAAAGAGAGCTGCTGAGTGGTAGCAGGGACTGGACTGTGATTATCCCACAACTAGGTCAACGCTGAGTCTCCTCTTTTCTGCAAAGCCATTTTTTTTGCCTCTATTGTGATATCTGCATTTGGCAGAACTAAAAAGAAAAGAAACAAGGACATGAAATGTTCTTCTTAAGCCCAGGACAAAATAAGAATCTATCTCTGCCCAGTCTTTGCCTGTGTGTTGAGCTATTTTTTCACCCCTCTAGTTTGCTGGGTGGGTAGTACCAACTTACCCTTTGACTGCAGTTTCTGCATCTTTATCATTCTTAATGTCTTCCTACAAAGATATTATCACTGATGGAAGGGTTTGGTTCAAATCCCAGCCTAACCACCAGAGAGTCGTATAGAATTTCCACAAGGTATTTCAACTCTGTTCATTTCTTCTCATGTGTAAAATATAGAGATTCAGTGATCTGAAACCTTTAAAATAGCAAATGTTCGTAAACATTAGCTGTCTGAGTTATCATTCCAAAGTAATGAAAACAAATCCTTCGAGATTTTGTAATAGAGAAAGAAGGGATATGGTTACTGGTACAATTCTAACCAACTGTAGGGCCCATGAGTAAACTCGTGGTCTAAGAAATAGCTTTTATTCCTATGGTTCTGGACCCACATAGAAGAAGAGGTAACCAATGCAATGTTCATAAGTTTTCCTCTGGCCTCTATATGCATGTTATAACACACATACACATACGCACACACGCACATGCACATGCACATACATACAAACAGATGCAGTTGAAAAGCAAATACCATGACTTTTGTTTTCCTCTGCTTTCAAGAGAGTCTGGAATACCAAAGAGTGAGATTCTCGCCAGCAGCTGACAGTGTTCTTAGCTGAGGAGTTATTTTATGTCATTTTTATGGTGTTATATGAAAATTAAAAGCTGACTACATTAAGAACAAGTCTTAGCCTTTTTGTATTTGGATTCTCTCGTGAGGGTTTTATTTTAATCCCATGAGAGATAATGATTGCAAGAAAGATTCCACATGCACAGGAAGTGTGAGCAGCAAAGAAAAATTATGTGTATCCCAACAGGAAGCAGATGTCCCAAGCCCTGGAAACATTGCCTCTGACATAAAGTGTTAAATCCAAGCATTTCTTAAATTACATAATGTTGGAGTAAGAGTATTCCTAAGGGACTGCTGCACTAATGCCACATTGTAGAGGTATGGGAGAAAACTGAGACAATGAAGGATTCAGAAACTTACCCAAAGTCAGATCCCCAAACAAGACCAAGGGTCTTTGACTCGGTCCAAGTTTCCTTCCACTACGGCAGCTTTCCTCCCAGGTTGATTTACTTGCCTTGAATGATAGTCCCTCAACCTGGAGACAAATTTACTTTTCCAAGGCTCAAACAGACTTTCATTCACCAACATTTCCATTAATCATTTAAATTGCTGATTGAAACATAAGCCAAATATTACTGTCTAAATTCTTTTCCATTTACCTAACAAGTCTTCCTTCCTCATGAAACTTAGAACCCCCAATTACCTACATGATTTATAATAGGCCTTCTCAAAAATTTATTAGTGTATAACTAAGACATCAATATGTAACCAAAGACACCTTTGGGATTTGTATCAACAGTGATCTCTTTCAGGAGAACCAGAAAGTTTCTTTTCCAAGGAGTATGTGCTCAACTGCTCTGCCTTTCACTGTGAGGCCAGAGTGAAGTCTCTGAGCCTCTTACTCCATCAACCCTGTGTCTTAGTTGGTGCTCTATCGCTATGAACAGACACCATGACCAAGCCAACTCTTATAAAAAGAAATATTTAATTGGGTCTAGCTTTCAGTTTGAGAGGTTTAGTTCAATATCACCATGGTGGGAACATGGCAACATCCAAGCAGACATTGTTCTGGAGAAAGAGCTGAGAATTCTAAATCTTGATCCAAAGGTAGCAAGGGGGAGACTGGATTAAAGCCTGTGTCTTCCTGACTCAAGATCCTCACCACAGATGTGTCCTCCATTTCTGGATTGTAATTCATTCCACATATAGTCAAGTTGACAGTTGACACTAGCTACCAAACCTTGATTGCATTTTTTGTGGCAATGCTGACTGTACTTCTTCGTCTAGAAAACCACTTCTCCAAACTGAACCTCTTAAGGGGGGTCAAACTTTTAGTAAGTGAAGATTTATCAAAAGTGGGCATAATATCCATTCTCAGAATACAGATCTGGTAGATCAAATTAAGTAATGACAAAAATAAGAAAACCAACTTCAGGCACCATGTTCTGCACATAAAAATCATGCTGTGATATATATTTTTTCTGAGGCAATATAAAAAATCAGGGGGATTAATGAGGAATAGAGATGAGTCCTTACCCAGAGTCTAGTTTAGGTCTTTCTCTCTCCAGCTTGGAATCAAGAACTCTAGCACAATTCATATTTATTTAAAAAATTTCTCCCTACCCAGGTGTCACTCTTCAATCTTCTAGTAGTCTCACTAGAATCATCTTTGTGTTTAGAAAAGGCTGTCCTGACCATGTTGGGCAATTTCAGTTTCACCTTACCAAACTTTGGTTTTGTCTTGTTGGGTTATAATCCCATTCAAGGTAGTTCTGGAGCCTATAAACTCAATTGTGGAAAAGAAAAGAAGAAATAAAAGAGGAGGAAATAGATTCTTAAAAGCAGTAAAGGCTTCAAAAGCTTTCAATGAGACATGCCACACACTTCACCAGCCATACCAGACTTCTGAGGTGTGTTTCAATTTCACTCCCTCTTGATCTGCCTTCTTAAAATGATGTTACAAAAACATATCTTTTAGTAAACACCACCGCTCTTTTATACTGGTTCATTCTGAAATTCGTCTCTCCAGCAAAACCAAGGACACAGTTTTACCTGAGTCAAGGTTTCTCAAAGATGAAAGATATTTCCCAGATTGCTGCCAGAGACCATGTGGGCCTGTGCTTTTGTCTTTGCACATGATGATGATTTGAGGATCCAAATTAAGGTCCAGTAGCACCACCCATAAACAAACACAAAAGTCAGACACTATTGTGGATGCCAACAAGAGCTTGCTGACAGAAGCCTGATATAGCGTCTCCTGAGAGGCTCTGCCAGTACCTGGCAAATACAGAAGTAGATGCTTACAACCATCCATTGGAGGAGCACAGGGTCCCCAGTGAATAAGCTAGAGAAAACCAATGAGCTGAAGGGGGTTGCAGCCCCATAGGAGGAACAACAATAAGAATGAACCAGTACCCCCAGAATTCCCTGGGACTAAACCACAAACTAAAGAAAACTCATGGTGGAACTCATGGCTCTAGCTGCATATGTAGCAGAGGATGGACTAGTCGGTCATCAATGGGAGGAGAGGCTCTTGGTCCTGTGAAGGTTCTCTGCCCCAATGTAGGGGAATGCCTGGACCAGGAAGCAGGAATGGGTGGGTTGGTGAGCAGGAGTAAGTGGGAAGGGATAGGTGGTTTTTGGAGGGGAAACTAGGAAAGGGAATAACATTTGAAATATAAATAAAGAAAACATCTAATCAAATCAAATAAAACACCCTGACCAAAAGTAGCATGGAAGGAAAGGGGCCGATTTGGCTTTTTATTCCAGATTAGAGAAGATGGTAGTAGGTAAGTCACAGAGGCAGGAACTTGAGACAGTTGGTTACATCACATCCACAGCCAAGGACAGAAAGGAAGAACACACCCAATGTTACTTGTCTCCTTGCTTAGCACTCAGCTGGTTTTCTCTAACATAGGTCAGGAATGCTACCTGTGGGAAAGGGCCACGCACACAGGGCNTTATTCCAGATTAGAGAAGATGGTAGTAGGTAAGTCACAGAGGCAGGAACTTGAGACAGTTGGTTACATCACATCCACAGCCAAGGACAGAAAGGAAGAACACACCCAATGTTACTTGTCTCCTTGCTTAGCACTCAGCTGGTTTTCTCTAACATAGGTCAGGAATGCTACCTGTGGGAAAGGGCCACGCACACAGGGCGTCAGCTCCCTTAAAAAAAAATTAGTGAATAATCAAGATAACCCCTTATAGATATGTATGCATGCTAACCTGATCTAGACATTATCTCAATTAAAACTCTCTTCCCATGTGATTCTAGATTAGGACATTTAATACTAATGTGCTCAACCTCAAATGCTTGTTCTGCTGTCCTAGACGTTTCCCTAGCTAAGCAGCCTTCCAAGTCGGGGATTAAGTTCCTTGCCTAGACCTGCATTCAGGATGATCCTAAGGGCTTCTCTCACATTTTCTTAATAATCAAGAAAATAGAAAACCCACTCTGTTGTCACCATGAAGCGCTGCCTGCCGCAGTTCCTGCTTGGTCATTACATTTCAATGGGTAAACCCATGTACCAGTCAGAGAAGGCAATATTCTTGTCTCTCAGGCTGTGGGCACTGCACTAAACTATTTGTCTTATCTCTCCACTGTTGAGTGTCTTATATTCACACACATACAAACACACACACACACACACACACACTCACACACACACAAACACACCTATAACACTGGGGCAAGAGGTATCCCACAAACACAGAGAGTAGGAGACAAGCAAAATCCACTGAAACACTTCTGCACTGTGGCAAGCTGAATGTCCCTGCTAGAAAGCAGGATGCTGTAAGTCTGACTGTCTTTTATACTATCTGCACAGCATATTTCAATATCCTTGGCTTATGCACCTATTTGAAGCATACAGCCATTAATATTGTATCCTGAGCCTTCTATGCCATGTTCCCTTTGCTTCTGTGGGTGACCAGCTGTTTTCTAGCTCAGACAACAAAATGAATCAAATTGATGAATGAAAATGCTAAATGTGATTACCTAAAAGAGAGTGATAGGTACTAAACACTCCCCTAGATGTGCCTCATCTTCATCTAAAAGAGGACAAATGATCATCTTTAGTTTAATGTAAACCAAAGAATAAAAAAAAATGGTTGCACATGGATTTTTTTTAAATATTGTGCTTATTCCTGAATTACAAAATAATATTCCATCTGGTAACAAGAACACATGTTCCACTATGTTCATAGCAGCCTTATTCATAATAGCCAGAAACTGGAAAGAACCCAGATGTCCCTCAACAGAGGAATGGATACAAAAAAATGTGGTATATTTACACAATGGAGTACTACTCAGCTATTAAAAACAATAAATATATGAAATTCCTAGACAAATGGATGGATCTGGAGGCCATCATCCTGAGTGAAGTAACCCATTCACAAAAGAACTCACATAACATGTACTCACTGATATGTGGATATTAGCCCAGAAACCTAGACTACCCAAGATACAATTTACTAAACA
>LR750623.1:140494-321893 GCA_902729485.2 Mus minutoides
GGATGCTCACAGTCAGCTATTAGTTGGAACACAGGACTCCCAAGGAAGGAGCTAGAGAAAATACCCAAGGAGCGGAAGGGGTCTTCAACCCTCTAGGTGGAAGAATAACATGAACTAACTAGTTCCCCCTGCGCTCATGTCTCTAGCTGCATATATGGAAGAAGATGGCCTAGTTGGCCATCATTGGGAGGAGAGGCCCTTTGGTCATACAGACTCTATATGCCCCAGTACCGGGGAACGCCAGGGCCATTAAGTGGGAGGGGGTGGGTAGGAGAGCAGGGCGGGGATGCGGGAGGGTAAGGGAAAATTTCTGGATAACATGTGAAATGTAAATGAAGAAAATATCTAATAAAGAGAAAAAAATTTAAAAAAATTTACTATAAATTAAAAATGAGCAGTTTTCATATTAATGAGATGGGTATGCTTATTTTACATAAATAATTAAATATTTGAAAGTGCAGGACACAGCCAACTATACCTTTATTTTAAAATCATCAATGCTGAGAAAGGAGGATGTCCATTCAACGATTTGTTGGAAATTCTCTTCTAATCTCAAGCCAAATTAATTTAATGATTTTTGTTTTATAAAAATCAACTTGGGTTACACAGCTTTTATACCAATACTCAGGCAGCAGGGGCAAGGGAATCTCTATGAGTCTGAAGTAAGCCTAGTCTCCACAGTGAGTTCCAGACCACACAGAGCTCTGTAGTGAGATCCAACTCATAGTGCACCCAACTCAGGCTTCATCCTTATGAGAAAGGACCTCTAAATATATACGTGTTGACTCATTAGCTCTCAGAACATCTAAAAACTTTCCAAAGCTTCTGTTTTTCTTGTATGTCTTTTTTCTTTTTTTCTTGTACTAACTTAAAACATTTTCCTCTTGGAATAGAAAATTAGTGTAATACTGTTTAGTCATTTTTGTAGACTAAACTCCTAATTAAGCTTTCCCTTCCTGCCATGGCTTCTTAATCACACACATGCTTTGATTAACTATTCACAAGAATAAATTATGGAATTTCTACTTTAACAAATTATGACCCTGATCTTTATTGGACCGAAATGTAAAAGAGATATAAAACTGAGTTCTGGCTACACGCATGTGGTATCTTGTGACATCCAGTTGTAGGAAGGAAATTTGTACAAAAACATGCCAACAAAAGTTAGTAGAGACATGTCAGTAGGACTTTTTGCGGTGATGAGTTAGGACCCGGTCAGGATGTCAGAGCTTGTTCAGTTTGTCAAAATGCCTCTCAAGAGCAAGGAGCACCCATGAAAACGCACATTTCAAGTAAAATAAAACTTGAATTTCGGGGATTTTTTGTATTTTCTTATAATTTTATTTCATTCATTTCTGTTTGTATGTGTATTACTTCAAAGTGTCTTTGAAACCTCCCTGACCATAGCCTGTAGAGAGGTATTCTACACCCCGCACTGGGGGTTTTGTTTAACAGCCCATGGTTTCTGGAAAGAACCTCACTCATGGAGGGTATCTCTGGTCACACTCTTGTTAGGGAGTTAGGGAGAGATGTTTTGGGATAAACAGATAGAATGGTGGTTTCTATGTGGCATTTTCATAGACGTTAATTTTGGCTACCTCTTTGTCTTTGTCCTTTCTTATCCTACCAGCTTCCATTTAGACTTTTCCACCCTAGCGCACACACACACACTACTTGTGGTTGGCTACCCCTCCTCCCTGAGGGCTTCCACTGTCTTGACCTTCTCTATTTTCCAGCTTTTACCAGCCATCAGAGTTGAACACACTACTATAAAAATGGCATTGGTCTCCCGAAGCCCATGTGACCTCCTCCAGCATATTTTCCAATTCTCTCCACTGTCTGTAAATGTCATAAGTTCACTTTTCTGTACAGCTGAATTAAATTCGGTTGTCTATATTTATGTATTTTAATTATCCATTCATCCACTGAAGGACACCTACTCTGTTTCAATGTTTTTGGTATTGTGAATAAAGCAAAATTAGCACAGATGTGTCGGATCTCTGATGTAAGGTTCAGGCCTCCAGGTACCTGCTGGAGAGTGTTATAACTGAGTCACATGTCACTTCTGTGTGTAGCATTCCGAGGAACCTCTGCACTGATGTCTAGAGTGGAAACACCAACTTATACTTTCATTAACACCGAATAAATACCCCCATTTTACAACACCCCAGAGAACAGTATTATCATTTGTTTTCTTTATAATGACACTCTAACTTGGGTAAGATAAATCTCAAAGTGGTATTAATTTGAATTTCCCTGATGGCTAATGATTTTAGACATTTTCCAAAAGTATTTATTAGCCATTTCTGTTTCTTCAGTTGGATTTCTGTTCAGTTACACCGATTATGTTTTAATCTGTTTATTTTCTTGATGTTTAGAATGTGTGTGTATGTGTGTGTGGTGTTCTGTGTATTCTAGATGCTAACGCTCAATCGACTGTTTAGCAAAATTTTTCTTCCATTCCGTCATCTACTGCTTTAAGTCTTTAATAATTCCCTGGATAATAAGATGCTTTTTAATTTATCTATGCTTACAACGTGGATTTCATTCCCCCATTTGTTCTCTAGAAGATTCACAGTTTCAAGTCTAATGTTGATGTCTGTGGTCCATTTGGAATTGATTTTCTGTGTGGGATAAGCAGTAAGAATCAATTTTCATTCTTCTACATGTAAGTGTCTCATTTTCTCAGCACCATTTCTAGGGAGACAATCTTTTCTTCATTGTAAAATTTTGACTTCTTTGTAAAAGAAATAATAAAATAGATGGCTGTAGTCACGTGGTCTTGAATTTGGATCTGGATCCTCTATTCTCTTCCACTGATGCGTGTGTGTGTGTGTGTGTGTGTGTGTGTGTGTGTGTGTGTGTGTGTACCATGCTGTTTCTATTATTATGAGTCTGTAGTACAATTTGATATAAAACTGTTGTGACATCTTCATCATGTTCTTTTTGCTCAGGATTGCTTTAGCTATCCAAAAGCTATTGTACTTCTATATAAACTTTAAGTTTATTTTTCTACTTCTCTGAAAAATTGAGTTGGCATTTTTATTGGAATTGAGCTGAATTTGTAGATGTCTTTTAGTAGTTACCATTTCCTCGCTACATTTTTTTCAACTTTATTTTGTATGTGTGTGTTAGTGTGTCAGTTTATCTGTGTGTGTGTATGTCTGTGTGTCTGTGTGTTTGTTTGTACATGTGTTTCTGCATGTCTGCATGTGTCTGTGTATATATACATCTGTCTGTGTGTATATTTGTGTATGTGTTTCTACACATCTGCATGTCTGTGTGTCTGTATATCTCTCTGTGTGTATGTGTTTCTCTGGCTCTTTATATGTGTATCTGTATGTGTCTGCATGTCTGTGTGTCTGTGTGTGTGCATGTGTATGTATATCTCTGTGTGTGTCTGTGTTTCTGTGTGTCTATGTGTCTGTCTGTGTGTATCTGTTTATGTGTCTCAGTGTGTCTGTATCTCTATATGTCTCTGTGTCAGTGTGTATGTGCATGTGTGTATGTCTTTACTTCTATGTGTCTATGTACATCTGTTTGTGTCTCAGTGTGTCTCTGCATGTCTGTGTGTCTGTGTGTCTGTGTGTGTTTCTGTGTGTCTATGTGTCTGTATGTGTGTGCATCTGTGTATGTGTTTGTGTGTGTCTGTATGTCAGTATGTCTAAACATATATATCTGCATATGTGTACATCTGTGTGTCTATGTGCATCTATGTATGTGCCTATGTGTGTCTGTATGTCTGTGTGTCTCTGTGTGTGTGTGTGCATCTGTGTGTGTGTCTGTGTGTGTGCATCTGTGTGTGTGTCTGTGTGTGTGTGTGCGTGTGCGTGTGTGTGTGTGTGTCTGTGTGTGTGTGTGTGTGTGTGTGTGTGTGTGTGTGTGTGTGTGCCTATGCTGATATCAGAGTAACTCCTTCTGGGAGTCAGTTAGTTCTCTCATTCCAGCATGTGGATCCTGGGGAATTGAACTCAGGTCATCATGATCCTTGTCAAGAATGCCTTTGCTGACTACACTATCTCACTGACCTCATTTCCACAATATTAATCATAACACTCCATGAGCATAGGAGGTCTCGATATCTTCTAGTAATCTGATTCAATTACTTTAGTATTCAAAAATTTTTCATTGTAAAGGTCTTATTATTTTTTCTCAAATAACAGATTCTGCAGTATAAACAGTTATAGAAAAAGCATTCTTCACAGCAACTGAAAATAACAATAAAAAATCTGAGTGTAATATAAAAATTGAAATAACTTTCACTTCCCCATTCATAAAGTTCCCATGATGCATTGCTTAAAATAACTATTCATCTTCCAGAAAAAGAGCCCCCAAAACCCCACCATATCTTGAATTTAAGAGAATCCTAAATTCAACCTGTTTACACTTGAATTGCTACCATAGTAAGAAAGAAATGCTCCATGTAGGATTTATTAGAACATACCAACTTATTCATGAAACACTATACCCCTGTAAAATACAGTTCAATTTATCTTCACTTCCATATTTCATCCTTAAGAAAAATTCTTCATAGAAACAAATACATGAATAAAAATATAAATATAATTCAGTTCATATTTTTAACTAAAATTTGAAATTTGCACTAAACATTTTGAACCCAAATCAACAAACGATATAAAAAATGCTTTTTTAAAAATGAAAAGTAAAAAAATCAAAAAAGAGCAGATGTATGGGCTAGAAATATTGTTTAGGAGTTAGGAACACAGGCTCTCACAAAGAATATGGGTTCAATTCTCTGCACCGATATGGCAGCTCAAAACCATCTTTAACCTTGATTCTAGGGTATTCAATTTCCTCTCCTGGTATCTGGAGTCATGAGACACATATTTGGTGCACAGACCAACATGCAGTCAAAGCATGTATCCTCACAAAATAAATATTTTCTTTGAAAGGTACATTGTAGGTTAGAAGTAGCCTATAATCTATATTTCCCTTGATCCTGATTTTTTTTTTTTACTTTTTTGATTGTATGAAAATTTTATTTTGTATTTATTTATTATTTTTATTTTTTTATTTAATATTTTCTTACAGTCCAGATTTTATCCCCCTCCCAGTCCACCTTCTGACTGTTCCACATCCCATACATCCTCCCCCCATCTCCACTAGGATGTCCCTACCCTCCCACCCCGCACCCTCTCATCGGCACCCCCAGTCCTCCCTAGTCCCTGGGGCCTCCAGTCTCTTGAGGGTTAGGTGCATCTTCTCTGACTGAGTCATATATACACCCAGCAGTTCTCTGCTGTATATGTGTTGGGGGCCTCATATCAGCTGGTGTATGCTACTTGGTTGGTGGCCCAGTGTCTGAGAGATCTCAGGAGTTCAGGTTAATTAAGACTGCTGATCCTCCTACAGGGTCACCCTCCTCAGCTTCTTCCAGCTTTTTCCTAATTCAACCACAGGGGTCAGCAGCTTCTGTATATTGGTTGGGTATAAATATCTACATCTGACTCTTTCCGCTGCTTGTTGGGACTTTCAAAGGGCACTCATGATAGGTCCCTTTTTGTGAACACATATAGCCTCTGTAGTAATGTCAGGACTTGGGGCCTCCCCTTGAGTTGATCCCACTTTGGGCCTGCAGCTGGACCTCCTTTTCCTCAGATTCTTCTCCATTTTTGTCCCTGAAGTTCTTTCAGACAGGAACAATTATGGGTCAGAGTTTTTGACTGGGGGATGGTAGCCCCATCCCTCACTTGATGTCATGTCTTTCTGCTGGAGGTGGACTCTATAAGTTCCCTCTCCCCTCTGTAGGGCATTTCATCTCCGGTCCCTCCATTTGGATCCTGAGAGTCTCTCACCTCCCAGGTATCTGTACATTCTAGAGGGCCCCTAACCTCCTACCTCCTGAGGTTGCCTGTTTCCATTCTTTCTTCTGGCCCTCAGGACTTCAGTCCTGGTCTCCCACCCAATACCTGATCATGTTCTCCCCTTCCCCTCCCTGTCCCCTTTCCCACCCAGGTTCCTCCCTCCTCTCTACTGTGATTATTTTCTTCTCCCTCCCAAGTGGATTGAGGTGTCCTCACTTGTGAGGTTGATCCTAATTTTTAAAACCCTAGTTCATCTTAAAATTCTATGATTTGAAAACATTTAAGGTAGGCATGTTTGCATGTGCTACTACTATAGAATAGAATTGTCAACCCAGGCAAGCACTGTTGTTCTCCAAAGGCAGATTGCTGCCACAGCCCTGCATATATGTTGCTATGAGATTTACCATTACATCAGATGAGACAGAGCTAGCAGTCTTTTCTACTCAGGAAATAGGAGGCTTGAGTACAGATCTGCTCTACAGAATGTCTCTGAAGAGCTCTTCCTTCACACCAGACTGTTATCTCATTTATTCTATGTTCTCAGATACACAATGATGCTACATTCGCCCAAGAAAACAATCCACCTCAATACAGTCAGAATTTCCTTTTCAAAATATTTTAGAAACTACCTGTTTTTCAAGTGTTTTGTTTGGTATAAACTGCTAAGATGGGTCACCAACATGCAGTTCAAAAATTACCCACAAACATACAATCTCCCAAATGTTCCCCCAAGTTAATTCTATATCCACAAGTTCAGTGTGAGCATCATTTTGATGAAATGCTTTGATAACTACTAAACAAGTACCATGGGAAGTTCTACTTAAGCTGATTTTAAAAGACAAAATTTTATGAGGAAATAAATCCTTAAAGTCTGTCCCACTTCTATTCCCATCATCCTCTGGTGGCCTTTGTCTAAAGAAGAGGGGTGGGCCAAGAGAATTTGTGGGTTATTAGGGAATTGAGTTCTCATTTTTCTTTTCCTCCAGAGAAGAATTATTCACCTGATGCCAAAAAATAAATGATCTGGACTCATCTTGGGGGATCCTTTTGAATACAATAAGGAGGAATAGAACCAGCTAACCCCAAAGGTCTTCTCAATTGTTTTCAAAGGCTTACCACATAACTGGCATTATAGTATAATGAAATGTGACTAGGTTAAGTGTACCACTAACACCCCTGAGTTATTGTAGCTTTCCCGGCACTGTCATGACATGTCAGATCTGATTATGATATGTATTATTTTAGCTAGGACCGACAAGTTTCTGAAGATTATTAGTTACGTTGCTGTACTGGCTGGTTTTGTGTGTCAACTTGATACAAGCTGGAGTTATCACAGAGAAAGGAGCCTCCCTTGAGGAAATGCCTCCATAAAATCCAGCATTTTCTCAACTAGTGATCAAGGGTTGGAGGTCCCATTGTAGGCGGTGCCATCCCTGGGATGATAGGCTTGGGTTCTACAAGAAAGTAAGCTGAGCAAGCCAGTGGAAGCAAGCCAGTAAGCAGCACACCTCCATGGCCTCTGCATCAGCTCCTGCTTCCTGACTTGCTTGTGTTCCAGTCCTGACTTCCTTTGGTGGTGAAAAGCAATGTGGAAGTGTAAGCTGAATAAACCCTTTCCTCCCCAACTCGCTTCTTGGTCCTGATATTTTGTGCAAAAATAGAAACCCTGACTAAGACAGTTTCCAAGAGTGGATCAGAATTCAGAATATCTATGGATGTTAATCTGGATGTTAATCTATGGGTGTTAATTCATGAAGGGCATTTATGAATCTTCTAAATGAAGATTTCTACCTCTCCAATTTCCAGGTACTGCAATACCGTGCTCCAAGCCTGTCCTGGAGAAGAAAGTGTTTTATAAAGGAGCTGATACTCATCCACATGGACCTGAAAAGCTTCTAACAAACAGATTTGAATAATTAACCTACTGAATAATAGAACTTAAAAACAAAATCACCATCTATTAGTACAGTTCACAACCCTCATCAGAGAAATTCCTTTCTGCAGTGGATGCTGATTAATACACAGACTAATGACTGGTAGCCCTAAGTGGAAAATGTATATATAACACATCCTTCCCCCTTAAAGCTCAGAAACCACTGTGGAAGCAAGGCAGATAGCCAAGGTAGTGGGTGTCTGCAATGTTTGCAGCACAGAAGAACACATATTAACTCACAGCAGTCAGGACTGCTTGCACAAAACTTGCATAAGATCAAGCCAATGAAAATCTCACTGGAGATGGGGGAGGGGCTCATGAAGTCCCACCCCAAGCTGATGACTGATGGATTCCGGGTGAGGGAGAGCCAGTTTTACTCAAAGTTCTCTGAAAGACTTCCATGATATATTCAGCACCAAGTGGAGTCAGTGGGTTTTCTAAAAGAGCACATGAAGTTAGGATAGGAAAGTAGTGGTGGGATAGGGAATGGAACAGGAAGGGAGAGACTGGGAAAGTACTTAGAACGCATTATATACATTAAGAAATTCTCAGTAAAGGATTACAGGAAAGGGATATGTTAAAGAGGACTTAGTGGCAGAATGCTGGGTAAGCCGGCTTGTGAGGGTTCTGTCAGCTCTTGATGCTTGATGAGGCAAGTATAACAGTGCTTCTAATATTAGGAAGAGCACGGCCTGAAGTATACTCCATGCCAGATACAGCTTTTCTCTAGAACAAGGTTACTGATTCTTTTGGCAGGACTGCTTCCAGCTAAATTCTGTTTGAAGGTCAAGGGTATATATTTAAGAGCCTAGGAACCCTAAGGACTCTAAGAGTTGAAAGTCTAAAGTGATCACCATAGCATCAGATGTGAAATACATTATTACCACCCACCTGTCCGGCCTCTACATCCCATCTCACACTGGTGAATGTGGCAGGTGGATACACTCAGGATCCATGCGAAGGAAGCTGATGCTCTATCAAAAGAAAGAAGTTTCCTCTCTTTGTCAGTTTTCCTGCAAGTAGAAATATTTGAATCTCAAAGAAAGAAATAAGCTATGTTTCAAAGATTTATAAGATACATTATATGAGTCAGTTTAATTTGATAAATTATATGGATATTAAGCATCTTAGTAGCAAAGGCAAAAGAGCAATTCGTAATAGAATTATTTCTTTAAACATAATAAGGCAAATAATTGAAGGCTTGTGCAGTCATTAGCTCTATTACTCCACATGTGATACCCAAAACAATAAAGTTAATTACTCATTAATTCTATGTGTCAGGCCCCTCCAGGTGATAATAATGGCTTAGTTAACTGTGTTGAATCTACACAGCCAAAGGCCTCACAGAAACTTTAAATAAGAGAATGAAAAAGAAATAAGTGATAACCACAATGTAAGCCAAATCAGTCTGTAAGTCTTTTGGTTTTCGTCTGTCAGTTGGTATCTTTTCTACAAAAGAGAAGGCCCTTCAAAGAAATCACATACTCCAGGCTAGAAAAAAATGGCTTAGCAATTAAGAGCACTGGTTGCTCTTTCAGAGGTCCTGAGTTCAATTCCCAGCAACCACATGGTGGCTCACAACCATCTGCAATGGGATCCAATGTACTCTTCTGGTGTGTGTCTGAAGATAGGTACAGTGTACTCATATAAATAAAAATAAATAAATATTAAAAATGAAGAAATCACATTGTATAAAAATGTGGATTAGTGACAACAGATTTACTACAGATAGCTTTCTTTGTAGTGGTTAAAAGGAGTTAACTCCTTTACTGGACAAGCTCAGAGGAGGCCACTATCTAATAGATATTAATTAGATATTAATATCTACTATCACTAGCTATTGAGAATCTCCTGTAATTTACAACACTGGTTCATTTTGAAGTTCAGCTTGGTTATGTTTGACCTACATTTTGATTTTTTTTTTCTGGTTGGCTGACCCTATTAGCACACACAAAATAAACAAACATAAAGTTTCCTAAACTCTTGGGGTAGTTTCTTCTAAAACTACAGTTAAGCTGAAGAAGAATCAGTCAGTACCCAAAGCTACTTGAGACAACAATATGTAGTTGTGAACGCTTGATACATAGCTCTGTCAAGTGGATATGGTTTGTAGTTACAAAATGCTAATCAAATTTCAAAGTCTATAAGTTAAAAATAAGAATGTAAAATAAACTCGTGAAAAACTTATTGTGCTGAATTCATCTTAAATTATAATTTATAAATTGTGTTAAAATGTTATTAGAGTAATTTTGTTTCCATTTACAGATTTTTATATGTGAAAACTAGAAAACTATGAATTACATTGCACAGCTGACATGATTTCTCAAGGTAGTGGTAGTCTAAATCTTTGAATGGATACAATGGCTAGAAATTATAGTATAAAAAATTTCCATTGAAAAAGAGGCTATGGATTTGAAGGAGAGCAACGTGAAGTGCATAGGGGGACTTTAAGGGGAAATAGGGAAGGGAGAATTTATGTCATTATATTATAATCTCAAGAAATTATAGAAAAAAAATTCTATTTACTTCCAGAAAATTCTAATATCAGACAAATGGAGCCAGAATTACTGAACCCAATTCCTTGTATGTGTTCTCTTAGAGAATGGAAATTTGTTCCTTCTTTCATGCACCCATTATTTATCAATAACTTCCTACATCCATTAATGAAACCAAATTGCTTAGAAATGGGAACTGGGCCAAGAGGAAAGAACACAGGCAGCAATACACTGCAGCATTAGATCTCCCTGGTAACAGGTAAGATGAGAAACAAGAATAATTGGTGTTTACAAGGGACTGAAATTTGCTTCTAGCACATTATTCAAAAATGGAATCACATTCATATTTAAAAGGATAAATTGGAGTAAAACTCTCACTTCCATACTTTTATAGTCTGAGAAAATCTAGGAGCATAATACAGCAAAGCAGACCAAAGCAAATCACTGGGTCCCAGTGACTAACAGGCTAGACTGACTGTATCTTTCTTAATCAAAAGACTTCTTGCATAAATGAAGGACATTAGTTTATTGGAAATTTAGTGGGAAAGCATTCCTGGACATGTACCCCCAAAAAGTGTGATTGCATCTTTTTTCCTAGACTCTGAGAAGGAATCATTTAATCTAAAATGATGCAAATGTACCCTGGTAAAATAAAAAATAAAGTAGGCAGATATATAAGTCAGCAAGAGATGCTGAAACAACATAATAAAATTAAATTCAGATGCACTGGAAGCAATGATTTATGTACTCAACATTGAACAGATAGGAGCATAACACAGAACAGCAGCTCTCAAATGCAAGTCCACAGGCCAACTGTGTGAGAGCCATTTCACTTTCCAAATACAGATGGACTCTACCTACTCAGAGTTGGTTGTCATGACAGAACCTGAAAATATGTGTTATACAAACTTCTCCAAGTGATCCTATTGCAAATAGCAATATGGGAATAATTGCTAACATGAACCAGAGAAGCTACACTGAAAGGGAAGTGACAACTACAGGAATTCAAATCATAATGATTGTTTTCTATGAAAAATAAATAATTAGAGGGTAAAAGAATTCTCAGAATGCTGAAAATAAAAGACCTACCTCCACACAGAAACACATATCTAGAGTTATGCAGGAAATAAAATTGGGGACAGGTGAGGGACATTGCTTCTGGGTAGACATGAGCAAATATCTACTCACTGATATATATTCATCTGGAATTGATTTCTAGAAGAAAATAAAGTCTGGTTTAGATAATTTGATTGAAATGATATTTACCATAAGAACAGTGTAATTAGTTGGTACTTGAAGTATATGTAAAAGAGACGAAAATAGTGCAGAAAGATGGATCAACTAGAAACTCTATCTATGAATAGATAGAAATTTCAGTGTTTTAGAAAAACATAGATACCAAAATTATAGAAATAATTTAGTAGTTAGAAAAGCATTGAAATTTTAAAAATTGAAATTAAAATTAGCAATACTTGATTAATATCCATGATAAATCAATGAGTGAAATCATGTAGGTTAACAGGAAAAAGACTTTATTAAAATCAAAATGGAAAGCAAAAGCAAACTGAAATACATATTTTAAAAAATTAAGTTTTATTAAATGTTTTAAGAATATTTACCAAAAAATTAGTTTCTAGGTACATCTATCTGTAGAAAAAAATATAATGAATTCAACAAACAAGAACTAGTGTTCCTTTTGCATAATGAAAAACTAGCTTTTCTATTTTATTTCAAAACTTAGCGATTATATCAGACATATTTTGACTAAAGGAATAACAAATATCACATGTGAAATTAGATGTCTTGAAATATATTAGTACTACAATTGTAGAATTTAGAGTACCAGTTGTTATGGCCACATTCCACAATATATTTTAAGTAAAGAAAATGCATTTGAAAAATAATGATAGATAATAGATGATGGAAGATAGATAGATGATAGAGATAGATAGATAGATAGATAGATAGATACGAAGATAGGAAACAGCAAGGAAGATAGGCAGATAAAATCATTTAGGTTACTATATGTGCATATATTAATATGTAAAAGGATAAAGAAAGTTGTTATGTATTTGGTGAAATTAGAAGATGTTGGGAAAGAAAGTACAGGAAAAGAGAGAAGGGGGACACCAGTCAAAAAGAAAAGCAGAAGAGAAGACTATTCTAAAGTATACAAATAAAAGAGGGAATATTACACATATGAATATGTTTGTCTATGGATATACACCCATTAAAATGCTTCAAGGATATAATTATCTCTGTCAACTGATATAAAGAGAATATTAAGAAGATATTCCTGGGTTTTATAAAAATAAATTCTTATTTGCATGGATGTGTGTATTTGAACATATTTATCAAGGCAACGATAAAGACCTAGTGTGATAAAAAAAAAATGCCAGCAGCCAATATCCTGGTCCCCTGGGACATGGGAATAGGTGACACGAGGGAAGCAGAGCAAGCAGGGTGGACCTCCAGTCTATTAGCACTTACCTTTCCTTCCAAGCACTCCTCAGTATTAATTTGTTATAAGAAGTACATATTACTAGTGTAATTTCAACATCAATAAAAAACAGGAAATATAACATAATGAAGAGAGAGACTAAACTGCTCTTGCTCTCTAAGATTAATGCCTTGAAAGTGAGCAGAAAATAAATGGAGTCAGGAAAAGAATTTGTGGTCAGAATTGTGGAAAGGTGGTCATTGTAAACATACATTTAAATCTAAGGCAAACATTTTTTGTAATATCAGAAAAGATGGGTTTAAAATGACCCCCTTTAAAATTATTATGGAAACTGATTTAAAGGAATATTTCATTAGCCCACTCCATATTTTCTGAGTTAGAAATCTTAATAATCAATCAGGAACCTACACTTTTATAAAAACCCTCTCTCTAAACATATAGTTTTGCTTCTGCAAAATAAAATAAAATAAAATAAAATAAAATAAAATAAAAGACTGAGAGATAAAGCTTTAGTACAGTGCTCCCAGGTGTTGACAAATCTCAGGAATCAACCACCTAAAAAATAAATAATAAATAAACCAATATGATGCAGCAAGTTTATAAAATAGAGCCTTAGGCAGATTCAGCCAAGCCTTCTTTTAAACAATTGACATAGGCAAGATGCAGGACCATCATTTTCTCCCCCACAACATGATCATAATTTTACAACACTATTAATAGTGTTTATGCAACAGGATAGGAAAAGTGAGAACACAGGTTGTTTTGGGGAGATGTTTATGCTAATATTTTCTCACACTTAAATATTTTTCTCTTTCCAAACAAGCTACTTTATTGTAATTAATATTTTCCTCCAAGCACATCTTTTTGGTGTTTTTATTCATCAGAGATCATCAGATTGCATAAGCCAGATATTTAGATTCTTGGCAGAAACTCTTAAAAGTGGAGAGAACCCTTTACAGTTTTTCTTAGCAACCAATTAGGAGACACTGACTCCCATAGAACCTATGTGAGCAGATTGAAATTGCAGAGGACTTAAATGTCTTTATGATTAGCAACCCTCATAGACCAGTGACATGTCTCCAACATTGTGATGGAGCATACATGTCTGCCATCTGATTTTCATCTTCAATAAGTGTGTCCTGAGAAGTCACTCCACTGCTTCTCCGTGTTGTCAGTACAGGAGGAGAATGGACTGGAGGAACTGTCCGGATGAATTTAACATCTTGCTGGATGCTTTCAGATGACCAGGGGAGGTAGTTTTGCAGCAAATAGAGTGCTTTGTGGAAACTTGCTTGGGTCTAATAATGTAGAGTAATGTAATGTATTTTGGTCTTTTGTGACATTTATCCCAATTGGAGGAATTCATGGTTTTACAATACTTCCAGCTTTGGGGTTCTTTAAACATTCTCCATTGCTAACCTTTGTATTTTATACATAATTAATATGAGCATGGAGATGTGTGTATGGGTATAGCACAAATTGTACTAGTAAGAGAATTCTTGGGGAGAGAGCAGCAGTTTGTTAAGAATATACAGCATTCATCTTGCTTGGACTGGGTGACAGATAATAAAACCTCAGGGTGGGTGAAACTGTTCTAATTGAAATGACAGATGAACTATTGGCTCTTAATACAAGCTGAAAACACAAGCAGGAGAGAGAGAGAGAGAGAGAGAGAGAGAGAGAGAGAGAGAGAGATAATATGAAATAGATGAGAATATGGAACAAAAATGAAAAAAAAATGGCTGTTTTGTAATGTGCAATGGGGTTTCTAAAAAGAGCCCCAAAGTCTTCATTAAAGTCTATAAAATTCATAAAATTCTCACCACTAGTACGAAAAAAAAAAAAAAAACTGGAGAAGGCTTGAGCTCTGCACATGAATGACAAGGCAGCATTCTCAAATGTAGCAGCAGACAGAACGAGGGGCTTGACGAGGTTGACTGCCAAGAATTTGCAGCAATTACGGGAAGCATGCCGGCTTTGAGTTGGAAGCCTTAGACTAAGTTTGTAACAGCTCTCAAGAGAGGAGGGCGCTCATAATGACATCTCTCACTTCTGAGCATGTTAAAGATCAAACACAAACATGGCATTGGGAACCTGAGAATTTACGTGCGGGTGAAGAAGGAATAATAGCTTCCCTGTCAAATGAAGGCTTCCACATCAGTAGAGAAATAGCAATGTGTGGAATACAACATCACCATACCTTTAAGATGTGACCAGAAGTGGGTCTCTGAGAAAGTGAACACAGAGCAGCTGCAACCTAAACCAACACGCCGAGTGTGTGAGGAGTGTAAAGCAACACGCTGAGTGCGTGAGGAGTGTAAAGCAGACGGTCAGGACCATCAGCTGACAAAACTGGGTAATCTATACAGACACCATTTGTGGGGCAATGACGCAAAAACTATTTTATAACTGACTTTTAACATATTTACTTGTCTGTGGATACTGTGTATGTATGGACTTACTATAGGCATTCTATTGCACTCCCTAAAGGAATTTAAAGACAAACAGTAACTTTTTTTCCTCAAAAACTCACTAACTGAGGGAAAGACTTAGAAATCATCAAGTTTAAAAGAATGAACAGCAACAACAACAAATATTTTCAATTGACCAAAACACAGATTCAGAAGCTGGGGCATCTTTGGTTCTATTTTAAGTATGAAGTCAGTCGCACACAGAAAACAACACCTATAACGTTTTGGAGAATAGAAAGAGTGCTTTGAATGTAATGATTAGTAAAACCTGGACAGAATGGAACCAGTAGTCTGTTGGCTTCGAAGCATGAACGTCAACACGGAGGCAAAGAGGTGATGGTGTGCTTTGGCCTGTGGGAGGAATATAGAGATGATTAAAGGAGAAATAAGAAAATATCAGAAGCCTGCTGTGCCTGATCTACCTGTGAGACAGGACAGATTGCCTCACACCTAAGTGTCTATTTTTAGATTATAGACTGAAAATTAATAATATCTACCCTACTTTCTTCACAGGTGTTTTAGAGAAAGTAATATCATGTATCTAGAAGTAATGAAATCACTTTAAAATTTCACACAAATATAACTTGATTTGCTACTGTTATTTTAGGCTACTAACCTCAGTTTTTAAGATGGATAATCTTTTGATGTACCAAGACAGATTTTGTTGCGGTTTATTTTAGATGCCATAAAATGAAGCTCTAAATGTGTCTTTAGACATTAACTTGCGTTTCACAGACTTCACTTCGCCCTTGGAGCTTGCTTTCATCTGCATCCTGTTAGAGCCATTTTCAGTGGTTCCTGCACCTGCTGGTTCCTGACCTCCATGCTGCCTTCAAGCTAAAGTGGGTGAAGAGAGCCAGAGAAGACTCGAATGATTTAGTGGATGAAATCCTAAAGAAGTGTTAGCGTTGATGTGGACACAGCCATGTCAAGAACTAAAATGCTTCAAAGGCATGCAAAAATGCAAAGCCTTCCATGGATGGGTCAGGTTCAGGATGTCCAAGTCTTCTGGTCTAAATGCCAGTGCTTCTGAATGATTGAACAATGCGTGCAAAAACCAGAAACCGCAGCTTCCTCTTCCCTGATGGTTCCAACCTAAGACTGCTGCCCAGGTGTTCCTTACAGAGACTAGCTAACCCATGCTCCTGTGCTGTGGATAACAAAGGTGCAGATTCCTGGCTGATGCTGTAGTATTTTTCTGCCACTCCATCAGAATGCACACCACCCACCTGCTCCCCAGTCTTTCCTTTGGTCCACGTGTCTGCTCTTTTCTTAGTGTCACTCTCCTTTCTTCATTTCCTCATCATTTGTCACTAGTCAAGTTTCTAGATCCAAGCTGTATAGGACCCGATAAGAGGTGCTCATTTGTGCTTACTTGATTCCACTTGGCAAAAACTTGGGCACAAAACAAACAAGCTCATTCATATCTAATTCAAAAACTCCTACTTTGAGTGTCTGATTTTAGTTTCCGTTTAGAAGTACCCAAAGGGATTTTGTTATTGCTTAGTAGTGCCAGGGACCAAACACTGGACCTTGCACACTCCAGATAACCACTGTGCCCAAAGTACACCTGCAACCCCAACCCAACAGGTCTTTAGTATTTGCCTAAGTAAAAATAGGGAGTGAAATGTATCAGATGCTTCATTGAGTGCTGAGGACTATTGATTCCTCGTGTGAGACTAGAAGTGATTTTTGGTATTTGTCAATATACATATGACTTCATGGAGTGTCAAGATAATCTCAATAGGTATTACCTAATTTTTTATATGCCTTATCTTCGTTTGGTGGGGGAGGTTGAGACAGCGTTTCTCTGTGAAGGGTATGCTTAATCTTCAGATTGACTGAAAGTAGAGGTTTAAACTAAACAAAAAGGAGAAAGAGAAATAGTTGTAAATGAAAAGCAAAGGCATGAAAGTTAGAGCAAATAAAAACAAAAACAAACAAACAAAAAAAAACACCACCACTAAATGAAATTGATATCACAAAACCACGTTTTGCAGTTCTACATCTCTGTTCACAAGTAGTCAGAAATTTATCTGTGCATATTTTATAGCATCCTACAGAAAGAAGGAAAGGCAATCTGTTCTACAAATTATAACCTTAAAATAGTACATTCTCATTTATTCAACCAATATTTGTTGGGTATGTGAAAGGTGAAAACCTACCCATGCAGTGGTGAACAAGACAGACAAGATTCCTGTCATGTATGATAGGAGAAAGATAATGTACAAACATATACTCCCTCACCAGGAAAAAGATGATAGAAGGTAGTTGTTACACTATACAGAAACTGAATTTGACAGAACAATTATGTGCAATCAGTAGAGTGAGGAATGTCTTTAGAAGGCAACTTTTGAACAAAGACATGAATGAAGTGGGTTTCATTCTCAGTTTGAGAGGCAGATTCTGAAGAGTTGAGTCTGAGCCAAATACTGAAAATATCTTTTAAGCTTTCATGTAGGGAACAGACGATGGGCAGGCAAAAGAAAAGGGAAAACGAGACAGAGATTACTCTAAAAGAATGTTTCTTGTGTAAGTGTTTACCTCTAGACTAAAACTAGGAATGCTAGTGATGATATGGGAGAAAGGGCGAAAGGGAGGGGGAGGAAGAGAAAGGAAGGGAGAGAGGGAGGGAGGGAGGGAGAAGAGAAGAGAAGAGAAGAGAAGAGAAGAGAAGAGAAGAGAAGAGAAGAGAAGAGAAGAGAAGAGAAGAGAAGAGAAAGGAGAGGAAGAAAGGAGAGGGGAGAAGGAGGGGGAGGAAAAGCCAG
Source organism: Mus minutoides (assembly GCA_902729485.2). Classification (NCBI taxonomy): domain Eukaryota; kingdom Metazoa; phylum Chordata; class Mammalia; order Rodentia; family Muridae; genus Mus; species Mus minutoides. The sequence goes on from LR750623.1 coordinate 158,448, forward strand.
TAGCCCTCTCACCAGGCTTCTCCTCATGGTTATACAAGCAGTAAACAGTGTCAAGGGGAAGAAAACTCTAGCACTTCCTGCAAGATGAACAAGCAGCTTCCTGGATGTTTTTCTTGAATTATCACCCATGTTGAGGTGTGACTTCCTGGTGGTCAGGTGGCTGAGACCTATTCATCCCTCTATAAATAGCCCTGTAAGCAACCCTGAGGATCTCATTCATTCCCCCAAGAGCGAGCTGGGTGGCACTGCCTCTTTGGCCTGTCGGTGCCCCATCTAGAGAGAGCAGACATTTGTTCTTGTCTTCCTCCTTCTTCTTCTGCGAAAAATTACAAAGCATGTTTCAGGATCTGGAACATGACCCCAGACTCTGAAAAAAAAATAGAGTAACTTGAAAAGATCCTTCATTTTTTTATAACCCATGGATTCCAATTAGTGTTGCCCCTATATGCATAGGAAGCTTGAATTTTTATTTTGGGCAAATGAGTAAGTAGATCATTTTCTGAAAAGAGAGTATATAGGAAAGGTGCTGATTGATCAAGCAAAATCAAATTACTGCTTTGGGGATGTTTATCATATATTATATGAAAATGTCTGAAAGGTACAAGTATCCATAAATTTAAAGAAAAAAGATATCAAATATAGCTCCTAATTTTGTATATATAATATTTTAATATCCCATTAAATTTAAAACATAAATGGGTAAGACACCTGGGGCCAAGAGTGAGCTCTAGAGCCACCTTAACATCCAGAGATTTGTGAATAATATGCTCTTCTACCATCTACTCTGAAATGATAAATTGTTCTAATTTTCCCAATACTAGAAAGTTTTTCACAATGTGGGACTCTGTGTGATAAAATTTAATTGTCGTAGGCACGCTGCAGTGAGAGAGCTACTCTCATCCACATCTCTTCTGGTCTTAGGCACGCTGCAGTAAGACAGCTACTCTCAGTGAGACAGCTACTCTCAGTGATACAGCTACTCTCATCCACATCTCTTCTGGTTATGGTTCATCATCATTGCCAACCTGACTGTGCTTATAATCACCAGGCAGTTCGTGAGGCACACATACAGATGTGTCTGTGAGGGAGCTTCCAAACAGGATCATCCTAGGAGGGAGAAAACAGTCTGAATGTGGGTAGCCCCATCCTCATGGCCTGTGATCCTGGAAGGAATAAAACAGGAAGCAAAGATCTCTCCAAGTAGACAGGGAGGCAACAGGGGGGATGGGGGGATGGGGACTGGATGGTGGTGGGTAGAAATGGTGGAGGGGATGGGGAGGGTCGGGGAACAAGTGACCATGGACTATGCCCTTTGAAAAGCCATACAAATCCTTCCACTTTTAAACTATATGTGTTGGTGTTTCTCATCACAGCAACACAAAAGTAGCTAGCATAATTCTCTGTTCTCTTACCTGCTGTGGACAACAGACCTCTATCACCTAAGTCTTCCATATTTTCCAGGAAAATTATCAATTATTAAAGAGTTTTCCCTTCTTGATCTTGAAATGCTGAGTCAAACATAATTGAGGGGAAAAATAGAAAAAAATAACCAACTCTTTAATGAGTTAGGACAGTAGAACTTAACATTTTTTGATATACTCACCTGGGACACTGTTATATGATCCAGTGCCCATTATACTTTTACTCTATTTTAGTACACACTATATTTCCTATAAATAAAAGCACCGTGTAACCAAGACAAAGTTTATGGATTTATTTAGAAACTTACCAAGTGGTTTGTCAGTTCCAAAGTCATGTAACAGACAGCATGGTACTTAATTTTGAGTGTGTAATGTTATATTTATTGTAAGCAGAATACTATTTGCTTATGTTCTCTACTAGAGTGGTACTTAAATAGTCATAAATTAAATTACATATAATTATACAATTTTCTAATGTAATAGGTACTAATATTGATTTTGATATTGTACATGTTGGCATATATCTATGAAATTCATATTGAGATAGTAAAAGAAACATTACAATATACTCACTATAGAGAGATACTGGGTATATGATTCAGTTGAGAATACTTGATAAATATGTCCACTGAATCAATGAAAATGAGGACAATTTATTGGCAGAGTGAAATCAAATGTACCAAAAGAAAAAAGTTAGGACAGTAGAGCTTAACATTTTTTGATATACTCACCTGGGACACTGTTATATGATCCAGTGCCCAAAACAGTCACATAAAAATCTCTGGTGGCAAAACCAAGTTTGATTATTTTTTAAGACTGTGTTCAATGAAGTTTGAGAAGCACCTACTAGCCAATCTGGACAAAATTACAAAGAGGTATCAGGCATATTCAGCTCTCATAGTAGGTCATTTAAAGAATCAGTGGTTGCTCAGGAATGGAAGAAGTGAAGCAATCTAAAATGGACTGTGGGGTATGATCTAAAAGACCATACACTACCTCTGAGTCTGAGAAAAATCATGGCAGCCACTGGAAAGACTTTGGGAAAACCAGGCAGGAGGACCTTTAGGGATGCAAGTTCTCCATATAAGAACAGTAGATAAAAATAGGAGGTTAGCCAAGGGTATGTTATAAGGATAAGGCTGCACTTTAAGAGACAGAGAGGCTCAATGAACACGCAGAGTAGTTTGGGTAAATACATCTGTTTAAGGCAACTAGAAGATGTGCAGAGAATATGTCATTATAACTTCAGGAAGACAAATATAACTTACAATAGCATCCATCCATATATCCTTAGGAAAAGAAAGTAGACAATTAGAGAGATAGCTCCAGCAGCAGACATTGTCAGTGGACCACATGGGTATTCTGGGATTACTTTAGCATTTATGGTTACCCAACCTCCAGCTTCTTTAAACTTTCACTAATTAGAGTTGGTACCTATACTGTCTTCTAAGCTAATAACTTGAGCTTTGAAACCTTTTGGCAAGGCCAGGGGACCCTGAGATTTCACAGCCCCAACAAACAGCCTTTGCCCATGTTGAATGGAGTCGAAGCAGCAGCTTGCATCAGACCAGAAAACGCTCCTGTCTTAGTTTATACACTAAAGCTTGCCTGTAGAATTAAGCTGGAGTGATCGTGCTTTGCCTAAATCTGTGCCCCTTTGGTTGGTTTCTTCCCATTCCCATCTTGCTTCTCTCATTTGTTTAACAGACCCTCATTACAGAGATTTAAGAACGAGATCACTTGCTGCTAAGTCTCCAAAAACTCAAGATAGCCTTCTTCCTAGACTGGGCGGACTTCCCAAAGGGTAGCAGAAGCAGAATCTTATGGGGCTCTCTAAGATGAGGTTTACAAGAGCAGCCATGTGCAAATGGGAGGTTAGTGTTTCCAGGTGCAATTGGAATTTCCAGGTGCAGCTGGAGTTCCAGTGATGATGAATGTTCAGACCTGGTAGAGCTAATTTTTCCATAGATCATTGCCAAAGTGACAAAAATTCCCAAAATTATCTGCCAGGAACTCTAGCACTAATTTCAAATGATGTATTTCCCTTATATCGTAACTAAATAGTACCCAGTGATGTCATTGAGAACCAAATCACTATGAGGATGTCAAAACCATGTGGTCATATGTGTGCTCAGATCCCCCATAGACAGACTTGCTTCATTTACAGAAAGATTTTATAGTGTCTAAAAAACAGAGGGGCCTGTAGCCATGATAAAGGAAATTGTTTAAGTTTAAGTTTCTAATAAAAATTAAGCATTGGGAAATTTCAAGTGTTTTTAAATGATTACTTACCAGCAAAATAAACAGTAACATTTGTCATGTGTGTGTTTGGGTGACGCTGTTGTCTATGACTGACAGAGATTATGAAGGCAGGCAAAATGATGAAGCAGAGGTAGAAAGAAGTGATGCTTCTATTTGATTTAGGGCCTCTCTGCCCTAATATTCTGGGGCAGAGTTCATATGATTGTATAAAAAAGACTGGCCCTTCTACTTTGATCTCAAATCCCCAAATAATCACAAATATAGAAAGATTTACAGCCATTGTGATATGCACGAAAACAGATAGGCTTCGCTTTCTCTTTCTAAAAGTAACTTCTTAGTCCCATGGAGAATGAGAAGGAATAAAATTAATAAGATTAATAAGATGAGTTATAGAAGTACTGGGTACAAGTAATTTCATGAAGAACTCTCTCTTTAGTAACATCTTCAGAAATTGAGTCTCAGCAGCTGTAATATGGAATTTTTCATCAGGGGATTCCTCTAACCTTAATACCAATTCTTAATCACTAACCTGGTAATAGGGGGGTGCAATCATTATAGTAACTAGAGCCATCAAATTATTTTCCTTCCATTATCTTCTAGCAAGGCATTTCCAATATCCTGAGTAGTAAATTATATGTACAAGCCTGCTGTGCAAAGCTGATATGAGGATGTAACCCCCTCTAGACCTTTCTTCAAGGGGCATTCTATATAAATTAGTACAGCCCACAGCAACGAAAAGGAAATAGATATTCTCTGCAGAATTAAGATTGTGGGGAGGAAAGCTGCTTCACGTGAAGTGGAATGAGGAAAGGCTTCTCAATGAGGCATTTTTTCCAAATAATTGCACAAAAAGAGGGTCTTTTCAGAACACCCTTAAAAAGGTTGTTTTATGAGAAAAATCAGTGTGTACAAGCTTTATGTATTTATCTGTTTGTTTACCTACTTATGTGTGTGTGTGTTACATGTGTGACTATATGACATGTATAGGGTGTCAGAAAAAGGACATAACAGGGTACTGGATTGCCTGAAGCTAGAATAGACATAGACATTAATGAGCTGAACTCAGATAAGAACATCAAGAGCTCTTAACCATTGAGCCACATCTCTAGCCAAAGAAAATCTAGTATTGATAAATCAGTTTTAAAGTCAAACATAGGTAAGGGAGCAACAATTCTCAGGGAAAAACCACAAATATTACTTTCTTAAGTTTACTCCAAATATACCCCTAAAATATACATGCCTATGCATGTGCACACACACAGACTCTGTACTTTCCTCCTTCTTTGACAAACTATCTGACAATGGAAGGAGGAAGGGACAGAAGGAGGGACAGGTGGCAGAAGGAAAGAGGGAGGGATAGAGGGAGGGAGGGAGGGAGGGAGGGAGGGAGGGAGGGAGGGAGGAAAAAAGGAAGGAAGGCATGGTAGCAGAAGTTTGAGACAACTAGTCAAATTTGCATCCACAGTGAAGAAGCAGTCCAGGACCCCAACCTATGAAATAGTCCCATCCACGTAGGGTGAATTTTCCAAACTCAACCCAATCTGAAATTTTCTCACACATATGTTCAAAAGATTGATTCCATCATGGTTGCAAATCTCATCAAGTTGACAAATTTAAGTGTTACAATGCAATAATCAAAATGTACATGGGACATGAGGAGAAAATTAGGGGGAGGCAGAAGACATTGACTACATTCCTTTCAAGACAAAATGATTTTAGTCAGTCCTAAAAGCCAATCATAAGCTGACTGCAGGACTTTGGGAGAATTTCCAGTTAACAACTGGAATTTTCTTTCCAAAGTGACCACAAAAAAAAAAAAAAAAAACATTAACATTTTATTTTGAAACTATCAGTTCACTGAAATATGTCAGTGTCTGTTATTCATAACAGCAGAAATAGCTCCTGCTTTTCTATTGCTGAGCTGAGAGGTTACACTTTTGTGAGAAACTCCGTCTTGGTAATCTGAGCCTGACCAGACCACCCTTCAGTCCATCCCAGCATGTGTTAAAGAAGAGACTTCTGTAGTACTGTTCTAAGATACTATCTGTTGAGATCATACTAATTGTTGAGATATGTTATTCTAAGTGTCAATCTGGCTATGATTTCAGACAATTTTATATTCTTTTTGTTTATTCTTCCTTTCTGACATTTCTAAACGCTATCCTTCTAAAATTCAAAAAATATTTAATAACCTTAACATAAGGAGTGTTCCCTCTCAAGAAATGCCTGTTTCTACATCAGGCATCTCCTTGTCCTCTAGACAAAATTTAATGCTGATTAAAAACACATTATATTTTAATCAGTGAGTTTATCTCCTTTAAAATGATGCTAAAAGACCGAACAGACAGTTTCAGTCTAGAATCATTGCCACTGAACACGTGCAAGGCATCTTAGTATAATCCCAGGGTACATGGAAGTTGGAGTTCCAGTGCTCCTTTGTGGGTTAAATCTGTGACTTAGCAGCTTTAGCAGAGCAGGAATCCCAACATGACCAAGTGTATTTCCTCCTTGTCTGCATATTTGCCTTCTTGCACTGTTATTTGAGTTAGTCTTTTTTAATTTTTTTAAGACAACAGTCTGTTTGCCTTTGGCCTACTTCAGCTATAATACATGCTTTCTCTATCCCAAGGCAGGTTTTCTTGGGCTGCCATAGAGGTGTCCTGAAACCTGTCAATTTGCTATTCAAATATTTGGCTTTTCTTTCTTCTTCCTCCTCTCTTACATCTTACCTGCCTTGTAGGTTTTGGTGGTGATTGCATCCTGACCCTTGAAGGCTCCAAGCCATACCCTCTACTAACCAATTTATAGTTATCTACTCTAATAGTCTCTGACAGTGCCTGGAGTCTTTAAAATAGTTCCCTGTAGCAAATCATATCTATAAACATTTTACAAGAAGGGTAAGTCAACATGCTTAAACAGGCTGCCTCATACAGGACCTGTATAATTTATGGAGTAGAATATAAATTCTGCTACCAGAAGCATTTTTCTATCCTTGTAAAACTGTAGCGTGGCTTCGGCGTTCAGTGACTGACTTTGTTCAGGGGAGACATTTGGGTAGAGGAAATATATTTTCTGATACTCATCTGGAATCTGTAATATATTGTCTTCCTACATTGGTATAAGCAGCTCTGGATAAGACAGTTGAAAATCCCCTTAGACTTCTCTTGACTTTGCATAGGTTATAATAGTTGGTGATCTCCTGGACTCAGTTTCCTCCCTGACACAAAAAGGATGAAAATAGCAAAACCTTTAAAAAGTTTGATGTGAGGATTAAAAAAATTTATGCATAAAGTGCATAGAACAACCTCTTCCCCTCTGTGGGAAAAACTGAGTGTTGCCATTTTTAATCCTTCTGTCTCATTCTGTAAGCATTCTTAATCTCCTCTACTCCTCCATATAAGGTTGATAGCACAAAGGAAGCCAAGGGACGAACAGCCCTGTTCTTACCTTGAGGTACCAAACCATTCTCAAAGTTCCAACACCCACCACCCAGTCAGTATTCCTCTCTTAATCAAAACCAGAAAGAAAGCTAAGAACCTGACTAAATAGCCGAGAGATGTTCTAGCTTCCTGGATATATTATATTTTAGTCATTAAGAAGTTTTTTATTCACAACCTGGCCATTGCTTTGCCAGCCTCCATCAGGCCCACTGAACAAGAAACATCTAGGCCCACTGACAATGAATGACCAGGTTAGATTTCTTATTCCCCATTCCCCTGCCTATCATCCAGGACACACCCAGCTGTCATGAGCCAGCTGCAGGCTCTCCTAGAAGCAACATTGTCTGACCACTGCACTGCTGGCCTCCATCAGGCCCAAATGAACAAGGAACATCCAGGTTTACTGCACCAAGGGCAACCAGTCAGTCCATGGCTGCCCTCAGGAGGTCTGATGCCCAAAGGTAACATCCAGATTAGGCCTGCCTTCCTGATACCTGCCACACCAGGAACATCAAGGACAACCAAAAGTCCAAAGGTCCATGTAAGAACACAAACAACAAGAACCAGGTCAACATGGTACCTTCAGAGGAAAAATACCCCACTATAGCAAACCCTGGTTATTCTAACACAACTGAAGGACAAGAAAATGACCTTAAGTCCAACTTTATAGACATGACAGATGCCTTAAAAGAGAAAATTAATATATCCTTCCAAAAAATAGAGGAAATTACAATCAAACAATTAGAGGCCCTTAAAGAGTAAACTGATAAGCCCCTAAAAGAAATACAGGAAAATACAATTAAACAAGTAAAGGAATTAAGTAAAACTGTTCAAGACCTGAGAATGGAAATAGAAGTAACAAAGAAAACACAAACTGGTGGAATCCTGGAGATGGAAAATCCAGGTAAGAGAACAAAAACAATGGGCACAAGCATCACCAAGAGAATAGAGGAGATGGGAGAGGGAATCTTAGGAGTAGAAGATACCATAGAAGAAATGGATACATCAGTCGAAAAAAATGTTAAGTCTAAAATATTCATGACACAAAACATCCAGGAAGTCTGGGGTACTACTAAAAACCCTAACCTAAGAATAATACAAATACAAGGTGAAATCTCCCAGATTTAAGGACCATTTAAGGCTAACATGGGCTATTGCATGAGACTTTAATCTGCCTCATTTATCAACGCCATTCTCACAGGTTGCACCACCTCTAGAATGTAGACAGTTCAATGCTGTCACCTTGTTCCTTCCCCTGATAGCTAACTTGCCCTTACCAGAAAAGTTTAATATGTAAATCAGATAATGATTCTTGCTTCTCTGTGTTCTTCCAAGACCTTCCATTGTCCATGGACTCAAGCCCAAACACATTGCCTTGATCTACCAGGCCTGCTGTCTGTAGCTCGTGCCGATTGCTCCCCTTGCTGATGCACATTGACTTCCTGCTATCTCTTAGCTTCATTAAGCATATCCCCTTTTCAACATCTCTGTCTTGTCTTCCCTACATGCCAACATAGTGCCTAGATTTTCTTCTTGCCTCATGAGAATTCATTCACTCTCCTCTTTCCCAAGCTGGGGTTAACTGGCTACCAGTGTTATTTCCTGTGCTTTGATTCTCTGCCTGATACTCTTTAACTACTTTGATATTCTTCCTGCTTTTGGATGCTGTGGGATTGAAATCTCCCTGTGATCTTTCAAGGATGTATTTCAGAGTGAGTTTCTTAAGACTTTTACTGAGGACAAAAGAGTGTCATGTATCATACCTGGGCTCATGAATTAGATCATGTCTTGGTCAAAGTATAGTGGCATAATTTTAGACATGAAACTACTGCTCCACTTTGAAGGCCCCAATTCATTCCCTGTGTGATATTTCTTTAAAGATTTTTTTCTTTTTATTTTATGAGTCTAAGAACCTTGCTTCCATGTATATTTGTGCAGTCTTTGTGTGCCTGATGCCAAGGAGGTCAAAAGAAGACATTAGATTCCCTGAAACCAGAGTTACACACAGTTGTAAGCCACAACGTGGGTGTTAAGAATTGAACCCAGGTCCTCTGGAAGATCAACCAGTGCTCTTAACCACTGAGCCATCTTTCTATCTCCTGTGTGATCTTGATCAATGTAATCTCTCTTGAGTTTGTATTCACAGTTGATAATATTATCTCTTATGTCCCTTCAAGGTCTAACCATTTTTATTTATCCACTTCTTCATCTTATACATACTTAATAAGAAATTAGTGTATTCATGGTGCTGTGCCAGCCTCAAGGGCTAAACTGTGAATAAGATGTGAGCAGATGCCATTTTTGCCTTTAGGGAGGTTAAATTTTGCTACAAGAGACACATACTAATCAGTTTCATGCTACGTTCAAATGAATCAGGAATCTCCCTCCCAGGCTCAGAATGTTAGATAGGGGACAAAATGTTTACATTCTCTCAAACCCTATTGCAGAGATATGAATGAGAAGACACTCATCCCAGGAATTTAAATTCGTAAAAAGTTACTTCAATCCCAGAGTTGTTTGCTCTCCTAAGTAGTAGATGCTAGTGTAGGCCCACCTTATATTGATAAGCCCCCGAACTTCATCTAAGAGCAGAAGAATAAACAAAAGAAAAAAACAACATCTACTTACATACATTTTCATCTTTACTGAGATGCTAGTTGGCACAAGTTAGGCTGGATTAACACTAAGTTTATATTCTTTACTATGGATTTCTGCTATACCTATGACAATTATTTTCCCCCTAAATAGGGTGTTTATGTTGATAAGCATTTAAATAATTTCTACCAAGAGATATTAAAATATCAGACATATGTGCACATGAGCATAACTCATTGTTTATATTATGAAATTGTCAAAGAATAAATGAATATATTTTATCAACAAAATATGAAATATGTCTTGAAACCACAAACAATGGAAAGTCTACCAAGGCTAACTACTTTAAAGTAAGTCCTTTCTAATATGTCACATGGAATGCTTTGGTGGACATATTTTAGATAGAATTCAGAGTTTAAGAAATTGGTTTTCAAGCCAGGCGTGGTGGTGCACTCCTTTAATCCCAGCACTCGGGAGGCAGAGGCAGGCGGATTTCTGATTTCGAGGCCAGCCTGGTCTACAAAGTGAGTTCCATGACAGCCAGGGCTATACAGAGAAACCCTGTCTCGAAGGAAAAAAATATATATATATATATATATATAATGTTATCCTGTGATCAATTTTATTGCTTGGCTAAACCTTACAGACAGATGCAGAATTATATTCTAGTTTGGTTTCTGTTGCTGTGATAAAACACTGACCAAAGTAACTTGGGGAGGAAAGGGTTTATTTGACCCAACCTGCCCAACCAAAGTCCATCACTGAGACAAGCCATGACAGAAACTCAAGGAGGAGCAGAGACAGGAGCCATGAAAAAAAAAATCTGTTCAGTATCTTGCTCTTGGTGGACTCAGTTCATCCTTTTATATAACCCAGGAGCACTGGCTCATGGGAAGAACCATCTACGTTAAACTAGGCATTTCCAGATTAATCCTTAATATATAAAAAAAAAAAAATTGCCCCTACAGACATGATCACAGACCAATCTATTGAAGGCAATTCCTCAGCTGAGACTCCACCTTCATAATTGACTCTAGTCTGTCGAATTGAGACAAAACCTAACCAGCATGAATCATTAAGAGAAACAATCACTTCTGAATTAGGAATTGAACTGAACCAGGAATTGAATTTACTCCAAATACACTAAAGAAAATGCTTCATTACTCAAGGTCTAAGAGAGGGCAGCTATGATACAGGGGAACAGGTTAGGGATTCAACGAGAGCCTCAGGTTAAGTCCTGTCCTTTGAACTCTAGAGGTCAGATGTTTCTCTCTTGGAATATAATATCTTTGATAATCTTTAACTCATAGAATATGTAACACAGCCAGTCTTTTGTTTCTAGGATGATAGATAATGAAGTTAAAGGTAAGCAAAGGAAATTGTGTCCTCCCTCATATCACCTTATTGAGACCAATAGCATCAAAGAAGATGGATACAAATGGGGGTTGGGGGACAAAGTAAGGCATACCCAAGTCATTGTCAAGTATAGAAAAGAGAAGTTGTGATGTGGGCAAGCTGTTGGCACCTGAGTGAATTCGAAATTACAGGAGCCAAGTGCTCCATTCCCAAATAAACTAGAGGAAGGAAGGAGATCTTAAGGAGAACAAAACTGATATTTAAGATATAGGAAAATATTTAAAAACCATAAAATTACAAATGTGTTAACTACTCCCAGAGAAAGGTCAAAATGTGAAGAGAGTAAAGAATGAAGGATCCACCTTCATTTGGGAAACTTAAAGACCAAGTAAGACTTGGGAAGTTAGAGAATGTGCTAAGGGCACCCTGGCAAGGAGAAATCCCTATCCAAAGAGCAGGGAAAGGCTTTAGTATCCAGGCCACACCAAAATTTAGGCAAAAGTTAGAAATTGTTGGCAGAATGATCCTACAAATACTGGAGGTCAGGTGATTAATGCCAAGTTCCATCCTGAAGCAAGGAGCTTGAATATTCCTTTAAATACCTAAATGTCAGGGCTTATAAGAATCAGGAAATTGTGCAGTCCCTTGAATAACCTATAGAACTTCCTGCACTGTGTTAATCTTAAGGGTAATCATGGAAGATAGATAATATGAGAGAGAGCGCATTTGTAGGAAGATCAGAGAGCTTGCCCATAACACAGAAGCCATTTTCATGATAAAGATAGGAGCTGAATCTTTATGAAGAGAGCAACTCTCAGTCTTTTTTTTGTTGTTGTTCATGGAAATAGTTGTTATTGTTTATAAGAGATCTCAGTTTTAGGTTTTTTCTTGTCTACAGTATATGAAATTAAATACAAATACACATACAAAAAATAAATCTTAAGACATAAAGAGGAGCTTCCTTAAGAGAGCTCAAAGTCAAAAAGTGGACAACGTGGCAGGAGACAGAAGAGGGTGTCCAAGATGGATGGAAAGGAAAGTGCCTACAACCAGGGGCAGAGACAAGAGACAAGAGTCAGAGACAGAAATCTCTGACTCCTATAAACCCACAGACTTCCCAAAGCAGGTTGGGAGTCTGGCCAAAGCCCCAAGTCAGTTTGTGGGGAGGGGGAGAGTCATCAGAGTTGGTCCTTCCAAGAGCATCAAAAATAACGAAACATCTATTTACAAATCCCTACACTCTAAAAAATGAAGTATTGATTCAGTAAAACAAAAACTGCTGTGGAGACCACTGTTGACTTCTGGGAGGGGTGGGGTAGGTGATGTGCATAGGGGGTCTGTGTCCCATGAGGTTTTACCCTCATATCCTAACTACCTCCTAATGCCACCATATTCCAGGTTAGGCTTTCTACTGGAGAGCCTCAAATAGAAAGAAGCCTTGTTAGGTGTGAGCCAGAGACAGTGTCATCAAAAGGAAGCTGAAGAAACCAATACTTCAACTTTACTTCCTCTGGAGAGGTCCCATTAATGAGCCAGCCTGGAAGACAGAAGACACATTCACATAAACTCTCCTGTGTTAGGGTGAAGTAAGGAAGTGAAGCTGACATGCCGTTGAAAACATAAGCTCTCTAGCCAGTGTAACTGGCTATTCTGACCATTCTCCCTGATTCTGTGACCATAAATCATACGCATGCGTTGTCAAGAAGAGAGTTGTTGCTTTTAATTAACATATTCCCTTTACCTTCTTTTAAACTCTACATGGCACATCAATTGTTTTCTTTCATTAGTCACTCTTTTGTCTCTTAAAACAGGATCTTGTTACTAGAGTTAAGTTCAGAGCCTGAGCTCTAGCATCAGTAACAGGCTATGCTTGGCCACTTGTCCTCTGCCAGCAAACTGAACAAAAAAGAAATACTGAAGACCAGAAAATGGAGTTGAATTTCATGTAGCCACTATTAGGAAGAGAAATAAGGAAAGCCAATAACTACTGAGTTCATCATTTGGGTAGTAACATGAGGTTTCAGTCTATACAGAAGGTAAGAGGTGTACCCAGCTAAGCAGTCACATTCAACACGTGGTCCCACTCATTGTTTAGCCTTCATCATCTCTATTAACTATCTTTTCTGAAAGATAGTCTGACAAAGACAGGGTGTGATCTGTTCCGGGGAGACAAGTCTCTCCTCTGGCTGACTATAGACTTTTATATTTTCTACCAGCATGAGATTCATGGAGAAATACCAATTTCTTGGGGGATCGTAGCTTTAATAATCTGACAGCCAACCGAAGGGACACATGTGTCTCTTTGGAATTCCTGCCTGGAAAATTGTCTCACTATGCACCCAGGTTGTTTTAAAGCCATGGTCCTCCTAGATATCGTGTTCTTCCTACCTCAGCACCCCACTCCCCCTCCCTACTGTTTAGTTTATAGGCATGCACTGCCAGGCTTAGCTCAGACTATGTTTCCAACCTGACCAGTGAGCAGCACATTAGCAGCCATTGAAAATAGTTATGCTCTCAATTATGGGCTAAAAATGGAAGCCTACCACCTTGTACATGTTGAAGTTGAAGGTTCAACCACCACAGAGCAGAGTTATAGGAGACCAGGCACATTTGTGGCAATCTAAATTGTTCTAGAGCTAGGCGTGGCAGCGCATGCCTTTAATCCCAGCACTCGGGAGGCAGAAGCAGGCAGATTTCTGAGTTCAATGCCAGCTGGTCTACAGAGTGAGTTCCAGGACAGCCAGGGCTATACAGAGAAACCCTGTCTCAAAAAAACAAAAACAAAAACAAAAAAAATTTTCTAAAAAGCTGATATTTTGACTCCCCTCTCCAAAATCGTGTTTCTAATTGATCTAATAATTCTTTTAAAATGACTTTGTTTGCATGCTTGAATTTTTTCCCAGACCTTTTTTTTTTTTTACAAAATCCTCCAGTATTTTTAAAATCAATTTGAATCTCTCTCTCTCTCTCTCTCTCTCTCTCTCTCTCTCTCTCTCTCTTATTACTTTGGTGACTTTTCTCCTTGCTGTGACAAAACACTTGACCAAGAAAATTAAAGAACATAAACAGTTTGGTTCATCATTCAAGAAGACAGAGCGCAGTCTATCATGACCGTAGCAGGAAGTCTGGCAGCAGATGGACACATCCTAGAGTTGGGGAGTCACGCAGCATCCAGAGCCGGGAAACAGGATAATCCTTGATGATGCTTAGTTTGTTTTCTCTTTTTTCATTCCGTGATAAATCACACGGATTTATGCTGCCCACATTTAGGCTGGGTTTTTCTACCTCAGTTAACCTAATTTAGAAATGCTCTCATAGAACGCCCAGAAAGTCGTCTTCTAGCTAATTACAGATCCTGTCAAGTCTACAAACAATTTTACCCATCACACCATCCAATCCCTTTAGCATCTAAAATTGTTGCACTACAAAGAAATGCAAAGGAAAAACAGTGCAGACTTGAAGGCTTCAATTCTCAGGAACACAGCCTTCTACCTATTCTATGTCCATTTGATTTCCTTCTGCCTTTTGATGCTGTGATAATAGAAAAAGAGACAAGGGACAAGCCCCAACCCAAGATCTGTAACCTGCTGGACATGGTGTCCATGAACTTTCCTTCTGTCTTGCTGCTGGTTGATGGATTCAGTATGTTTTTCTCACTAAGGTGCATGGACCGTGCTTAATCAATTGACTGCCTGTTTTTAAACATGATGATTTCAAGTGAAAGACATGGAGAATGAATGAAATAGTTATGTAGGTCCCATTATACGATACTAATTGATTTTTAGTACCTCTTCTAAGTCAAAGGAATTTAAATGGGTTAATTTGAGGTAGCTGTTAGCAACATTTAATCTTTTCAAGCCTGAAATTCATACTTTATCTGTAGCTAAAATTAAGTAATCTCTTTGAAACGTTTGATATTAAATAGAATGAGAAATATAAGCCAGACTATGTTTTAAATAGCTAAGTCTCTAATGGTGATTTAAATCTTTTTGGTAATAAAAAGGCAAGATAATTAGCCCATCGGTGTAAGATCTGTGAGAACTGGCATCAATTTCCAATATGTTTATGCCTATATTCTCAGTGCTGAAATGGTGCCTAGCTCAAAATAGCCACGCAGTTAATGCCTGTTGAATGAGTGAATATTTAACATGTTCAAACACCCAAAATATGGTTGATTTATTCTAATGATTAATGATTAATCAGTACACATAGTCACACCAGGAGTAAAAATAGCATTGTTATCCTTAACATCTACCCATTGCCAACACCAGGTGAATGTTTTCTTCATAACATCTCATTTGACCCTTGCAAAGGATCCAATTCCACTATAACCAGAATAATACAAATTCTGTTCTATGAAGGAACATGGAGATTTAAAGCTCCAATCTGATGGATTCTGGGATTTGCATCCTCGTCTGTCTCCATAAACCACAATCTTCAGCAGAAAGCTTTCTCCCACCATTCTGTTACCAGGAGTAGCATCTCATCTGGAATCCAACACTTAGCTTAGATCAGAAACCTTCCCATGGGTTGGGTCCAACCAACTTAGCTTTTCTGTCCAGTAATCTATTCTCCTCTGAGTGATAGTATTTAATGGTAATAGTAAGTTATGGTAGGTGTTCATTATCTGAACCTAATCAGGAGTTTTTTCAAACTTTATAGACCAAACTTGGGTAGCTTATCCAGTGCTTATTTAGGGTGATCTGTGACTCAGCCCACAGAAGTGCAATGAAGTATTGAGTCAAGTCATCATATAGGGAAACTAATTGTATAGGACTGTGATTCAACTCTCCCAGCGCTGGAAAAACTTCATACCACTCTATTTTTTTTTCTTCTTGAGTGGGATAGAAGAGGAAACATTTCACTCCAGTGTTCTAGCACAGACTCTTTGTGTCATGTTAGCAATACCGAACACTATGTCCATAAAACCTTTAAGATGACATTGAGGGCATATTCTTGGTTGATGTCTGATCAAAGATGCTTGAGAAGTCAGCTAGACATTAAAATAAAATCACCCTTCTTTCATTTATTTATAGCTTCATTTTCAGGGCCCAAAGAGAGCATGGGAAAGTGAAAAGAACATTGCCTGCTAATTACTTTTTACTACTCCTAATTGCAAGCTTTATTTGTTTATTAGACTTTCTGATTTCTTCATAACATCACAGACATTTTCATTTATTGTTTAATTTCTCCAAATTACAGTAGGTGAGCAAGCGGCCTCTTCTGAGTTATCCTTCCTGCTCTGCTTCCATGGAAGGGCATTCTTAATTACTTAAGCCTTTCAATTTTTCTAAGAATCATAACCTACCAGAATAGAACTTCATTTTGAAGTGGATATAATAAGAGAGCTGGTGCTTGTCTGAGTTTCTCATCTCCTCAAGCTCTTTCCCTAAATGGAAGCAAATCACAGTGGGCAGGAACAATAACAAGCTAAGAAAAAAATAAAAACATCAGAAGGGACAAAAACTGGACACTTCTATGAACATCTGTCCTCAGAGACCATTAGCCAAAGGAGTCAGGGAAGAGACCACAGTGTGAGGATTTTATTAACAATGTTGATAAATACAGTAAGAAAAAAATGTTCTCTCTGTCCCTCAAGTCCAAACCATAAAGCTTAGAGAAAGATGTCTTCTTCTGCTTGGACTAGGAAGAGGGAAGTTGATCTGAACTGGTCCAGCATGAGGAATCTCAAGGCTACACAAGAGCCCTATGGTCCTTGCCACCAGGAAGATTCCTGTGAACTAAGCCTGTAGAAACTTTGTATTCTGGAAACCAAGGGTCTGCCTCTTGTACCCTCTTGTCAACCTCTGGTAGTATCAGAAGAGCAAAGCTTTACCTTCTAAGGCAGGGGGCAAACAGGGAGGCAAAATTTGTGATATGAAGCCTGGTGCTAAAGATACTGTGATGAAACTCACCAAGTAGAATCCAAAATTTCATACCCCAAGGCCAGTGCTGACAGATGGAGCCTCTAGATCTGCCCTAGTTCTAGACTATACCCTAGCCACTGATCAAACTGGGATAGTGATTCTTACCTGTGGATTAAGAGAGACATCACTGGGAAGCTTTGGAGCATCCTGTGGCTCACGTTGCCACCCCCCCTGGACCATCAAAATCAGAATCTCTAAGTGTGAGCTTTGGCATTTGCATTGCTTCAGCTTCCAGTGTGGCAATGAGTAGCCAAAGCCAGACACCACTAGACCAAGCAGTTAAATTTAGTGGCCAATTCTTCCACATTACTTTGAATTGTACAGAAATCTCATTAAATACAGTCATTACATTCAAGGGAAGAGTAATAAACTAAATAAAGCTCACTGCCTGAGTTTTCCAGTATCCAGTACACACTATCAGTTAGGCAGATGACAAGGGTATGGTAATTGAATCAGGGCTCTCCTGAGATCTCTTAGGTGACAGATGCAACAGCAAGGGGCTGTCAGAGCTCTGCGCTCCTGTCCAGCTGTGGAAAATCTAGAAGATCTCGGAAGCAGCTGCAGGTAGAACCTGGCCTTTGTCTGCAGCCAAAGAAACACTTGCCACCACCCCAAGCAGCTGTCCCAGAGCATGAATGAAATGACTCTCTGCCAATAACCATGAGCAGCTGCTGAGGCCAGCTGCTGGCATGGGGGTGGGGAGGTCAGGACTATGAAGTCATTCTATAGCTATTGCCAGCACCTGGGGGAGCCAGGATCCTTCCCAGTGCAGCTTGAGCAGCAGAGAAGAAGCAGGGGATGACACTGCAAATAAACTGCTTCAAATCAAAGGAGTAATTAAGGAGCATGCTTTGACAAGAAGCTATAGATAACTTCCCATTTGCTTTGAAACATGTCTGGAGATGCTAAAAATACATCTTAAATCTATGAGCTAGTACATTGTTTTCTTAGCCACTGTTGTTTGTGTTTGTTTGATTGTTTGTTTGTTTGAATATTCTTTATATTTGTCAGGGTTTGTAAATACAAGATAAGAAGTTTTGAGCCACTTTAAATGAATGAATTCTTCCTTTATTCCACATGACAGGTGATAATATATTTTAAAAGTGTTACTTTATAGTGCATTTAAAGATGCTAACAAACTGTGTACCATTGAATACCTCTCTCCATCTCTCTGACATCTAATGAATGTTACTAAGCAATGAGAACACATCACAGTCTATAAGGCACAGAGGTCCTGGATCCTTTTTAATGCTTTCTTAATAACCTGCTCCCAAAATAATGTTCTGACTCTATTCCCTTACTCTATTGGTTTCTATACCTCAAACATCTTATGACACGATTTAGTTTAACATCTTTTTAATCCAAGACACAGTAAGTTAGACAATAGAGCTATGGCAAGAATATAAGAGATAAAAGTCTTAAAGCAATTCCACAAATACATGGCCCATCGTCTGTGGTGTGGTAAGCTGTTCAAGCACCTCTGTGGTACACCAAAGCTCTACAAGTGCTCAAAAGTGAAATGATCAAGAGCACCTCCGCCACCCTAGACTCTGAGCAGCTTCTCCGTCTGTATTTCTTGCCTTTTGTTTTGACCATTGTCCTTTGTATTGTCACCATTTAGGGAGGAAGAAACAACTTGCCATCTCCTGCATCTATTGAAAATCTTAAAACAACAACAAAAAATAAACAAAATATTCTCTCATTTTCTTGGACATTTTTGGATCCATACCTCTGTCATCAAACCCGAACCTTCCAAATCCTGGTAAACTTCTAACTGGAAATAGATAGGGGCCGTGAAGTAAAGGCCATTGTTCCTGTGAGCGTTCACCTATATGATTTATGAATTTTATACTTATTTATTATTGTCGGCTTACAAGCCTGGCTGAATGCTTTACACTATAGAAGTATGGGGCAGTGAGATTCATAGCTTGCCAGCTATTGCTCCTGCTGCTGAAGAATGCAATATAATTCAAGAGGTACAATAAGAAGAAACCCATTTAGGATTCAAGTCTAAGCGATATCTTCCAATCTATCTTTATCAAAAAATATTACTGACATTTCAATCTTTTTTCTGACTCCTAAGTGTAACTTTCAATTTAGGATTCATGAAGCTAACAGCCAGGGGTGTGCTTACATCTCATAAATCCCTAACACAGGAACAGTGGCTAGACATATATTCAAATAAATCAGGGACTTTACAGTTTTGAATCAAAATATAATTGAGCTTTAATATAGCTGCTATTAACAGAACTAACAGTTGTGACTTCTTGAATAGTAGTGTCCTCAGAAACTCATACATGTCAGATTCTACAGAAGTGCAGCTACCACAGATATACCTGGGGTAGGAGTCTTTAAATTTCAGAGCCAATAGACAAGTAGCTACTTAGAGCTTTAAATAAAATGTCGACTTTCATGCTTACACTCAGCTCTAGTTGGGTTTGAACAGATGTGCTTCATCTGAGCAGGCATTTCTGGAGTTATCCAGCAGAATTAACAGAAACCTGGTCATTAATGTAATAGTATCTTCTGTCAGGAATTACTTTGTCGCACACGGAATGAAAAGGCCCTTTTCTCCGATCAGGCGGAATGGGTATTCATGAGTGACACTTAGGGGGAATCCTGACTTAAAATAAGAAATGAAGGTTGGAGTACTCCTCAGCTGAAAACTTGAGACTTCTCAAATTATGACCATTGTTTAAAATATATACTTTAAAACATATAAATATATTATTTATACATTATTTATACATTATATATTATGTGTATATATTTATATATTTATATGTAATTATATTATTATGATTTTATATTATATATTATAATATATAATACATATGATATATTTATATATTGCAAAATTAATATGTAATATTAAAATATATTATTCATAACATTATAAATAAGTATATAAACACACACACACATATATATATATATATATATATATATATATATATATATGTCTGTGTGTCATTCCTTCCTACTTAGCTACTGCTCACTGACAGTCAGTAGAAAAAAAATAGTCAATTCCTGAAAAAAAAATGAGAGAAAAGAAAAGAAGAGGGGGAGATTAAGTATCAGAGACAGTACCATTGAGACCATAAGCATTAGCCAGCAGCAAAAGAATTAAACACGGAAGAAGTGAGCATCTGCTTTTATTAAGGTCAGACCTGGGCCCTGTTAGGCCTACCAAGCTAAGCATGGAATCCCATCCTTATAGAGAAACCACAGGAAGCTGATTTCTTCAAAGTGGCCATGTGGGGAATAGGAACATACCAGAGGAGGCCCAGTGATGCCCCTTCTCAAGTCTGTCTTCAGGGTCTTGGCATGAGGTTTACATTTAAACAGAGGGCATATGGCACACATAACTAAGCAGTCCTGGTCCAGGTTCCTCTTTCCCATCATGGACCTTCATTATCTCTCCTCAATCTTTAGTGCAAGTCTGTCAGAGTTGCATGAAATCTCTCCCTGAAGGCAAGTTTCCTCACTAGCTGACACCAGAGCTTCATCCTTTTCCTTTTCCTTTTCCTTTTCCTTTTCCTTTTCCTTTTCCATTTCCTTGGTGTCCACTTCAATAGTCTGAGAACCCTTTCACGTTTCACCAGATTCTACTTTTCCACCAGCTTCTGCTCTTGCCATACTGCAGGCCACAGATTTCCAGAGATGGAAGCAACTGGTAGGCTGCTGACACCTGAAATGGAGAAACAGAAGCTAAAATGATATACTTATTTTCTCTATCTTTCAGATACCACAAAGCTTTGTCAGATACTATTTGAAATCTTCAGGGGGTGTCTATATCATGTCATAGGCAGTGTCCTGTTAGCTTGCTGTCATCCAACCTTGGAGATCCACAGATCTGTGTGCTTCCTCAGTCACATGAGTCATGACCCAGGGTGCCCTGTGGGTTCTCAGACCCCTCCAAAATAATAAGGAACTTGTGAAAGAAATTGCAGGTTGGAAATGCTAAAGGAGACCTCCTTTATTTATTTGTCAAAATAAAACACAAAGGAGAGAATTTTTTAGTTTGAAACTGGGGTTGGGAATTTAATTTGGAAGCTCATTTATTTTATGTATTAATTTTCTCCTTAGCAATTTAGTAGAGGGTGTGTGAATATTTAAATCTGAGTCATGTATCCATTGCTGGCATTATGCTCTCTGGAACAATTTCATACTGTAATTTGACTGAATATGTAAATCTCTGTGAATTATGCAAATGCCTATAATGTGAGATACAGACTAGAATTCAGTAAAATTGTAATTCAGGGTATCCTCCTTTTCAACCATTTCAGAGCAATCTGGGACAAATTCTGAGAGCCATTGTGGCTAAATAAATAAATAAAATAAAGTAAAATAAAGATAAAAACGGATGGATCATGGCAGTAATTTGATGAAGATGAAAACAAGACTGGCTCTACCCACTACAGCTCTCCCCTCCTGTACCGTAACTCACCATACACTCAAAGGCAAATGTGGCAGCAAGGCTTGAAGAGCTAGCCTAAGATGTTCTTTCCCTGCCATCCCAGCTTCAGTGGCTCCCTCCCATACAGCCTGCTGCCTTCTCCTACCACATTGCAGATCCCTTGGAGGGAAGATGGAAGGGACTCAGTTAACTCTGAGGAGAGATAATGTGATGCAAGTGTCTTTGTGAGATCCCTCCTGGAAAATGTTTCATCTTTCTGGGGCTAACAGGGCTCCACACGGTTTTCAAATATTTCTCTTTTTCCAGTATTCTTTACCTGCTACTTCTATACATTCCTTCAGTGGGATGTTCTCCATGGCAACATCCTCAGTCTTTTCAAAGGGAGATGTGTCACTTTTTAACTTAAGGTCATTCTAGAGGTTTTGTCAGTTTTCACGGGAATAGAAGATATCCTTAGCTTACCATGCAAAGCTCTTCGTAACCTGTTTCATGGTGGCCGATTCCCCCCCACACACACCCCAAAATGAAGGAGAATATTTCCAAACTGAGGCATCCAAAATATCACTATGATAGCAATCTAGTCAAAGATGATATGTCCTGGAAAATGATCTATGAATGAATGAGGAAATAATATTATAGAAAGTCAGGGTGGGGAGGGGAGTGGGTGAAGAGATAAGAAGGGAGTCAATTTTGTAAACAAAGGTGGTCAGGTAAATGAGTAATGCTTGGAGGACAGAAGATGGTATCTGGGTTGTTTGTTTGTTTGTTTTGCTTTTTTGTCTAGTTTTTTTTTTCAATAAAGAAAATCACAAGGTAAAACTATTGTAATGTGTGATGTCCGTTTGCAACACTGAGATTGTGTCTAATCTTTGCTCTTCCACTAGAGAGCATAGCATCTCATCATAGCATCTTATGCTTTGTACCAACCCTTCTATCCACTGTTGCTGCCTTGCAACCCTCCTATCCACTGTTGCTATCTTGAGTACCTTCTGCTTGTGACTATTGCAAGTTTATAAAATTCACTTCCATTTTTATTATCTAGGAAGAGAACCATGATAGTTCTCGTACTCCATAGTCAAATCGGGTCATACAGTCATGCCCACAGTCATCACTTAATCAACTCAAAGTATATTTTTTAATCCCCTCCACGATGTGTCATGCCCTGTACCTGCCATTTACTCCCCTCTCTAACATAACACTTGGCACACAAAGCTGCAGCAACTGATTTGTATCTCCTTCATACATAATCTTTTTGCTAGAAGATAGTTGTGAATTAATGCAAAAAGAAAAAAAAAACTATTGACAAGTAGATAAGCTAAGCTCTGGGCAATAATCCCTTTGAGACTCTGATCTTTAAACACCCTACTATCTAATATGATGAGAAAATAGACATAAAGTTCTGCCAAATATCATAAGCCAAACTGTGCACCGGAGTGAAGTAAGAAGGCATTACGGAATGTAATAAGCTAATAAACCCTGCAAAATGCAGAGGAAGAAATACAACAGGGCATGACTAAGGTCAGCTTCCTAAATGCTAAGCAATTACCTAGAGTACCTTTTATGTGTCATTAACAGAAAGCTTCTTTGAGTTAGGACTGGAATCACAAAGGAGTAGAACTCAATGAAATAACCCTAATATCTTTAGTCTTTAATGTACAAATGAAATTTCCATTATTTTATACTCTGTCACAATTTTATTAAACTTGCAATTACATTTCTTTTTTTTTTTTGGCTACTAAATATGCTGTCATAAAAATTTTTCAACATTACTATTCTAAAATCAAGATAAAATTCTCCTCATATTTTCCAGATACACACACAAGTTATACACAAATATTATTTTATTATTTCTACAAATAGTAGTTTGTCCAAAGTTACTTATCAAAAGAAGACCAAGATATTTTCTCCAATTAATGCTTTCTAAATGTGTGTAAGGTAACTTTAAATTTCACTTAACAGAAAACTGTAGACTCATTGGTGAACTTCTTTATAACAGTTGTCATAATCTGGATTGTCCAAATATTTAGGAAAAAAAAACATTAAAAAATGTAGACATGCACAATATTCTACTATAGAATGCTAATTTAAGTAAAAGGCAAATTCAATGTAGATTTGTTAAGCAAATAAAAATTTATCACCATGTTAAAGGCAATAAGACTTTCAATTGATCTTCTGGATTACAGTAATTTGAAAGGACAAAGAAAAAAATGTAATGAATCAGTTGAATATTTATGGGAGAAGAATGAAGGGATAAATAGGGAAATAAAAACCAAAAAGTGAACAAGTTCATTTTCAAAAAAAGAGAATGACCAGGCAGTGGTGGCGCACGCCTTTAATCCCAGCACTCAGGAGGCAGAGGCAGGCGGATTTCTGAGTTTGAGGCCAGCCTGGTCTACAAAGTGAGTTCCAGGACAGCCAGAGCTATACAGATAAATCCTGTCTCGAAAAAAAAAAAAATGAGCCAATGAACTGAGCTATAGGAATTTGGAGATGGATGTCTAGTAGAACAATAAATTGACACTATGTATCTATGAAAGTGCTTAGATTTATGAGAGGAATTTAAGAAGGACATGGTACTTAGGATAAAAATCTCATGTGTAGGTATTTAATATAGAATAAGGGGGTGGGAAAAGGATCAGAACTCATTAGCCAGTGAATGAGAATCCATCCAAAAGAGAAGAAATGTAGTTTGCTTTTGTTTGAGTATTTTGTTTTGTCTTGGGGAGGAGGCAGAGCAAGAAAGAGTTTGTTTAGTTTATACACAATGAATCAGACCATGAAGGGAATCCAACATAGGATCTAAAACAGGGTAGGAACTTGGAGACCAAAGCTGATGCAGAGGCCATGGAGGAATGCTACTTACTGGCTTTTATCAGCGTTCTTATATCCCAAGCTCCTACAGAGGGGATTCTATACCTGACACATAATGCCAAGCCTCAGCTGCTCTCCATGACCTGTTCATGCCTCCAAAACCAGGGTGACCTCTTACACCACAAAGTTCAGAGGTCAGAACAAGATACAATCTAAGCCAT
Organism: Mus minutoides; assembly: GCA_902729485.2. Classification (NCBI taxonomy): domain Eukaryota; kingdom Metazoa; phylum Chordata; class Mammalia; order Rodentia; family Muridae; genus Mus; species Mus minutoides. The sequence goes on from LR750623.1 coordinate 182,901, forward strand.
GTCTGGAACACAGCTTCCATTTGCTAACTCTCAGGAAACACTTCTTACAGAACATCACCTCGGTGATGCTGATCTCTTCTTGATCACCTCTAATCTCTCAGAGCTCAATGAATAGCATCAGGTGTCCCAGCAAAGAAAATGTTTCACTTTAGTGGTTTGGATGTCATGTAATGTAGTTTAAAGGGCATATCTAGCATGAAGTTCACTCACCAGGGTCCACTGAAGGTTTGGATGACACTGAAGATGGCCAGCTCAGTCTTGAGGCATGTTCATTACACAAGACATCATTTTTCTCCCTGGTGTTAAAAACAAAATCAAGTAGGAGATCCTATATGCTCCTTATGTTGCTTTACCTGGGATCACCTCTGCGTGATGACAAGGGGCAATGTTCACTGTGACATTCTAAAAGGCTGCGAGGTCTGGATGTTTTGTTTTGTTTTGTTTTGTTTTGTTTTGTTTTGTTTTGTTTTCTAGAGAGGCCTTCTGGCAAATATCCTCCTCTACAAGCATGAGCTGTTTTCCTGGCCAAAGGGCATCTTCCATAAACCTCCGAACAGAACCATTATACTCAATCAATTGCTTTCCTAGTGTTAAGAAAAGAGAAATTGTGTATTAATAAAACTGAGCCAAGACGCTGTAACAAAACCTAAATGAATCAAGAAAATACAAATATTTGTCTTTCCCTCACTGAGCTTTTGTTTAGGGGGAGAGGGGTGACCAAAAGGAGAAGTGTCCTTTGCAGTCACTTAGCATCTAAATGGCTTTAATCTTCTGACACCCCTCTCCCACCATGTGCTCTATATTTAATGCCAAAGGAATCTAACAGTGCCATCTGGTCTACCACCATACACTCTGGCAACAGCTACCTATAGACTCCTCTAGCACTTTTTCTTCAAAGTCACTAACAAGCAGGCACAAGTCTTTTACAATAGAATCTGACGAACACCAGTTGTTCACCTGTGCCTCCACATCAGAAGTATTGCCCTGTGACTTCCCACTATGCCTAAGAACTCTCTTGTATGCTCCTTCCCCTTCATCTTTTGGAAAATTTATAAATTTGTATCTTCTTTTTTAAAAAATCCTTGTTCCAAAATATTCATAGCAATTCTATTTTTCCTACTGATACTAATGATTACAATTATTGGGACCAAGTGCTGTTTCAGGACAGCACATTTTAAAATGAGAACAAATAATTAGTTCTCTTAATTAAGTGATAATAAAGGCAAAAATGGCTCTCTCCTTAGAAGTAGAGAAAACTGTAGGACTCTATGACTGGAAGTAGCAAATAGTCACTTAAAAATTGTATGTACCCAGGGGCATTGATTGGTAAAGTATTTTCTATCATCACATAAATGAATAAATAAATTAATTAATTAGTTAATTTTAAGTTAAATGAAAGTCAGTAGGTCAGTTATTTTGTTGGAAAAATGGTGAACACATGGAGAAAAGCATGGTGGGCTTGACAGGCTAATGAAATCTCTGTCTCTAGAACTGGTAAGCAAAAAGAAAGCCACTCTGCCTTCAAAGTAGCCTTAACCTCTTAGCTAGACTGAGATTCCAGGAATCAAAACTTGAATTCAAATCCCATGTGTGGTTCCATTACAACTTCACCCAAGCCTCCAAGTACAGGGTAAAGGAGAAGGATGAACCCCAACTTAAGTGCACAGCACTGGCTCCCTATATTGTGATCATCATTTTCCTGGCATTTGTCCTGTATGTACACATCTCCTGTCCCTATCCTTGTGTACATGGCCTCCCCTGACCCATTTACCTTCCTTCTTAATATTAACCTCCCACTAACTGTGTTTACTTATAGACTACATGCTACATGCTACAATGGTGTAATTACTGAGCATTCTAACAGGCTCCAGAATTTACAGATCCATCAACAAAATCATGTGCAAAAAAAAAATCCATCTGTTTATATAATCATCTGTTTATATGGCCTCTTAGACCATATAACCTAGCACAGTTGTAGGTTTGTAAGCAGTCATTGTCTCTACAAAAGACCCAGTATAAAACCAATAAAGTAGAAGTTTGCAGAACTTTAACAGTAAAGATTTCTATTATTTTATCCTCTATGTATATCCCCTCTTATTTTAGAAAACTAGCCCCTAGATTATACAGAAACCTAGTATAGATGAGGTGCTTACCAAAATAACCACCAAATTATTTTTAACTTAAAATGAATGGCAAGAACTGAATGTTATTTTTCCCAAGAAGCTATAAAAATGGATAAACTTGTAGCTGTCTCATGTGAGGCTATGCCAGTGCCTAGAAAATACAGAAGTGGATGCTCATAGTCATCTACTGAATGGAACAAAGGGCCCCCAATGGAGGAGCTAGAGAACGTACCCCAGGAGCTAAAGGGGTCTGTAACCTTATAGGAGTAACAACAATATGAACTAACCAGTACTCCAAGAGCTTGTGTCTCTAGCTGCATATGTAGCAGAAGATGGCCAGTCGGCCATCATTGGGAGGAGAGGCCCTTGGTCTTGCAAAGATTATATGCCCCAGTACAGGGAAATGCCAGGGCCAGGAAGCAGGAGTATGTGGGTTTGGGAGCAGGGCGGGGGGAGGGTATAGGGGACGTTGGGGGTAGCATTTGAAATGTAAATGAAGAAAATATCTAATAAAAAATTGTTTTAAAAAATGGATAAACTTGTTCCTAGCACCAACTCTTTCAAAGCTCTCAGCTAAGTAAGCTATTGGCATCAATAGGAATCCAGCCACCTCCTGGCAAACTGTTTACAGTATACAATTACCTTCATAAAATAAGTAATATTTTTCTCTTCAGAAGATATTTTTCTTCAGTTATCAGCCTGATATGTTAGCTCAAATAACTGCAGGCAAATGTGCAGAACTGACAGTATGCTTAACATGATTTATCAGGGCATGAACCCTAACCAAGACACTTAATCTACAGTTTAGTAGTGAGCAACAGTGGGCTTTTCTTCCTTAAATTCATTAATCTTATCACATCATTTCTAGGAGTCAATGGAGTAACCTTTTAAAAACACAAATACACAGCTTAGTGGATAGTCATATTTGTAAGATGGGACAATGCCCTGTAGTACTAAAATTTGTGACCTAAGGGTCACACTATATGATGCTGGATTTCCTTCTCTAGCTAAAATTCATTAGTTGGAATAATAGAAATGTAAAATAAGCTATCTTCTCTCCTTATTTTTCCTACCAGCAAAATTTTGCTTGCCACCTTCATATCTTTGGGCTCAGATAACAGAGATCTTCATTCCTAAGAAAGGAATTATTTTACAGCATGTAGATCCAAACACTTGAGGAAGGAAGGTCATTCAAGAAAGTCAGCAGAAAAAAAAGCTTAAGGTGTGTGTGAATGACTGATTTTGACTCTCAAGAGAAAAATGTGGCTAGCTGGCAGAATTCCAATGCGACCCACCAAGTTTCCACCCCCTGATTTGCACCCTGCATAACATTTTTATGCCTTTGGATGAAAATAAGACCCATTGATATGTTATAATGGTCATGCTTCTTATTCAGCTATATTTTTAAAGATTCAGCTGTAGCTGATTAAAATAAGATTATAATGTTGACTAGCATCCCATGACTGTGACAAACAGCTAAAAAAAACAAAAAACATAAACAAAAAAACACTTTAAGAGAGGAAAGACTTGTTTTGGATCAAGGTTTCAGAAGTTTCATTCCAAGGCTTTCTGGCTTTCTGTGACCTGTGGTGAAGCAGAACAGCAGAGCAGAAAAGCCTCTGATAGAGAACAGCTGTGTAAATCATGGAGCTATGAGGAAGGCTAGGACAAGAAAGGTGAAGAAATGGGAACTAGCCTCTCAATTACACCACCAGTGGCACAGTTTCTTTACCTAGACTCTATCTCCTGCTTCCAATCACTTCTGAGTAATACCATCAAATTATTAATCCATGAGCAGATCACTGATTAGACCTCACGATACAGTCATCTCTCCCTGAGTCCATCAGCTGACAATCAAACCGTGGGGGTTTCTGAAATCAGAACAATATGAAAGAAGGATCATAATAGTGAATTCAATAGACACAAATTAATCAATAGACACAAATTAACCAATAGACACAAATTAATCAATAGACATAAATTAATAAAGAAAAAAATAGCCAAGGTTTCAGTGGTCAGAAAATATAGAATGGAGTCAAAACTATACAGGCAGAGAAAAATACTTATTCTCATTTCCTCAGTAAATAGACAAGGGACAAGTAATGATATGCCTAAATATGAAGACAAGGTTAGAAGCAGCATTTAGCCCTTCCCCAGTACATGCTGCATACATTGCCAAGCTTAATACACCAGATTTTAGAAAGGAGCATCCCTTTACTTACACATATCTGAGTCCTGGCTAAACATAAATTGAATTCACACTCATGAATACTGGGAGTGAGAAATACAGAGGTGAGGGAGGGACAGAAATGGAGAGAGAGACAAAGAAAGAGACACAGAGAGAGACAGAGAAAGACACAGAGAAAGAGAGAACCATAATTTACACAATTTTCAAATTTCATACTGCATGAAAATTGTGCCAGAAAGTGACTGGTATACAGGAATTTGGAGAAGAGAGGGTATCCCCAGTTAGGGTTACTTTTGCTGTAATCAAACACCATGACCAGAGCAACTTGGAAGGAAAGGGTTTATTTAATCTTACACTTCCAGGTATCAGTCCATCGCTGAGAGAAGTCAGGGCAGGAACTCAGACAGGACAGGAACCTAAAGGCAGGAACTGTTACAGAGGCCATGGAGAGGTGCTGCTTACCAGCTTGCTCCCCATGGTTTGCCAGCTTGCTTTCTTATAGAACCCAGGACCACCAATCAGGGTGACCCCACCCACAATAGACTGAACTCTCCCACATAAATCATTAGTGAAGAAAATGCCCTAGTGCCTGCAGCCCAATCTTATGGAGGCATTTTCTCAGTTGAGGCTCTCTTCTCTCGGACGACTCTAGTTTGTGTCAAGCTGACTTAAACTAGCTAGCATAGAGGGGAAAGTAGTTCATAAATGTTGTAGTCTCTTAATATTCTAGAAAATTATAATTTAAATAAAGCATTACTCTAACTTTGTTTAATTAGAATAATCAAATGATGATTTCTTAAAGAGGGCATAATTAAGGAAAAGCATTAAATGCCATGTAGTCTTTAATGGTCACTTTCAAAGCTCTTAGCTAAGCATTGTATTGGCAAGCCTCTGAGTGCATGAAAATTGCCTGTCACCCCAAGCTCCCAATGTTGCACGTATGATGTCATACCATGTACCAATTTAACTGCTGCTTTCCAAGAATCTCTAAGATCAATTAACTGCTATATAATCATTTCTAATAATAATAAAATTGTCTTGTATTAGCAATAACTAACCCTGTATCACATATAGAGTGTTAGAAGTTTAATGGAGAGTAATACTTACCTTACCTAATTCTCATAATTCTAGAAGAGAAATGTTATTATCTACATTTCAGAGGAAACCTGCCATGTACTTTGCTCAATGTCACACTATGAGAAGGGAAACTCAGAACTCACAGCCTTCTAACACGTAATTCTGTGCTTTCAGCCACAAGTTGATACCAATCTCTTACACTTATCCACCTAGGAAAACATCTATCCAACTCAACAAACATTCATCAACACTAGCATCTAAATATATTTTTCCCCAGAGAAAAGTCTTCGCCCTGTAGATTTTGCAAATTTCTCATGAATGTAAATCGTCTTTGATTTTCTACATAAAAATGAAATTTTTGATTATTTTCTGACCCCTATACTTTCTTTTTTGAAAAAAGACACTGTGAAGTCTACATTTAATTTCAATTCAACCTAAGTTGAAAAAAGATTTGCTGCTCTCTTGAGTACCACAATTCCTTGTATGGAATTGCTGACCTAGTTTTAAAGAGGAATAAACTCACATCCCTCAAATGTAGTCTTCAGGGAGCGAACAGAGTTATTGTTCGCGTCCCATTTATATGGAATGTTGACCTTTCGGGAGAATCCATTGCTTATTGTAAATGTTTAATGAATAAAAATAATTGAGCTCATACACTGTAACAATGATTCATGTTGCTTTTTCAGTTTTTAAATACCACATTGAATACTTAACCTAGATTCAATCTTAAGAACTTGGCTCCATGATTTGGAAGACAAAATAATATACTCTTAAGCCTATATATCTTTAATCCCAAAAGTAATGTTTGTGGATAAAAAAAGAACTGTATTAACACTAACTGAGGCAGGGGAAAGCCCATTCATTATGTATGTGTATTATGCTAAGCAAGAGCACACTACTGACCAATGTGTGGATGACTCATAGATGGTGACTTTTTGCTCATATGATATGGCAATACCAACACTAAAAAACATTTACTGACTAAAACTACTGCGATTATAGCATGTGCAACTTTCCTGGGTAATCTTATGTGCATTTCACTGATTTGAAAGATGTCTAGAAAGCTACTAAAGAATGCCTCTGAATGAATCTATGTGAGCCCTGTCAGAGATAATTGGCATGTACATCAGGGAACAGAGAAAGAAAGATGCCTCTGAATGTGCATAGCACCATCCAATAGGTTATATATAGGTGGAGGGTAGAGCAAAAGCAAAAGGGAGGGAGAAGCTAGATCACTCTCAAGCTTGATTTTTCTGCACTGTGTTTTCTGTCTCTACCACTTTAGACATCAAATGCTACTAAACCCAGAATGAACATCAATGGATCTCTAAGGAATCCCCAGGCTTTCAGCTTAGACTTGGGGAGTATCGTTGATTTTGAGGTTGGCAATTTATTGGATTAAGCAGGTACCACCTGCAAATTGCCATTGTAGGAGCATCCTGTCTGTGCATACACATGCATACATACACATGTGAATCACACACACACACACACACACACACACACACAAACACATGAAGATAGATAGATAGATAGATAGATAGATAGATAGATAGATAGATAGAGATATAATTATAGATATAATTATAGATATAGATATATTCTTTTGGGTCTGATTCTCTGTCCTTCAACAGTGCCCTAAAAATTGTTACTTACAAGATTCAGAATCAGAAATTTTCCATTGTTTTTTATTGGATATTTTATTTATTTGCATTTCAAATGTTATCCCCTTTCCCAGTTTCCCTTGCACAAATCCTCTATCCCATCATCCCTCCCCCTGCTTCTATGAGGATACTCCCCCACTCACCTGTCCACTCCCACCTCACCGCCCTGGCATTCCCCCACACTGGGGCATCAAGCCTTCCAAGGGCCTCTCCTCCCTTGATGCCAGATGGATAGTGAATTTATAAATCGTTTAAAATATACCATAAATGACAAAGACTAAATAGTAAATATGGTTGGAATTTCCCCCTCTTTTTTATTAGTTATTTGAGAATTTTTATGATGCATTTTGATCATATGAACCCTCCACTACCTACTAGGGGCTGCACTCTTAAAGAAAACCAATTCTCCCTCTCCTAGTAGCCATCAAACGCCAGTAGCTCCTGAGCTAAAGGTGGGATTTCATCTCTACCTCCCCTCTTCATACTGGAATTCTGTCTGCCCTGAGATTTCATGAGTCATGTGCATGCTGTCTCATCCACTGTGAATTTATATATGCAACTGCCTTGCTATGTCTAGAAAACAATGATTCCTTGTAGTCATGAGCCACTGTGACTCCCACGGTCCTCCCGCCCCAGCTTCTACCATTGTCCTTAAGTCTTGGGTGGAGGAGTATCATGCAGGTGTCACAGTCAGGGATCAGTACTCCCTAACATCCTGTCCTTTGCCCCTTGATTAGGTGTCGGACTGAGTTAACCGCCAGGTGCTGTAAAAAGAAACCTCTCTTATATGGGCAACTGAGGGACTAATCTATTGAATGAAAACTTCAAGACACCAGGGGTAGAGGGAGAAATTGAAGAAGATACCAAACTACAGAGAGAATTCCCATGCTCATGGGTTGATGTAATTATTATATTGCAAAGATGGCCATCATACCGAAAGAAATTTATAAGTTCAATACAATCCCCATCAAAATCCCAATGCAATTCACCACAGAAACTAGAAATAATAATAATCTTAAATTTCACATGGAAATATATAACACTTGGGTTAGAAAAAAAATCCTGAACAATAAAAGAAGAGTTAGAGAACAGCTAGAGGTAGCTCCATCTCAAATTTCAGGTTATACTACAAAAATAAGATAGTGAAACAAGCATAGCCCTGGCATAAAAACAGTCTGGTGACCAATGGAATAGAATTGAGGACTCACTCATAGGTCAGTGAATCTATAGGCACCTACCTGACGTTTCACAAAGAGGCAAAAAGTACACACTAGAGAAAAGACACCAACTTCAACAGATGGTGTCGTCTGTCTGAATAGCTGCATGTAAAAGAATAAAACACTATCTTTATCTCATACCCTGCACAAAACTAAACTCTAAATCAATCAAGAGCATCAATATAAGACAGCGGTTAAGATGATAAGAAGGACCCTGACTCACCAAGGTAGGAGAAACCTAAAACCTAAATGTTATCCTCCCCACATGCATGCTGTATACAAAACACATATGCAAATTGATGATGATGATGATGATGATGATAAAGAAGAAGAAAAATGTGAAAATACATTTTTAAAGTATATATTTAATTGCAAGGAATGAAAATTTGTAAACAAGCTTAATGAAAATGGAATTTAACACAAACATGAGCATGAAAGTTACAAAATTCTATACTTTCTAAGTTGAAAAAAATGTAAAAAAAATAAAAATTCAAGATGTTATATGAACTCCTTCCAAATCATAAAAACTGAATATTCCAAAAGTATTTAACTTGACAAGCACATTTGTTAATGTAGATAAAACATTCATTTTTAACACAATACAAGTTGAACAACAATGTTTAATTTGAGCTTTCAAAGACAATGATCACTGTTTGAATGGCACAACTAACTCTAATAGCTTCAGCAAACATATTCTTAGAAGGTTTTCCAAATAACAGGTCAAAATATAAATACAGAATTTAATCTACCCATTTCTAAAGTCTTTAGTGATAACCTAATGGATTATTTCTATTATGGCTCAAATGTCAGGTTAATATGGGGGCTGGAGAAAAGTAACATTTGTGTATCTTAACTGATCACTAGACATATTTTGAATTGATCTTCTGTCTTGGAATAGGAATATTATAGAAATTTAGGAGTTTTAGGTTTCAATGTTTGTGGGGCTCAACTTCATGCTATTTCTATTAAGAATGTTTCTGTGAATAGAAATGCCACCAACTAAAATGTTGCCAACCGAAGAGAGTATCTGGTACCTTTGAGATTGTCTTCATGGGTGCTCTAAGGAGAGGTAGAAATCTTCTTCTCCATGTCTTATCCTCTGAAGTGTATGTTATAGCTTTCCGCACAGAGCTGATGGTGTAGCCCCACTCTCAGCTTTACTTGTGCAATAGTATAAAGTATTACTTGCTCAGCTTGAAGAACACTTTGAAATTTTCACAAAACTAAATCTAAAAGTTAAGCTCTGTGGCGCGCCTCCATCAACCAGCAAGAAAGTCACACCACCACCACCGGGAACTTCTCAGTCAGCTTTATTCTGGAGCACCTTGATAGCAGATTCCCAGGACCCTGGACAGCAGCAGAGCTGCTGCATTTATACTCTCCCAGGGAAGGGGGAAGGGTGTCCTAGTGGTTGCGGATTGGTGCACCAAGCTACACCTTATTAGTATATGGCCCGTTCATTGGTGCCACAAGCCACACCTCATTAGCATATTTGGGAGGGGCAATTGCCTGAGGAGAGTCTGAAGAGAGCTGTACATACGCACTAAGCTCTCTTCCCTGACAGCCAGCTGGTCCCCCGCCATCTTGTAATGCCTACATCTCACGGAGAGCAGAGGCTTCACAGAGAGCCAAGGCTTCATGGAGATTTGGCTGCCTACGGGCCGAGGCTCCACAGGGCCGTGGCTACCTACAGAGCCAAGGCTTCCTACAAAGCTCAGCTGTAGAATGGTTAAAAAAAAAAAAAAAAAAAAAAAAGCATCATTGCTCAAAATTTCTGATGGAGAGGTGTGAGGTCAATATTATGAGGACAAGTGCATTGAGGATAGAGATCAAAACAAGACAACTACAGACTAAACTGGGGCATCCTGACTTGAGTCAGGAAGAAAGGACCTAGCTAAGGAAAAGGGACAAATCAGGCGCTAAGTGTCCCAGGCTAAGTGTGAGCAGATTGAGATCACTGTGAACTAAGAAATACAAAGCCTTCAGAAGGAGATTGCAAAGATCTCTTCATTAGCAAGAGTTAACAATTATTCAGAACAAAGATTGGCAGTAGAACAGATGAAAAGGGAGAGAGAAAGAAAAGGAACTGTCCTTGGGGTCAAATAGGAAAGCAATATGATAGAAAATATTACATGTTAGCAAAGCAGAAGGCCTTCAGGGTAAGAAAGATTAAGAAGTGATGAGGTACTGAATTTCTGAATTTCTGCAGTAATCTTTGACCATTATAGGGGTCTTTTCACCTAGAATTCTTGAGCACTTAAAACATGACTCAGGAAGCTGCGAAGCTGAATTTAATTTTGTATTTTAAAGTACTTTTACTTGAAATAATTATTCGCACCTAGTCTATGGGACATGACAAGTTTATGGAGATGCAAATGACATGCTCTGCCTATTAAAATGGGCTCAGTTTTCCTGCCATCTGACCTCCTGCAGAAGAGCCCAGGCACACTGCAGGATGCCCTCAGAATGCAGCTGTTTTCATTGAGCAGCTGACATTAGTAATTTTCCCTTTATTTCTGTTGGCAGCTATATCCATTAGGATATAAGATGTGAGTGCCACAGGAATGTGTAAGATTTAGAATACTGTATTGGTGAACATACGGTTCCTGGGCTCTCCAGAAGGTCTTTTTCACACCTCCTACCTTACATTACCCAATTAACACATTGACAGAAGATAGGACTTTCACTGCCTATCACATGCACACCTGAAGGCAGGCATAGATGTAGTCCTTGTGCATGCCTGGAATCCTAGAAAAGAGGATTGTGTGGAGAACTGAAAGTATTAAATTATGGTAGGAAATAGAAAGCAGTATATAGGAAATGGATCTGTGACACACCATCTACAGAGCGTGCTACACATCCTCACAGCAGTAAAGCAGTGTTCCTCACATGTGCAAGCATTGTAGCATTTCTCCTGCACATAACAGAAGGCATCTTCAAGAAGAGCCTGGACTCTTTGGTCTTAGTCAACTGGATCTTGGCAAGTATCTCTTGCATTTTGCGCCAGACAATGTGACATCCAGGCCTGATATTATTGTTCTTTGGAGATCTCAGAAGGCTTGGGTTTCTAACTCAGAGTAAGAACAGAGAGCTGAACTCTATGAATAAAAGAGATGGTACATATGAGAAGACTAAATTGGCTATGAGGAGATGCACATGCAGCCATTTCCCTTTATAGGCTCACTTTGAATGAAAGACTGATTCCAAATAACTTGGGAAAGGTTAGAAGGACAAGTGTGGTTTGCAGTTCTGTAATACTATAGCCTCAAACATAGAACCTGACCCATAGCTCACATGAATAAACATGAGCGGAAAGCCAAACCATGGCTTCCTCGGCCAGAACTGGACATTGTTCTAAAACAGTATTGTCAGGTTGGACGAAACTGTAACCATGCATGTGGTCCATCTGTCATGGATTTCTCTAAGCACAGATGAAGATTAGGTAATGCAACATGCTTTTGCTATCAAAAGTAGAGCACAGGTTTCTGCCAAGAACATGAAATACACACAGTTTTCCCTCACTAAGTATGACTGAATAGCAAAGGGAAAAAAGAAAAAAAAAAAATATATATATATATATATATATATATATATTGCCTTAACAAGACTCTGAAAATTCGAAAGAAGAACACCCAGCTAATGACCTCAAGTCTCAAACGATGGCATAGTAGTGAGTTCATCGGACCCTTCTTACCTCTTTAACACCAGCTGGTGCTAAAGAAACTAGCCAACTAGAAAAGTCTAACAAATGCCTTCTCTATCTAGCCAAACAAGAAGCAAAACAAAAGTTTTAGGTAATATTTCTTTTTTATTTAATTTATTTTGAATAAGGAAAAGATAATACATTTATGAAATGCAGTTACTGAATTCCAGGGATATTTAATTAAACATGTTTCCTGGGTCATTTTTTTACATTAAGACATAACTACATCATTTCTTTACCTTCCCTTTCTTCCCTCCAACCTGTCCCATAACCAGCAGCAATACCCCGACTGCCTCTCCAATTCACACCCTCTATTTCTTGGTGATTATTACATATGTGTAAATGCAAAAATACATAAATAAATCTGCTCAATTCATTGAAGATAAGCTGATTAATTACATCAAATTCATCCATCAAAAGTTCTATAATTAGTAAGTTCGGGAAGTATGAAGGATAGGAGATAAACATACAACAATTAATTATATTTTTATATACTAACAACAAACCTTTGAGCACACAATTTACAAACTGTGTGTGTGTGTGTGTGTGTGTGTGTGTGTGTGTAAACCTAGCAAACATACAGAATGTTTAAATACTATAGATAATGGGAAAGGAGAACAAAGGAGATCTAAATCAATAAAAAGACATATCTCAATCACCCATTTGAGCATGTGACAGACAATGCAATGCCCCTCAAAATCTCAAGTGTTGTTTTTTTTTTTTTCCGGCTATTAACAATTATTCTAACTTTAGGTTAAAAGACAAAAGGAACAAATTGGCTTAAACAACTTTATAAAAGAATTGACTGAGAGATACATCAGTCTCTCCAGTTTGAGGAATCACTTACTGCAGAAACCAGGATCGTGTGGTATCTGTAGAAGGCTAAACACCACATCAGCAAAACAGAGGAGAAATCAGAAACAGCCCCACAGAAATGTGCTGACTGATTCCCGGCAAAGATGTCAAAGGAATTTAAGAGAATAAAGCCAACTTTTTCAAAAAGCTGTGTTGGAGTACATGGAGATCCGTGGGCAAAAGGACAACCCTACCATAAGTCTCACACTCAGTGTGAAAACTAACTCAGAAGAGACCACAGTATGCATACAACATGCAAAGCTACAGTGGTTTAGAAACATCTCGAGGGTCTGGAGCTAAGTGGATACTCAGCTTTCACATTGGAAGCACAACCACTCAAAGGTAAACCAATGGATTAAAAACTTTTAAATTTTAAAGCTTCTTTTTGTAAATGTCCCTATCAGTAGATAACAAGCTACAGAGACAGAAAAAAAAATATATGTACAAAACACATAGCTAACAAAGAAGCAGCATTTAAAACCTATGATAAACCTCAAAACACAGCCATAACACACAGGTGATCTAGTTAGGAAACATACAACACATATGAGACCAGATACACAGATTCAAATAAACAAAGAAAGAAGTTCAGCATCCTAGCTATTAGAGGTTAGAAATTAATTACAATAGGAGGATTACTGGGAGAGTTTGAAGCGGGAAAGAGAAGGGGAACATTTTAATTTTAAAAATATTTACAAACAGAGAATTAAAAGATACTACTACTGTCCCATACCAAAACAAAACAAAACAAACAAACAAAAAAAAACCCACTAAAATTTAAAACATGGAGATACCAAGAAGCTGGGTCTGGTAGCTTCCACCTATCATCCCAGATCTGAAAGGCTGAGATAGGATTGCAGTAAATTTGTGACCAGTCTTGAATACACAATGAGTTCCAGGTGAGCCTGGGTTCAAGTGAGGCCCTGCCAAAAACAAAAACAAAAAGCCTCTGGCACTTGGTCCTGGGAAGGCTCTATGCCCCAGTGTAGGGGAATGCCACGGCAGGGAGGCAGGAGTGGGTGGGTGGGGGAACACCCTCATGGAAGCAGGGGTGGGGGTCAAGAGGGTAGCGGGTGGGTTGTAGGGTCCAGGGGAAACTGGGAAAGGGGATAACATTTGAAATGTTAATTTTAAAATATCCAATTTTTTAAAAAAAAGCCTCAACCATTCCAAATGGTAATGATGGCATAGAAATCTGAGTTACACATTTACAGAGGTAATATAAAATGCTACAGCTCCTCTTCCAAAGAATATTACACACCATTACTTATAGACATTATCCCAGAAAAATATAAAGAAGTATATTTACCAGCAAAGCTGTACATGAAGTTGGTATCAACTTTATTCATATAGGCACAATGTAGAAACAGCCCACATGAGCACTGTGGTAACCACTCAGACACACTTATTGATCGGTATCATGTCATACTACCCAGCTATAGAAAGGAAGCGTCTTTTGGCACACGAAACAGCAAATCGCCAGATGCTCATGTTGAATGGTGAGGGATATTCATGAAATCAAAGTAGAAAACATGCTTGAGATTGGAGGGCCTGTGTGATTTAAAAGGATTCTCTGTGTTGATAGAAATATTCTGTATCCTAAGACTGTTGGCACCATTATCCTAGTTTTGATATTATTCTCTAGAGTTTCAATGATTTTTTCCTATTGATTAAATTGAATAAGGAAAACACAAGGCCGGTCTGTAGTATTTATTACAACTGAATATGAATTTGCAATTGACTCCAAATGAAGAGTTTAATTTAATAAATCTAGAGAACTGAAGAAGAAAAAAAATGCAGCCAAGCGCAAGGGATGTTCAGGGTCAAGCCAAGGGCTCCTCTGTCTTCATACCGCTTTTACCACCATCTGACAGGGCATTGGAAGATGTAGCACACAGAGAGGAGGAAAAGACACCTTTGACTTTAAAAGACAGACGTCGGGGGAGATTCAGAGTTATAAGAAACGGATTGAGGATCAGCGTAAGAAAGAGCTTGGCAGCAGGAAACTAAAGAGTGTCCAGCTCTAGCACGGATCACCTAAAGAGCAGAGCTGCCTTGTAAATGTGTTCAAGCAGAAAGCGTCCTGCAAAAGGCCTGACTGTGTTTAGAAAGGATTGGACCTCATCCCGGCATCACAATTTCAAATGTCAACAAAAGCCTGTGAGTGAGCGTGAACCGGGAAGGCAGGCTGGGAGAGAGAAGAAAGGTGACAGACCAGGGCCTCTGAAGACTGCAGAGGCCATCTGCCACTGAGCCCGGGTGAATGTGGCCATGCAAGAACGCTGACCTGCTGAAGCTGAGCCTGCAGATGTTTCCAGGTCAAGGGGGAAGCGCAGCGTTTGTGGAAAATGCTATGAGATATAAAGCCACGCAGTTTTCATCTAGTAACAACAAATGGTTTTCATTATGCATTTTTTTGGCCTTACTAATTTCAAACAAATTTTATAGTGAGATGCCTTTACAGGTACATGGCTGTTTCCATGAAAACATCTTGAGAATACATATTATTAACTGTTTTATACAGTTCTCACTATGTAGCCCAGGTTGGCATGGAACTTACTATGTAGATAGACCAGGCTAGCTCTAACTCACAAAGATACATATCACCCCACACTCACACCCATTGCCTCTGACTCATTAAAGATGTACAAGAGTTTATGTGGCTGTCCTGTCACTTTGTAGACCAGGCTGGCCTCGAACTCAGAAATCCACCTGCCTCTGCCTCCCAAGTGCTGGGATTAAAGGCTTGCACCACCACTGCCCAGCAAGAGTTTGTGTCTTATTTGTTGCAATTTGAACTTGATAATTATGTTACAATTAGAAGTCTTTCTGGTCAGGTAAAGTGGCACACAGTTTAGTTCCAGTTCTCATGGGGGCAGAGGCAGATGGATCTCTTGTGAGTTTGAGGCCAGCCTGGGCCTACATAGTAAGATCCCCTGTCCCAAAACAAAACAAACAAACAAAAAGAAAATCTAGCATCTTTCTGCTCGGTCTTGAATACAATGCCCCCCCATTCGGAAGGTGCTTTATGAACAGTTCCATTTTCTTGAAACATGTATCATCTTTACCATACAGCCAGACAGATATTTTTATGCCTCTTTATTCAGGTCTGCTTCATGAGAGTGCTCCTCTTCTCTAACACGATTGGAAGGTTTTGAGGGAAAGTGCCAAGTCCTGTATTTTGCTCCTCTGTCCTGGGTATTGCTTACCACCATTAGTGCCACACACTAACCCAAACATAGGTAAATAAACATTACTAAGTTTTGCTTACCACCAGACCCTGTGTCAGATAAGGGGATGTAAGATACCCCTAGCCTAAAAGGGAAGTGCTGGAAGGCTCGGGTTCTACCATGCCTGGACTTTCACAAGGACCCTCAGACTCTTCCTGCCTATCAGCCAGCCTTCCCACTTGAGGTGTCAGCACCAACCTTAGCCCACAGAAGCTTTCTAGCAGGTCTGGTTGACTTGCAAAAAGTAAAAAAAATATGTCAATCAAACTCTGTTCAACATACATTTCAGGTAAGAGTTGCCTCTGTGGCATAAAGGCAACCTAGACAACATGGACCAGGCAATATGGACCAGGCAATATGGACCAGGCAATATGGACCAGGCAATATGGCCAAGAAGGCCAGGGAGGCACTTTCCTTGGGCATCTTTCTTTCAACTTCATCTACAGTTTCTCTGGTACTTTGGGAGCCCTATGAGTGGCAGGCAGAGTTCTCCAGCTCCAGTGGAGTAAGATATGATAAGGCAGGTATATCTGACACAGAGAGATGCAGTCATACTGAGGTACTGAGACCATCACGGTTTCCTCTGAGCCAGCACACACTTGGATTTGAGTTGGAAATACAGTTACTCAGATTATTTTGTGCTGGGGAAGAAAGAGCACACACGCACACACACACACACACACTCACACACACAAGCACATGCACATTTACATATACAAACATACATAAACACTTCTTTTACCCATAAAAAATGGAAATATTTAGAGGTCCATCTTTAAGATCTCTGACAACCAAACATCATCCTCTCTTAGACAGGTAGTAAAGACAATGGGCAGGCAGCATGGCTGAGACCTGGCCAAGCTTTTATTGGAGCCTCTCAAGGCAGGAAGCTTTGAATGCACCCACCACTCAGACATGATAGAAGATTAAGGTGAGAGATTCACTAATTATCCTGAGTTTGGCCACAACCGATAGTGTGTGTGTAGTGTGTGTGTGTGTGTCTGTGTGTGTCTGTGTGTGTCTGTGTAGGTATATATGAGTGGGTGTGGGTGTGTATATATGAGTTGATGTAGCAACTTATGCCTCATAAATGTGTGAAAACTACAAACCAACCATTGTTTTTAAACGTTGAAACCTGCTTTGGGGAATTTGAAGTTCTACAAGAAGAAGTCCAAGAATCAAATCTGCCTTCACAGCTGCCCACATGCCCAGAGCGGCAAGATGGTCTGCTGTCCTTTGGGTGCCCTCTGTGCTCATCCCTGGGCGCTGAAATCTTAAAGGTCGGTATTTTCTCATTCACACTGGAGCTGTCTGGTCCCGTGCTCCCTCCCAGGAAACTTCATCTCATCTCCTTTGATTTCTCTTTGATTCCATCAGATTTCACACCTTGCACTTCTTCACACAAACTATTACTTCTTTTGTCCCTCTTCATTGATGTGGACTTATTTGGTCCTATTGAATGTGTTGTTCTGTAGAATTTTTTAAGTGACAGAGAAGAGAGAGAGAGTCCAAAAGGCTTCTGTCCTACTGAGTATTTCAGCTTCCGAGCTCAGTTCTAAGGACACACACTGCCCTGGGAATGGCTGGCCGGAGTCCTGCAGGGACCACATGTAAACCGCAACACTAGAACAATCTTCTCAGATGCCAAAAGGCTGCAGAGAAGCACAAAGAAAAGAGGCACGCTCTCTAGTGCCACATGTCACCTTTAGACCTGAAAGAACAAAGGTTACCAGCCAATAGACAATTTCTATCAAAGAGTATTTCCTGGGCTAAATTTCATTGTGTTAGATGTGAGTCCAATGAAAGCCATAGCAACAGCATCAAATGATTTCCTTAATACTTATCTTCAGTCTAAGACAAGCTTTTTTTTTTCCCTTATCTTATCATCTCCATCTACCCCTTTTAAACCCCGCAGTGTATTTTCCAAGAACAAGCAAGAAATAGGGAGAGGGTTTTAAACCTGTCATAAAGAGACACTCCTCCTCAGCACAGCTAGATTCTGCCTGTTCTTCAATTAAGAGTAGAGCCTACATTTACTAACTCTTAACCCATTCACTCTTATCACTCTGACCTTGTCTGCCACTCTCTTACCTGTCCCTTTATTCCAACAATAACAGTCTCCAATAACAGCAAGCTCTTACAGATATTGCCATAGGAAGTGGTAAGGCCCATTTTGGGTTTTTAGATAGAAACTCAAATGTAGTCCTGGCTAGCCTGGAACTTGTTATGCAGGCCCCATTGGCCTCAAACTCAACAGAGATTTGCTTGCTTCCTCTGCCTCTGCCTCTGCCTCTGCCTCTGCCTCTGCCTCTCTGCCTTTCTGCCTCTCTGCCTCTCTGCCTCTCTGCCTCTCTGCCTCTCTGCCTCTCTGCCTCTCTGCCTCTCTGCCTCTCTGCCTCTCTGCCTCTCTGCCTCTCTGCCTCTCTGCCTCTCTGCCTCTCTGCCTCTGCCTCCTGTGTTCTGGGGATTAAAGGTAAGTACCACCATGCCAGGCTTAAAATACATTTTTCACAAAATAATCGCAATTCACACTCACAAAAACATCAACTACCGTATATTTCCTAAAGCTGGATTCTTGGGGACTTTAACACTCCATGGAGGATGCTCAATATTAACAGAATAAAGGCAAACTGTAACTCCTCCAAGTGTGTTTGAGGTAGAGAGTGGATGAGACACTTGGAGATTCTTTCTTCATTGCCTTTCACTTTAGTAAGTGAGACCCAACTTCGTCCTGAGACCACAACTGCTCACTCGCAGTTGTAACACCATAAAATATTGTCCTAGTTCTTTGACTTGGTGTCAACATTCCATCCAATCTATGTCAGTGAGTCGGACTCTCTCCTGGATCTAGAGGTATGGTTGAGAAGATGCCTCTGTTTAGGTTCTGGGCCATGCTTGCTGGTCTCCTAGCACTCATTTTCAAATCTTTATCTCTGAAGGCCTAGCAGCTAGACCCACACCTGCAGTTTGCTCCATGAGACTTAGCCAAATTTCTTATTCTTTGCCTAACAAGTAATTTCAGAGATGCACCACCTAGGTTCCCTCAGAAGTACTTGTTAGCCAGATGTGGCGAGTGCAGCCATCAGACAGCTTCCACTATCAGCCTCTTCAAGGGCTATCATGGATTTGGGGCAACAGGCTTCTGGCAATGGCCCAATGATGAACCCTCAAAGAAATAGTATTTGGTCTAGTATGTTCTACCAGTTGACCAATGTGTGCCAGCTACATATTTACAATCTAGCTTTTTTTTTTAACCTGATACTGCTTCCAGCCTCTATTATTAAAATTACAAGGGTTGATTCTTAATTTATACCAAATATATATCTAAATATCATGTCATCACCTAGTCTGAAGACTCTACCTGTAAACTCCTAACGTTCCTAACAGCAATGTCACAACTGAGAAACTAAAGTGCTAGGGGAAAAGGCAGAAGGGGCATGGGAGAGCAAGACTGGTCTGCCTGCCACTGAAGCAAGGCTAAGAACAATAATGGGCCCTCAGCAGATCACGTGCTTGTAGTATCAGGTAATAACATTTTAGAAGCTAATTTGTCTTTTTAGGACTTTCAAGCTAAAATATCTTCCAATTCTCACCCTCAAAGAAAAAATTCTTTCTTCATTTTAACCTAGTTCTTTTACAAAAAAAAAAAAAAAAAAAAAAACAGACATCAATTCTTTAACCGATGATCAGAGCATAATTTAGGTTCTGAATGAGTACCTAGGAGACCAGTCTCACTACATCATATATTTTTTAAATATGTCACCTTGCAGATTATATATTTGCAGCATCCATTTGTTAAGCATTTCCTTTCTGCTATATGCACTTAAGGTTTAAAATGAGTTAATAAGAGGTAGTCAGCCCTCTGTTTCAAGAGATGATAAATTTATTCTTAATACTTCCATTTCTGGTTGTTACGACCACTTAGAGGCTGAAATGATCCAGCCCTACTTTATTTTATTTTATTTTCTTATTCAAAGAGAACTGTCTTTGATCCCTGTGCTTCTAATATCTAGAAGACACCTTGGCTGCATCCACAGTCACACACAAGCACCTCCTTCCTTTGCCTGAGGGTGAGAATGGCTTGTACTTTACAGATCCCCTCCCCCCCCCTTATTCCAGAGTGGCTTATGTCTGCACTAAGCCCATTCCACTTGGCCCCTTATGAGCAGTTCTGAATTCCAAGGGCTGCTTGTTTGAAAATTCATGAGCTTCTCAATGATGCAATTCCTTTTTTGGCTGCCCCACTGCTCAGTTAGTTCAGACAACAAGATGCTTGGGGAATAGATAATTTTTCCCCTTTAGCTGCCAAAACCTAACAGAGGGCTTGGTATTTTATAGCTATTGTGGAATTTTGAGAAGTTTGGAAAACAGAGGATTTTTATTTTTTTGTTTTGTTTTGATATAGGACATTTTGACAATGGCTTTGGCAGCAGTACAGAAACCTCCATGCTTGTGAAGCAGGATAACATTTGCAGCCATCTGCCTTCCGTGGAGCACCCTCCAAGTGGGATAGATACAGAAACAGTGACAATTAGGGAGGTTAAAATGACTTTCCCACTGGTTTCTGAACGAACTATCCAGTGACCAGGATCCAGGGCCATGGAGAAGCGGATGCTTCTGTATTAGCACAGTTCCAGCAGCAAGAATTGATGCCTCCATTATCCCTTAGTTCTCCATCCCCACCCACCCTCATCACCACACTTCATCCAGATTTCTGAACTCCAATTTTTGCTCGGTAGACCGTCTACAATCACAGCAAATCACAAAATCCATGAAAAGATTCACGGTATGTGAATAGCCCAGTTAATTTCTTCTCTAACTATGACCTGAGCTTGCTTTCAAGAAATTTAGAAAACATTTAAAACACCATCATAGGAGTCCCTTTTACCTTTACATTTCAAAGCTTTGTCATTGCATGGTAAACATTAGGTACTGTTGGGATGTCTTTTTAAACAATATAATACAGATGATTCTCTTTTTTTTATTTCAAATGTTTTCCCCTTTCCCGGTCTCCCCTTAGGAAACCTCTTATCCAATCCCCCCTTCCCCTGTCTCTATGAGGGTGCTCCCCCACCTACCCACTCACTCCCATCTTCCTATCCTGGCATTTCCCTACACTGGGGCAGCAAACACCCTCAGGCCCAAGGGTCTCTCCTTCCACTAATGTCCAACAAGGCCATCCTCTGCCACATATGTAAACAGCCCCATAGGTCACTCCATGTGTATTCTTTGGTTGGTGGTCCAGTCCCTGGAAGCACCGGAGGGTCTGGCCTGATGACAGTGTTACTCCCTCCATGTGGCTGCAAACCTCCTCAGGTCCTTCAGTCTCTTCTCCAACTCCTCCATCATGGACCCACACACACACACACTCAGTCCAATTGTTGGCTTCGAGCATCTGCCTCTGTATTTTTCAGGCACTGGCAAAGCCTCTCAGGAGACAGCCATACAGATGATTCTTAATCCTTGAAAGTAAAAAGAAAAACTTCATTTAAAATAGCAACTGAGACTTTTGCTCTCTTTAAATTTTACTATTTATTACAGTAATCAGAACATATAAAGATATATAAGAAATATATATATATCTTTGGTCATAGGAGGCCAAATTTGCTCACTACTCAAGAAATTAATTTGTTCAAGTTGTGCAAATACATAGTACCATTTTGCTAGAAAGGGGGAAATGAAAAAAAGCAAGTCAGGACGACATACCTGGGAAGTATGTGACAGCACAGAGGGAGAGGGAAGGATAAAGGACAAGTTATACCAAGGATGCTTTAAAAAGCCAATGGAGGGACCTTAGATGAAATGCCCTATAGTGACGAGAGGGAACTTGTGGAGTCTACCGCCAGTAGAAAGAAAGGGCATCAAGTGGAGAGATAAAGGTTGCCGTCCCACAGTAAAAAACTCTGACCCAGAATTGTTCCTGTCTAGGGAAACTGCAGGGACAAGGATGGAGAGGAGACTGAGGGAAAGGAGGACCAGTGACCAGCCTAAATTGGAATCCAGCTTAAGGGAAGGCTCCAAGACCTGACACTATTACTGATACTATAGTGTGCTTACAGACAGGACAGCCTAACATGGCTCCCCTCTGAGAGGCCCAACAAGTAGCTGAAAGAGTCAGATGCAGATACTTACACCAAACAATAGACAAAAGCCAGGGACCCCTGTGCTTGAATTACAGAAAAAGCTGGAAGCTGAGGAGGAGGGCAACCACATAGGAAGACCTGCACTCTCACTACCCTGGACACCCAACATCTCTCAGAAACTGAGCCACCAACCAGGCAGCATACATTTGCAGATCTAACCCCCCCATACACACACACACACACACACACACACACACACACACACACACACACACACATATACAGCAGAGGACTGCCTGGCCTGGCCTCAGTGAGGGAAGAGGCACCTAACACTTGAGGCCACAGGTAATGGGAGGTCTGTTGAGGTAGGGTATGGACTGGAGATATCCTCTTGGAGGGGCAGGGGAGGAGGGATTGAATGAGAAATGGTCAGAGGGCAGAGTGGGAGGGGGGGAATAATGACTGGACAGAAAGAGAGAAAGAAAGAAAGAAAGAAAGAAAGAAAGAAAGAAAGAAAGAAAGAAAGAAAGAAAGAAAGAAAGAAAGAAGAGAAAGAGAGAGAGAAAAGAGACAGGAAGGAGGGAAGGAAGGAAGGAAGGAAGGAAGGAAGGAAGGAAGGAAGGAAAGAAGGAAGGAAGGAAAGAAGGAAGGAAGGAAGGAAGGGCGAGTCATTGGGAATTATATTGTTTTACAGATGCTTAAAATTAAATAGTGTGTGTGTGTGTGTGTGTGTGTGTGTGTAAATTAGTATGTGTACATAGAGTTTAATTAAAGTGACATTAACTGAGATAACAATGCTTTCCTTACAAACCATAGATTATTTAACAAAAATTCCAATGGCACTGTGATGGTTTGTATATGCTTGGCCCAGGGAGAGGCACTATTAGGTGTGGCCTTGTTGGAGTAGGTGTGTCACTGTGGGTGTAGGCTTAAGACCCTCACCCTAGCTGCCTGGAAGTCAGTCTTCCACTAGGAGGCTTCAGATGAAGAAGTAGAACTCTCAGCTCCTCCTGTACCATGCCTATCTGGATGCTTCCATGTTCCTGCCTTAATGATACTGGACTGAACCTCTGAATCTGTAAGCCAATCCCAATTAAATGTTGTCCTTTATAAGACTTGCCTCGGTCATAGAGTCTGTTAACAGCAGTAAAACCCTAACTAAGACAGCCAGGCCCAGGAAACCTCCTTCTAAGTTGTTGTTGGTCCAAAACAGCCCCCAAACAAAATAGGCTAGGGCAGAACTTTCTGGAATTTGCCTTCCAGAAAAAGAAGGTAAGACACCATTACTTAAGACACCACACACTTTGGACACAGGATTCAGAGGAATCTATCTAGATCTGACCTGGAATTATTCTCACTATCAACTAGCTCTCTTAGTTTAGGAAGTTCCATGTAAAATGCTACTGGAGAAAAACAAACAATAGTCCTATCCAGATATAATGCCAATGAACCCACAACAATGTCCATTATGATAAGATACTCTGAAAGATGAAAGAGAGGCACTTGTGCCCTGGGTGCAACCTTCAGTCATTAGTCATTTCATTGGACATAAGGCTTACTCAGTAGAGGGAAATTCATGCCTGGTGCTGTAAATTTAATGAATTACTTGTAACTGCTGAAGTCATGAAACTTAGAGGAGAACCTACCACTGCCACCTTCTAAACTAGTATCATTTCTAACTAACTAAATGCTTACCCTGGTATCTATAGATAAATGTAGCTTTCAGTCATCATCAAAGAAGTTTCTTTTTGCAATAGATGGAGATCATTACAGAAAAACACAACTGGCAAATATGTTAAGATCAAGTGAACATGATCATGGGGTCCTTGGTCAATTAATATATTTACAAATTAATACATTTGCAACACAACACTTACACTTAATGGTCAACAAACATCACAGAACAGGTGTCAGAAATATTGTAAGAGACAGAGGATGAGACTTCTGCTGTGAGATAATCTCTTCTACAGAACAAAACAGGGACACAACGTTAGGGATTAGATTTAGGAGAAGTTGGGAAAGGGAGTGGGGTGAATATGATTAAGATACATTGTATGAAATACTCTAAGAAATACTAAAATACTTTTTATTAAAAGAATATAAGTGAGGTAGTTCAGGAAGAGGACTCTACTCCCCTTCATTTCACTGGTCTCCTACAGTCTTTTAATGTCGGTCCAAAAGCATGACTGAATATTACTCTATAAAAGATATTTTATGCCATCACTTATTTTCTATAGAGTGTCATACTTTTATCCAAAACTTTCATAGATTCCTCCTTTAAGCTGTCAAGTTGAGAAAAATTACAGCTAGGAGTGATCCAGCTGGAATTTCCCCCAGAGAGCTTAGAATTTTGAAGGAAGATAATTGTGGTAGTTTGAATATGCTTGGCTCAGGGAATGGCATTACTAGGATGTGTGGCCTTGTAGGACTGGATGTGGCCTTGTTAGAGGAAAGGTGTCACTGTGGGGGTGGGCTTTGAGACCCTCCTCTTACCTGCCCACGAACCAGTTATCTCCTGTTTCCCTTTGGAAGAAGATGTAGAACTCTCAACAACCCCAGCATCATGCCTGCCTAGATACTGTCTTGCTTCCCACCTTTATGATAATGGACTATCATTAAAACTCTGAACCTGTAAGACAGTCCCAATTAAATGTTGTCCTTTATAAGGGTAGTCTGGGTCATGGTGTCTGTTCACAGCTTTGGAAATCCAAACTATGAAAATGATGCAAAAAGTAGAGTTGTTAGAACCCATCTACACAGCCTCCACATACCAGTTCTAAATCTATTTCATCCACACACTCCCAGACATATCTCTGGCCACTCAGCAACTCCACCAGATCAGTCTGAGGAACACTAGAATCTTATATCAGAAATACAAGCAATGAAACAGTCTGTATGTCCAGGTCAAATAGCAAAACACAAATATAAAAGTCAAGTCAGTGTACCCAACCAAAAGAAATCCCACCAATCTTATAGACATATTCTTCGGTGACAATTACCTTTACGAATGTCAAGACACCTGTTTGAATGCCAAGACACAGGATTTAAAAAAAACAATTATAAAAGTAATAAAAGAATTCAAAAAGTTTAGTAGGATTCTACAGGAGTAGCCTTTTGTGTGACTTTTTTTGAAAAGTCTTTAGTGCTATTTACTTTTCCTAGTTTCCCTTTGCTACCCTTCCTTCCTGACATTTAACCCTTCTTGATTCATAACACCCCTTTAGTCCTTTATAGCTGTGCATTATATATCCCAAAATGTATCTGTACACACACATTAAAAGAATTAAATTGAAAATTCTCAAGATAAAACATATCCCTTGCAAAATTATTAAACCAAAGACTTATGACTACATAGGCTATAGAGTAGGAAAACACCAACTCCAACTATTCTGCCAAATGTACATATATTTATCCTAGTTCTAATAAGTTATTATACCTATAGGGAAATGCATCTCCCAACCCTCATAGTAGAAGCTTCTAGTTACAATAAATAGTCTCAAATACAAAGACCAACACCTGGCCAAGACACAGGGCAGAAAAGACTGCAGAATATCCATTCCTAAAGGAAACATATATACCACAACTCCTCCTCCAAATCATCAAGTATCATTGTAGACTAGAGGCCAGAAAGAATGTAAAAGCCACAGGCAATAGATAACCACAAGGGAATGTATCTTCTAAGCATGGTGTGGCAGCTCCACATATGCACTCCAGCTGTCCAGCTGTGCCAACATACACAAAGTATATGCAAGCTCAAGCCAGGCCAAGTCCCAGAATGGAGTGGGAGTTGAATAGAAACCCCAGCCCCAGCCAAGAAGCTATTAGCAATGTTTAAGAGGGTCAATTTTTTCTACTCAGACTATAGACTCAGATCAATTGACCATGCACCAGCGGAAAGTCGTACACCTTAAAATATTTTGGCAGCATAAATTGGTATTAATGAAGGAAAAAAAATGTAGTAGTAGCCAATTAACTCCATTCAAATCGATCCAGCAGTAGTGACTCGTGTTCCCCACTCCCCACCCCAATGAAAGATACACACACAAGCACACATACACACCAACCTTATATCTTAATATGTCTTAAACAGCTCAATGGGTGGGCCATTTCTTAACCTCTATGCAGCTAGCATACTCTCCCCTCTGATAGTCCTGATTCATCACTTAATAAAATCTATATTCCATATTCGCTTCTCAGACCTGTTACCTTCCTGGGCCAAGATCCCCAACTCTTACATGTTAGCTGCATTCTCTCTTTTGCACCTCTCAGACCTGGTCTTTACTATTTTCCAGGCATGGTGGCTCTCTCCTTCCTCCTCTCTCCATCCCTTGCCGGAGAATCCTAAAATTCCTAACTCTGTCTCCCTGCCCAACCTTGGGCAACTTTATTTACCAATCAAAATGAAGTGGGAAGAGGAACCCTCAGCATCTTACATGAAGATGAACAGATTCCCATGTAATCTGGGGGGCCGAATTAACATAATACAAACATTAGACCAAATCTACAACAACAAAAAAGACACAAAATTGGGTGGGAAGGTGGGGGACCTTGATATAAAAATATTTGGGGTAGGAAAGGTGAATCTGATCAAAATATATTGTACAAAATTCTCAATGCACTCATAAAAACATATTTTGAAAAAAGAGTCTAAACCTTTTAATAATCACTTTAGATATAGATGGTCTCAGCTCTCCAAACAAGTTGGTTGGATAGATTGAGAAACAAAATTTATATATTTTTTTTGTCTATGTAAAACTCATCTTCAAGGATAAAGTTCTCCTTTGAGGGAAAATTTGAGGAGAAAAGGTATCTCAAGCAGATGAGACAAAAACAACAACATGTATTACTATTCTAATATCTGACAAAAATAGATTTTAATCTAAAATTAATCAGAAGAGATAAAGAAGGACACTTTACTCTGATCAATGGAGCAGTTAACTAAATAGACATTATTATCAAAGATATTTATGCATCAAACTCTGGTGCAACCAATTTCACATAAAGCCTACTGCTGGACTCCAGGACTCAAAATTATCCAATTTAGTATTCAGTACCACATGCTCTTCAATAGATATATCATCTGGATAAAAAATAAATAGAAAAAAATCAAAATTATATGCCATCACAGGTCAAATGGACCACACATATACCTACAGAATATTCCACCCAAACACCAAAAAATGAATACTCTGTTCAAGAGCCCACGGATGTTTTTCTAAAATAGGTCAAATATTAAGACATGAAAGAAATTGTAATGAATTCAGAAAAATTCAAATAATTCAGTGCATGATAACTGGCCATATGCTATAAAGCTTAAAAATTAATAGGAAAATAATCTCCAGTAATCACACCAACTATAAGTTAAGTAATACACTTCTGAATGAATGGATAAAAGAAGAAATCAAGAAATGAATAAATAAAAACTCCAAATGAATGAAAAGGAAAGCACAATAAAACAGAGCTTAGATACAACCCGACAATCCTGAGAGGGAAATTCCAGGCTCTCAGCACACACATTTTAAAGGTTAAAGGAGTACCAATATATGATTTATTGATAGGACATAAAAATTTGAAAAGAACCATTGAAAAACTAAGCAAAGTCCAAAAGACAATAATAAAAATCAGAGCATAGTTTAATAGTACAGAAATAAAGTAAATTATACAAAGACTCAAGGCACTTAAAACCAGGTTATTCAAAAATATCAACAAATGAAAGATTGATAAACCCTTGGCCCAACTAAGTAAAAGAAAAAAAAATAGGAATGGAGGGAGGGAAGGAGGAAGAAAGGATAAGTGGATGAAAGGATGGGTGGAAGGAAGGCAGCCAAATTAAGAGAATGATAGACTCGTGGGGACACATAACAACAGATATGAAAGAAATTCAGAACCTTATAAGGGGATGCTTTTAAACCTATAGTCTATTAAGTTAGAAAATATCAAAGAACTTTTAATTTCTAGATTCACCCAAACTACCAAAGTTAAACTTAAAAAAGATCATCAATTTAAAAAGA
This sequence comes from Mus minutoides, assembly GCA_902729485.2. Classification (NCBI taxonomy): domain Eukaryota; kingdom Metazoa; phylum Chordata; class Mammalia; order Rodentia; family Muridae; genus Mus; species Mus minutoides. Next base: position 211,052 of record LR750623.1, read on the forward strand.
CCTTTAAAAAATAAGGAGATGAAAACAGTAATAAAAAGCCTTCTTACTAAAAAACAAAAAAAGCCTAAGTCCAGATGGACTCACAGCAGAGCTCTACCAGATTTTCAAAGAAGATATACAACCAACACATCTTAATTTTTAAAAAAATAGGAAAATAAGGAGTGCTTCCAAATTTATTCTATGAAGCCTGTGCTTCTCTGATACCTAAGACAGAAAAAGACAAAAAGGAAAGAAAACTACAGACCTATTTCACTGGTGAATATCAATCCAAACTTCTTCAATAAATACCTCAAAACTGAGTGCACACATAATCTTTGAGATGCAGGTAAAATTTAAAACATGTAAGTCAAAAATGCAGAAAATCATATATATGTAGACTTAAAGACAGAGGTCACATAATCATCTCAATAGATATAGAATTGACCTTTGACAAAAAGGAAAGATATTTTGTGATAATAGATCTAGAGAGGGCAGCACTGGAGGAGACATGCCTCAAAATAATAAGGACTAAACATGATAAACCCACAGCCAATATCACCCTAAATGAAGGACAAGTTTAAGCAATCCCAAGAAATTAAGAATGAGACAGTTTCCTACTAACCCCGCTCTTTTAATATAAGGCTCTAAGTGCTAGCTAGAGCAACAAAACAGGAGAAGGAATTTAAGTAGATATAAATAGGACAGGAGAAAGTTAAATTATCCTCCCTTCTAGCAGATAGTTATATATAAGAAATCCCAAAACTTTCTTTAAAAAATGTTTAGAAATGATTAACAGCTTTTAATCCCACCAACAATGGAGGAGTGTTCCTCTTTCTCCACATAGTCACCAGTATCTGCTGTCACCTGAGTTTTTGATCTTAGCCATTCTGACAGGTGTGAGGTGAAATCTCAGGGTTGTTTTGATTTGCATTTCCCTGATGACTAAGGATGTTGAACATTTTTTTAAGTGATTCCCAGCCATTTGATATTTTCAGTTGAGAATTCTTTGTTTAGCTCTGCACCCCAATTTTAATAGGGTTATTTGATTCTTGAGTTCTTTGTATGTATTGGATATTAGCCCTCTATCAGATGTAGGATTGGTAAAAATCTTTTCCAAAACTCTTAGTTGTTTTGTCCTATTGACAGTGTCCTTTGCCTTACAGAAGCTTTTCAATTTTATGAGGTTCCCTTTGTCAATTGTTTATCTTCTAATCAGTCTGGCAGTTCCTCAGAAAATTGGACATAGTTCCACCAGAAAATCCAGCAATACTACTCCTGAGCATATACCCAGAAGATGCTCCAATATTTAATAAGTACACATGCTCCACTATGTTCATAGCAGCCTTATTTATAATAGCTAGATGTTGGAAAGATCCCAGATGTCCCTCAACAGAGGAATGGATAAAGAAACTGTGGTACATTTATACAGTGGAGTACTACACAGCCATTAAAAACAATGACTTCATGAAATTCACAGGCAAATGGATGTAACTAGAAAATATCATCATGAGTGAGGTAACCCAGTCACAAAAAAACACACATGGTATGTACTCACTAATAAGTAGATATTAGGCTAAAGGCTCGGAATATCCATGATACAACTCACAAACCATATGAAGCTCAAGAAGAAGGAAAACCAAAGTGTGAATGCTTCAGTCCTTCTTAGAAGGAGGAACAAAATACTCACAAGAGGTAGAGGGTGGGAGGGACTTAGGAGGAAAAGGGAAGGGGAAAGGATCAGTGTCAGGTATAAGAGGAGATGGAGATGATATACAAAGAGTCAGGAAATTGAACAGAGGTGTGTAGTAATGAGGGATGGGGAACTGAGGGTAGCCACTAGAAAGTCCCAGATGCCAGGAAAGCAAGAGGCTCCAAGGACTCAAAGAGGATGAGATTAGCTGAAATATGGGGGGAAAAAAAGGAAGGGAAGAGAGAAGGGAGAATCTGTAGAGACCATATCAAGAGGTTAGACAAAGCCCTTGGTTGGGGGTTGGGTCCACCCACTCGTCCCCAATTTTTTCACCCAGAATAGCTCCTATCTAAAAGAAATACAGGGACAAAGAGTGGGGCAGAGAGACTGCCCCACCTGGGAATCCATCCCATATGCAGCCACCAAACTCAGACACTATTGTGGATGTCAAGAAGTGTTTGCTGACAGGAGCCTGATATAGCTGTCCCCTGATAGGCTCTGCCAGAGCCTGACAAATACAGATGGACTGTGCACGGGGACCCCAATGGAGGAGTTAGGGAATGGACTGAAGGTGCTGAAGGTGTTTGCAATTCCATAGGACCAAAAACAATATCAACCAATCAGACCCCCCAGAGCTCCCAGGAACTATATCACTAACCAAAGAATACACATGGAGAGACCCATGTCTCCAACTACATGTGTAGAAGAAGATGGCCTTGCTGGGCATCAATGGGAGGAGAGGCCCTTGGTTCTGTGAAGACTCCATGCCCTAGTATAGGGGGTGCCAGGGCAGTGAGGTTGGAGTGGGTGGGTAGGGGAGCACTCTGGTAGAAGCAGGGGGAGAGGATGGGATACGAGGGTTTTGGAGGGGAAACTTGGAAAGGAGATAACATTTGAAAGGTAAATAAAAAAATATTCAATCATAAAAGGGGAAAAAAGAAATGATTGAGAGCTTGAGCAAAGTGTCAGGACACAAAATCCACTGCCTGCCATTAACACACTGAGAGAGATATTGTGGGAACACTTTTATTCACAATAGCCTTCAAAATATCAAGAAGTAAACCTGATCAAGAGAGGAAATGAAAATGAACACTATATCTCTGAATAGCTTGAGCAAGACTTTAGAAGATATAACGACCCCCCAAGCTCATGGATTCTTAGAATAAATTGTGAAAATTAGTGTACTGCCAACAGCAATTTATAAATCCAATGCACTGGGAATCAAAAGGGGACTCGGGAGAGTGCCCCTCACAGAAATAGAATGAAAATCCTAAAATTCATATTAAAGCACAAAGACCCCTGATAACCAAAGTGACTCTAAATAAAAAGAACAGTGAGGAGGAATTACCACAACAGGTTTCCAGCTACAGTGCAGTCCTGTGGTAATAAAAACAGTACAAAACAGACATGTAGACCAATGGAACAAAATAGGTCACCCAAACATGAGTTTACATAATTATAAGAATGTCATAAGCACCTTCAACAAATGACGCTGGAAAACTGAATGGATGACTACATGTAGACAAATTAAAATAGACACACACACACACACACACACACACACACACACAAATCAACACCAAATGGGACATAAACCTCAATGTGAAATCTAAAATGCTGAGATTTTGCTAGCAGAAGACATAAGTATTACCCTACACGATATATATTTAAGAAATGGGTTTCTGCATAGATCTCCCTTTGCTCAGGGTTGAGGCCAATAATTGGCAAATGGTCACCTCATAATGCCAAAAGGCTACTATATAACAAAGGAAACAATCAAGAGGAGAGGAAGCTCACAAACATGAATAGTATTTTTTGCCAGCTATACATCTGATAGATGGTTATACAAATATAATATACAAAAAACTCAAAAGAAAACTAAGGAACTGACCCAAACAATAGGCAGTTGACATGAACAGTGAGTTCTCAAAAGAAGAGATTACAATGGCTAAGAAATATCTTTTAAGATGCTCAACATCCTTATAAATTAGGAAAATACAAACCAAAACTACTTTGAGATTTCATCTTACACCAATCATTAGAATGTTTAAGACTTTTTAAAAAATGACAACAAACACTGTTAAGAATGTAAGGGAAAAAAGATGCTCATTGACTGATGCAAACTGATGGAAACTAGAAAATCCTCAAAAAGCTAGAAGTAAGTCTACTGTGTGACCAAGTTTTTCCTTATCGTATGCACAAAAGACACGCTACTCCACAGTTGCTTGCTCAGCCTTGTTGATGAACATTCTATTCACAATAACTAGGAGATGGAAACAGCCAATAGACGCTTCAACTGATGGATGGATGGATGGATGGATGGATGGATGGATGGATGGATGGATGGATGGATGGATGGACAATGATAATGGGATGCACACACACAATGGATTTTTATTCTGCTGTCAAGAATAAATGAAATAATGAAATTTAAAGGTAAGTGGGTAGAAGTGAAAAATGTTATACATAGTGAAGTAGCCTAGACCCAGGAAGATTAACCCTTCATTTGTGGATCCTAGCTATGAATCTTGAGATGTGAGTATATAACCTGAAGTAAACACATAAGCAAGGAAAGTAGAAGAAAACTGTGATGTAAGGGTGGGAGAAAGAGCTACAGACAGGAACAGAAAGACACAGATGCTAATGGGAGAGACATATAGATAGAGGAGAGTTTAACTGTTGAAAGGGAATGCACATGATACACAGGGAGGAGAGATGACAGATAGCACTAAGAGTGTTTGAAAAGGTGATAAGGGAATACTACTTTGTAACTATATATATAACTATATATAACTATATATATATAGTTATATATATAACTATATATATATATGAGAGAGAGAGAGAGAGAGAGAGAGAGAGAGAGAGAGAGAGAGAGGAGACTGAGACTGAATTGGCTTAAATGGAATTACGTCACATAGGGTGAAAATTCTCCCCCTAAAATTCATAGACTATCTAATAAAAAACCCCAATGCCAGGCATGAGAAATCTTTGTTCAAGATCAGAGGGATGGATCCAAGAGACTCCCAGAACAATAAAGGCTATCATCATTGCTTTTGATTGCTACCCAGAACTTGGACATAGGACCCTGTTGCTAAAGACACCCCAAACTTTAGACACAAAACTCAAAGGAATAGAGTTTTCAGTTCTCATAGCATCTGAAGCTGCTACGCAGTTGCCACGGTAAAAATCACAAAGATGATTGGCTTGATAATCTATATCTAATGATGCAATCATAGCACTCATACCTTTGAGTTAACCAACAGTTGTCTAATTGGGTCTAAGGCCTTCTCAGTGCAAAGGAATTCATGCCAGGTACTGTAAACCTATAGTAGAATGGGCGTGGCAGCAAGCAGCATGCATGGTGGCAGGAGCAGGAAGCAGAGAAATCACATCTTCAGCCGTAAACCTGAAACAAAGAGATTGAACTAGAAGTGAAGTGAGACTATATACTCTCAAAGCAAGCTCCCAAGGACAGATATACTTCCTCTAAAAAAAAAACTATACTTCCCTATCGGTTCCCTAAGAAACAGCATCATCAACTGGGAACCAGGTACTTAAATACCTAAGCCTGTAGAGACCAATTTTCAGTTAAACCACCAAAGGTGTTCACCCCAAATGATACATTTCCAAAACAAACAAACAAAGAACTCTATACTTAATGCTTGGGAAATTTTGAGTAAGGAGGGGTTGGAAAAAATTGCGAAAGCCAGAGAACCAATAGCATGTTCTAGATATGACACAGAAGCTGTACCTATGACATTTCAAAAATATGGTTGAATAAACAAGACCTGCAGTTGTAGATGGGAGAAATTTCACTAGGGTTCACCTTTAGATAACGATACAGACAATAAATATCTGCTAAGATAGGGAAAATAGGTGTGCTTGAGGGATGAGCTCCCTAACAAATGAACAACACTAAATGGACTCATTAGGGGTGTCTGTCTGTCTGTCTGTCTGTCTGTCTGTCTGTCTGTGTAAACTATGGGTGTACATATAGACTTATAGATTACATGTAAGTAACAATAATAAAAAGAAAGATGTCAGTAGTTTAAGAGGGAACATGGGAGATGGGAGAAGTTGGAGGGAAAAGGATAGGTGAAAATGATATAAACACAGTACTTGTGTGTAAACAATTTTAATCCAACAACCAGGCTGCTTTGGCAAGGTATCACATACAAAGTTATGATCTGGCCAGAATGCAAGCATTTCCTGGATTGCAGTATGATCAAACTGGAATATAAACACACTCTTAATCTCTAACAATAAAGGTAAGGTTAGTTTTTAGGAGAAAGCAGCCATGTTTGAAAGTGATATCGAATTGCAGCGCGAAAAGTGATGAAACAGAAAGATTAGACAGAATGAGTCAGCGATAGGATATGCCCAACTCACAGGAAAATAGCACAGGGAAGTAAGGCTACTTAAGATCAGAGAAAGAAGGCATGGTGAATGGTGTGAGTGTGTATGTGTGTGTCTATATGTGTGTGTGTGTGTATGTGTGTGTGTGTTTGTATGTGTGTGTTCGTGTGTGTGTGTGTGTGTGTGTGTGTGTGTGTGTGTGTGTATGGTGTGTGTATGGTGTGTGTATGTGTATGTGTGTTCATTCATGTGTGTATGGTGTGTGTGTATAGCTATTTTACTGGGACAGAGTTTAAAGAAACAGGTTGTAAACAGAACAAGCTACACACAGGTGAAGACAGAATGAGCCAGAAGATTTTAACGTATTGCCAGAGTTAGTATGAGGCCAGACAGAGGAATTCAGTCAGAAGCCAAAAGAAGCCAATTGAGTTAGTCAGCTTGGAAGATTAAATTGTACAGAGGCTTGAAGCTTCCAGGCCTAGGCCTAGAGATAGTTAGAACAGAGAAGGAAACACTCTGGGCTCAGCCTAAACAACATATTTCCACATGTTGGGTGCAGCTCTCATCTCACCATTTTATCTGAGAAAATAAAAATGACATTTACACTTGCATCCGAAAGTCTCAAGAAACATAAAAACTCTACATTTAAAAACAGATCAAATTACTTTTCAAGCAAAGATATTGCCTAAATAAATAGTTATATGCCTACTTAGTGGAATATTGTATAGTCCTAAAATAATGTTATCAGAGTAAAAGGTGTTCATGATAAAACATATACTGAGCCTAGGACAAGTTATAAAACAATATGTAGGAAATTATCTTTGTAATGTGTGTATGTAGAAAAACATTCTTAATGAGTATTAACAAACTCATTTGCTTACTAAGTTAAAGAAGAGGAGGAAGAGGAGGAAAGTAGAAGGAGGAGGAGGAAGAGGATGCAGAAAAGGGTAGTATCCCTAGCAAAAGGAAAGTGTCCTTGTGTTTGAGCAGGTGTTAGAGTCCATCTAGAATATTAACATGTGATGGTCTCCTGCACATGAGCTAATGATTTACAGAGTCACATCCTGATTTAATAGAGCAGGAGAAAGGACTGTTGTTATACCAACTAAAAAGAATCATAAAATGGTAATGGATGTTATGGAACATCATGAATATTTCATTTGAAGACAAGCTATCAGATTTATCTTAAGGATAAAGAGCATATAGACAATAAATCAAGGCCCAAGATGTAAGGTAGAAGCTTGCAGTTGGTGACAACCATTTACATCTAGGCCACGGCTGTTTCTGAGTGTTTGCAATTTCAATCAAGTCACAATCCAGTTAAGACAAAGGAGGAAATTTTTAAAACACACTTCAGGAAGAGCAACCAAAGATTTCTAAGGTAGATTAGAAAGATCTTTTTTTTTTTTGAAGCTAAATTTACTTTATTGAAATGTTTTGATTTTTCTCTCTGGTGACTCTCTAAGGAGGGACCATCCTCCTTAGCACACAGGCCACATGAGCAGTAGAACAGCTGGGTCAGGATCCTTTCAGCTTCCATCTGCACCCAAGAGCTGGGGCTGTTCCACAGCCCTCTGTGCACAAGTCCTACCAGGTGAGAGCTGGTCTCCCAGGAGTGCTGGCACAAGCTTACAGGCCCACATGAGGGACAAGCTCAAGCCAGAGACAGCAAGACCAACTAACATGAGAGATAACCAGATGGCAAAAAACAAGCACAAGAACCTTACCAACAGAAACCAAGGCTACATGGCATCACTAAAACCCAGTTCTCCCACAACAGCAAGTCCTGGATGCCCCAACACATGAGAAAAGCAAGATTTGGATTTAAAATCACATCTCATAATGCTGATAGAGGACTTTAAGAAGGACATAAATAACTCCCTTAAAGAAATATAGGAGAGCACCAGTAAACAGCTAGAAGCCCTTAAAAAGGAAACGCAAAAATCCTTTGAAGAACTACAGGAAAACACAACCAAACAGGTGAAGGAATTGAACAAAACAATCCCGGATCTAAAAGAGGAAGTAGACACAACAAAGAAATCACAAAGCAAGACAACTCTGTAGATAGAAAACCTAGAAAAGAGATCAGGAGACATAAATGCAAACATCACCAACAGAATACAAGAGATAAAACAGAGAACCTCAGGTGCAGAAGGTATCAAAGAAAACATTGACACAACAGTCAAAAAAAATGCAAAGTGCAAAAAGCTCCTAACCCAGGAAATCCAGGACACAATAAGTCAAACCTAAGGATAATAGGTATAGATGATAATGAAGACTTTCAACTTAAAGGGCTGGTAAAGATCCTCAACAAAATTATAGAAGAAAACTTCCCTAACCTAAAGAAAGAGATGCCCATGAACATACAAGAAACCTACAGAACTCTGAATAGATTGGACCAGAAAAGAAATTCTTCCTAAAACACCAAATGCACAAAACAAATAAAAAATATTAAAAGCAGTAAAGGAAAAGGGTCAAGTAACATATAAAGGCAGACCTATTAGAATTACACCAGACTTCTCACCAGAGACTATGAAAGCCAGAAGATCCTGTGCAAATGTCATACAGACCCTAAGAGAAGACAAATGCCACCCCAAGCTACTATACCCAAAAAACTCTCAATTGACATAGATGAAGAACACAAGGTATTCCATGAAAAAAACAAATTTACACAATATCTTTCCACAAATATAGCCCTTCAAAGGATAATAAAGGGAAAACTCCAACACAAGGAAGGAAACTATGCCCTAGAAAAAGCAAGAAAATAATCTTAACAAACCAAAAAGAAGATAGCCACATAAACATAATTCCACTCTCTAACAACAAAAATAACAGAAGCAACAATCACTTTTCTCTAATACCTCTTAATATCAATGGACTCAATTCCCTAATAAAAACACTAACAGACTGGTTATATAAACAGGACCCAACATTTTACTGCATACAGGAAACCCACCTCAGTGAAAAAGATAGACACTACCTCATAGTAAAAGGCTGGAAAACAATCTTCCAAACAAATAGTCCTAAGAAAAGGAGTAGCCATTCTAATATTGAATAAAATGGACTTTCAACCTAAAGGTATCAAAAAAAATAAGGAGGGACACTTCATTAAAGGTAAAATCTATCAGGATGAACTCTCAATTCTGAATATCTATGCTCCAAATGCAAAGGCACCCATGTTCAAAAAAGAAAGTTTGTTAAAGCTCAAAGCACACATTGCACTTCACACAATAATAGTGGGGTACTTCAACACCCCACTCTCATCAATGGACAGATCTTGGAAACAGAAACTAAACAGAGACACATTGAAACTAACAGAAGTTGAGAAATAAATGGATTTAACAAGATATCTATAAAACATTTTATCCTAAAACAAAGGAATATACCTTTTTCTCAACACCTCACAGTACCTTCTCCAAAATAGGCCATATAACCGGTCACAAAACAGGCCTCAACAGATATAAGAAGACAAATAATCCCACTATGCTACCAGATCATCATGGTCTAAGACTGGTCTTCAATATCAACAAAAATAATAGAAAGCCCACATACACATGAAAGCTGAAAAACACTCTACTCATTGATAACTTGGTCAAGGAAGAAATAAAGAAAGAAATTAAAGACTTTTTAGAATTTAATGAAAATGAAGCCACAACATACCAAAACTTGTGGGAATGAAAGCAGTCCTAAGAGGAAAACTCATAGCTCTGAGTGCCTGCAAAAAGAAAATGGAGAGAGCATACACTAGCTATGAAATTCTTCATAAGAGGCAGTTCACACAATTATCAGAGTAACAGTAAATGGGAATATATTTTTAAATGAAAAAAAAATCCCATCTAGTTTTGATTTTTTTTTATGTCTGTTTTATAGGAAGCTCATGTTCAGAAGTGGAAGAAAATCCTAGTTTGATTTTCTACAAGACTGGCATATTTCTAAAGACTTTACACTTAGAACAATATATATTATGCATTGGCTACTGATGAAGTTTACATTCTTATTGTAGTCTCAGAATAAGTTACAATGTTGCTATCTAGTATAAATTACTTTTCGTTTTTAAATCAAAATTTTTTAAAAAGATTTATTTATGTATTTATTTTATGTTAGTACACTGTTGCTCTCTTCAGACACATCAGAAGATACATCAGAAGAGATTGGATCTCATTACAGATGGTTGTGAGCCACCATGTGGTTGCTGGGAATTGAATTCAGGACCTCTGAAAGAGCAGTCAATACTCTTAACCACTGAGCCATCTCACCAGCCCTAAATTACTTTTCTAAAATTCCTCCAGTGTGCTCCAGAGGAAAATGCCTGACTTGTTTTAGGACAGTGTACATAGAATGATATCAAGCCTTTCTAGTACAGTGGGTCATCTGCTCCGTTTTCATACCTGTTCCAGCCTAAAGAGCAAAGGGAGCACCAGATGACAGAATGGGTTCCAGCAGAACTGGATTTACAGTGAGAGAATCTATTTCTCTGTTTGATTCATTTTGAAATGAATACAGAGAATGATCTTTCCACTATTACAAATGCAGCAAGCCCCGCCATTAAATTGACAGTGTGATCTATCCCACTTCACTTTGCTTTATAAGCAAAATGTATCATTCCTGTAAGCTTTCTTCTAGATAAATAATTGTGAGAAATATATCTCTTGCCATTGCTTTTATTGATAAGACACAGCATATCGTCTTAACTCATACTTTCTCTTCTCTATTTTATCATCTGCCAAGTGATTGGGACTCTGATCAGTCTGCATTCCTGTGTCAGATAGCAAGCGTCTGTTTGCTCATGTGTTATTCTTCATGGTGCAAAGCTCCACTGTACTTTGTAGGTTTTTTTTTCCAGAAATCATAATCAGACTCAGATTCCAGAAAGCAATGACCCCAGGGTTCCTTTAGAAACCTTCCAGGGCTTCTGCTATGCTAATTTATCTTTTCATTTTCGCTTGTAACTTGGGGTACAGAATTTGGTGGTGCCATTTAGACATTTTTCTGATGGGTTGGGGGTGATCACTACTTATAGAAGGTTGGAATCTCCAGCTCCATATCTTAAACTTTATTCTTACCCTTTACCTCCGAGAGGATCCTCTTTGCCCAGGCTGTTTTAACCTCAGAGCACAAACAGCACACTTGCTTTGTCCTGCTCTGATATTTTTATGAAATTTTCCATTTCTAATAGCAGGAGATAATTTTTAAAATTATATTCTGAAGTAGGCATCTGTTTAATTATTTTGTTTGTGTTTCTTGACAGGATTTGTTGAAAATTAATTTATTCACTTAGTTTAAATTACTTGAGAAGATAAAGGAATGCAATGTAGAAGCTGGCTTTGGTCAGAACACAAGTGAAAGAAAAGTATGCAGTCTGGAATGTTTGTAGATGTTACTTATTTTTGGCAATTAGTCACAGCTTATGCTAGAAGTCAAATCACATACTTGTGAGTTGAAGAGTTACGTGTGCTCTAACCAATAAACATGGAAAAATACACAGGTTGAGTTTAACAATTCAAAATGCTTGGGATGAGAAGTGTTTTGGATCTTAGAATTATTTGTTTTTTATTTGGAAAGGTTTGAGTATTTGTACTGAGATAACTTGGGGATAGGACTGAAGTCTAAGAGTGATGTATTTGTCTACCTTAGACATATAGTCTGAAGGTAATTTAATATAATATCTTCAGTTCATCTCCACTACCAGTTCACTTGGTTGGTTCAATATTTTAGCACAGTGTCATTTTATGTTACCCAGGCTGGCTTCATACTGGCAATCATCTTGCCTCAGTCTCTAGCATGCCAGAATCATAGATGAATAACACTATAACTAACTGTACCTGTACAGCCTTTACATAAGGTTAGACATGGAATTTTCCATTTGAGCATAACATTGACATATCGAAAGTTTCACATTTGAGGGCATTTCAAATATTGGATTTGGGAATTAGGAATACTTATCTCATATACACAAACAGAATATGCACAGTTCTATATACCATATTAAAATAACTTTAAAGTCAGGGTCGCTGAAATAGCTCAGTCAATAAAGGTTCTAATTATCAAGTCTAATGACCCAAATTAAATCCCTGGAATCCTACACTTATACATTGTGACACAAATGAAGCACACACACACACACACACACACACACACACACAAATAAATATCATTTTTAAAACTATGACCATTGAATTCAATTGAAGCAATAAGATACCTAGAGCTTCATTATTGAGGCACTGAATTAATTATAAGGCCCTGCTTCATGTGCCTAGCCTCACCTGTCTTATAGCAAGATGAACTCAGGATGCTCAGACTTTAACACAACACTGGGTTTGAAAGAAAGAGGAAGTTAGTGACACCCCAAAGGCTTGGTCTGGAATTAGCATGACAACACTTGAGGTCTCTCAGGCAAAGCAAGTCAGGTGACAAGCTCCTGTTCAGAATGAAGGGAAATTAACTTTGCCTTGTGAATGCAGAGGAAAGCAGTTGATAGCGAGAGTATCCAGTCTATCTACATAAGTTTAGATTTCAGAAGTAAGTTCCTATATCAAGACAGGATGCTTGAAGCTCATTATCCAGTTTTAAATGCATGTGGTTGGCATGTTTGAAAATGGGTGAGTTGCCTTCTGGTCAGCAACAGCTCCAGGCAACCTCAGACTCCAACTCTGCAGATGGTCCTACAGTCCTCAGATGACTCTCCATGCCGCAGCTGCCCTAGCACGCCCAGAATCTTAGGATCACTGGTGAGTAGAACACAACATCTGTTCCAAACCAATCATGACAGGCCTGTGACAGCAGGAACAAGGACACAGGAGCCCTGCCTGACCAGAGGCTCAGGTTCCTCCTGATCAGTGCTTGGTTTAGAACACACCAGACAGCCCACACGGTCCCCAAAGAAGACACCACTTCCAGATGCTGTAACAGGCCCAGGATTTAGAATTTCAGAATCCCAGGATACCAGGAGCTTGGTAACACAAGGATCTCAGAGTCTCAGAGGAAGCTTGACTGCCAAGAACTCTGACAGACCCAGAATCTCAGGTTCACAGGATCCCGGAATCACAGGATCACAGAGAAAGCTAGACTCTGAGGAGTCCTGAATCAACAGGGATTATAGGAAGGACAGGCTCTAATCAGATATATTAAGGGCAGCAAGCACTTGAAATAATCAGATGGCAGGAGGCAAGCATAAGAAATGAAGCAACAGAAACCAAGATTACTTGGCATCATCAGAACCAAACTCTCCCACCATAGTAAGTACTGGATACACCATCACACCAGAAAAGCAAGGCATGGACCTAAAGTCATTTCTCATGATGATGATGGAGGACTTCCTAGAAGAGGAACAACAATATGAACTAACCAGAACTCCCAGAGCTCGTGTCTCTAGCTCCATATGTAGCAGAAGATGGCCTAGTTGGCCATGATTGGGAAGAGAGGCCCCTTGGTACTGCAATCTTTCTATGCCCCAATACAGGGGAACACCAGGGCCAAGAAGTGGGAGTGGGTGGGCAGGGGAGCAGAGAGGGGGGAGAGGGAGGGGACTTTCGGGATAGCATTTGAAATGTAAATTAAGAAAATATCTAATAAAATTTTGGGAAAAAAACTCGGTAGCTTAAAAGCAAAACAAAAACAAAAACAAAAACAAACAAACAAAAGAAGTAAATAAATAATTCCCTTAAAGAAATACAAGAGACCTCTGAGACCAATCTGCACAAGTGAGGGTGCAGAATGCAGAAGCGACAGTTTCTGGGACAGGCAGAAGTGACACAGCTTCTGGGACAGAGTCCCCTTTTCATGCTCCAGACATCCGGGCACCTTCCCCTCCAGAGGAGAGGTGGCCGCCCTGGAGGGCTGTGACCCCCAGAGCAGGTGAGAAAGCCATTTTGTCTCCCGGGTTCCTCAGAGACCACTCTGTGCAGGTGAGCGCACAGAATGCAGAGGAAACCCATCTTCTGGGACAGGCCCTGTTTCAGGCCTTCATCTTCAGCCAAGAGGCAGGTATGAATGCCAAACCTCTGTGCACCTCCCCTGCAAGAGGAGAGAGAGCTTGCCTGAAGAGAGTACTCTGACCACTGAGACTCAGAAGAGAGCTGGACTCCCAGGACAGCAGACAGAGGTAACAGAGCATACAGAATCACAGGAGGAACAGGCTCCAGCCAGAGTCAACTATAACAACTAACACCAGAGATTACCAAATGGCAAAAGGCAAATGTAAGAATCTTACCAAAAGAAACGAAGACCTCTCACCATCATCAGAACCCAGCACTCCCACCTCAGGCAGTCCTGGTTATCCCAACACACTCAAAAAGCAAGATTCAGATTCAAAATCATAGTTTATAATGCTGGTAGAGGACCTTAAGAAGTACATTAATAACTCACTTAAAGAAATACAGGAGAACACTGCAAAACAGGTAGAAGCCCTTAAAGAATCATAGGAAAACACTGCTAAACAGGTAGAAGTCCTTAAAGAGGAAACACAAAAATCTCTTAAAGAATTACAGGAAAACACAACCAAACAGATGTTAGAATTGAACAAAACCATCAAAGACCTAAAAGAGGAAGAAAAACAAAGAAAACCCAAAGTGAGACAACTCTGGAGATAGAAACCCTAGGAAAGAAATCAGGAACCATAGATGTGAGCATCAGCAACAGAATACAAGAGATGAAAGAGAGAATCTCAGGTGCAAAAGATTCCATATGGAACATGGGCACAACAATCAAAGAAAATGTAAAATGCAAAAAGATCCTAACTCAAACATCCAGGAAATCCAGGACACAATGAGAAGACCAAACCTATGGATAATAGGGTTAGATGAAAATGAAAATTTTCATCTTACAAGGCCAGCAAATATCTTCAACAAAATTATAGAAGAAAACTTCCCAAACCTAAAGAAAGAGATGCCCATGAACATACAAGAAGCCTACAGAACTCCAAATAGATTCGACAAGAAAAGAAATTCCTCCTGACACATAATAATCAGAACAACAAATGCACTAAATAAAGACAGAATATTAAAAGCAGTAAGGGAAAAGGTCAAGTAACATATTAAGGCAGGCCTATTAGAAATACACCAGACTTCTCACTAGAGACTATAAAAGTCAGAAGATCCTGGACAGATGTTATACAGATGCTAAGAAAACACAAATGCCAGCCTAGGCTGCTATACCCAGCAAAACTCTCAATTGCCATAGATGGAGAAACCAAAATGTTCCATGACAAAACCAAATTCACACAATAACTTTCCACGAATCCAGCCCTTCAAAGGATAATAACGGGAAACTCTGCCCTAGAGAAAGCAAGAAAGTAATCCTTCAAAAAACCTAAAAAAAGACAGCCACAATAACAGAGTCCCAACTTTAATAACAAAAATAACAGGAAGCAACAATTACTTTTGTAAATTTCTCTTAACATCAAGGGACTCAATTCCCCAATAAAAATACTATAGACTAATAGACTGGCTACACAAACAGGACCCAATATTTTGCTGCTTCCAGGAAACCATCAAAGGGGAAAAGACAGACACTACCACAGAGTAAAAGGCTGGCAAACAATTTTCCAAGCAAATGGTCTGAAGAAACAAGCTGGAGTAGCCATTGTAATATTGAATAAAATTGACGTTCAACCCAAAGTTATCAAAAAAGACAAGGAGGAGCAATTCATACTCATCAAAGGCAAAATCTTCCAAGATGAACTCTCAATTCTGAATATCTATGCTCCAAATGCAAGAGCAGTTACATTAATTAAAGAAACTTTAGTAAAGCTTAAAGCACACATTGCTCCGCACACAATAATAGTGGGAGACTTCAACACCCGACTCTCACCATTGGACAGATCCTGGAAACAGAAACTAAACAGAGACACATGGACACTAACACAAGTTATGAAAAAATGGATTTAACAGATATCTACAGAACATTTTATCATAAAACAAAAGGATATACCTTCTTCTCAGCATCACATGGTACCTCCTCAAAAATTGACCATATAATCAGTCACAAAATAGACCTCAACAGATACAAAAATATTGAAATTATCCCATGCATCCTATCAGATCACCATAGACTAATGCTGTTCTTCAATAGCAGCATAAATAATAGAAAGCCAACATTCACATGGAAACTGAACAACACTCTACTCAATGATTCCTTGGTCAAGGAAGAAATAAAGAAAGAAATTAAAAACTTTTTAGAGTTTAATAAAAATGAAGCCACAAAATACCCAAACTTATGGGACACAATGAAGGCAGTTCTAAGAGGAAAACTTATAGCACTCAGTGCCTCCAAAAAGAAACTAGAGAGGGAATACACTAGCAGCCTGACAGCACACTGAGAAGCTCTAGAACTAAAGGAAACAAATTCACCCAAGAGGAGTAGACGGCAGGAAATAATCAAATTCAGGGCAGAAATCAACCAAGTAGAAACAAAAAGAACTATTCAAAGAATCAACCAAACCAGGAGCTGATTCTTTGAGAAAATCAACAAGATACATAAACCCTTAGCCAGACTAACTAGAGGGCACAGGGACAGTATTCTAATTAACAAGATCAGAAATGAAAAAGAAGACATAACAATAGAACTTGAGGAAATCCAAAACATCATCAGATCCTACTACAAAGGCTATACTCAACAAAACTGGAAAACCTGGATGAAATGGACGACTTCCTAGACAGATATCAGGTACCAAAGTTAAATCAGGATCGGATTAACAATCTAAATAGTCCCATTTCCTCTAAAGAAATAGAAACAGTCATCAATAGTCTCCCACTAAAAAATGCCCAGGACCAGAAGGGTTTAGAGCAGAGTTCTATCAGACCTTCAAAGAAGACCTAATTCCAACGCTCCTCAAACTATTTCACAAAATAGAAACAGAAAGTACTCTACCCAATTCATTCTATGAAGCCACAATTACTCTGATAGCTAAACCACACAAAGACCCAACAAAGAAAGAGAACTTCAGACCACTTTCTCTTATGAATATCGATGCAAAAATACTCAATAAAATCCTCACAAACCGAATCTAAGAACTCATCAAAACAATCATCCATCATGATCAAGTGGGCTTCATCCCAGGGACGCAGGGATGGTTTAATATATGGAAATCCATCAACGTAATACACGATATAAACAAAGACAAATTGTCAAAGACAAAACCACATGATCATCTCATTAGATGCTGAGAAAGCATTTGACAAAATCCAACACCCATTCATGATAAAAGTCTTGGAAAGATCAGGAATTCAAGGTCCATAACTAAACATAATAAAGCAATATACAGCAAACCAGTAGCCAACGTCAAACTAAATAGAGAGAAACTTGAAGCAATCCCACTAAAATCAGGGACTAGACAAGGCTGCCCACTTTCTCCCTACCTATTCAATATAGTATTTGAAGTCCTAGCCAGAGCAATTAGACAACAAAAGGAGATCAAGGGGATACAAATTAGAAAGATGTCAAAATATCACTATTTGCAGATGATATGATAGTATATATAAGTGACCCTAAAAAGTCCACCAGAAAACTCCTAAACCTGATAAACAGCTTCAGTGCAGTAGCTGGATATAAAATTAACTCAAACAAATCAATGGCCTTTCTCTACACAAAGGATAAAAGGGCTGAGAAAGAAATTAGGGAATAATTGTGACAATAGTCACAAATACTATAAAATACCTTGGTGTGACTCTAAGGAAGTGAAAGATCTGTATGACAAGAACTTCAAGTCTCTGAAGAAAGAAATTGAAGAAGATGTCAGAAGTTGGAAAAATCTCCCATGCTCATGGATTGGCAGGATTAATATAGTCAAAATGGCTATCCTGCCGAAAGCAATCTACAGATTCAATGCAATCCCCATCAAAATCCCAACTCAATTCTTCACTGAGATAGAAAGGGCAATTTGCAAATTTATCTGGAATAATAAAAAACCTAGCATAGCAAAAACTATTCTCAACAATAAAAGAACCTCTGGAGGAATCTCCATGTCTGACATTAAGCTGTACTACAGAGCAATTGTGATAAAAACTGCATGGCACTGGTACAGCAACAGACAGATAGATCAGTGGAATAGAATTGAAGACCCAGAAATGAATCCACACACCTATGGTCATTTGATCTTTGACAAGGGAGCTAAAACCATCCGGTGGAAAAAGGACAGCATTTTCAACAAATGGTGCTGGCACAACTGGCTGTTATCATGTAAAAGAATGGGAATTGATCCATTCTTATCTCCTTGTACAAAACTAAAGTCTAAGTGGATCAAAGACCTCCACATAAAACCAGAGACACTGAAATTTATAGAGAAGAAAGTGGGGAAAACCCTCGAAGATATGGGCACAGGGGAAAAATTCCTAAACAGAACAGCAATGGCTTGTGCTATAAGATCAAGAATTGACAAATGGGACCTTATAAAATTGCAAAGCTTCTGTAAGGCAAAAGACACAGTCAGCAAGATAAAAAGGCCACCAACTGATTGGGAAAGGATTTTTACCAAATCTGATAGGGGACTAATATCCAACATCTACAAATAGCTAAAGAAGCTGGACTCCAGAAAAACGAATAACCCCATTAAAAATGGGGTACAGAGCTAAACAAAGAATTCTCAACTGAGGAATTCCGAATGGCTGAGAAACATCTGAAAAAATGTTCAACATCCTTAATCATCAGGGAAATGCAAATCAAAACAACACTGAGATTCCACCTCACACCAGTCAGAATAGCTAAGATCAAAAATTCAGGTGACAGCAGGTGGTGGTGAGGATGTAGAGAAAGAGGAACACTCCTCCATTGTTGGTGGGATTGCAAGCTGGTACAGCCACTCTGGAAATCAGTTTAGTGGCTCCTCAGAAAATTTGACATAGTACTACCAGAAGATCCAGCAATACCTCTCCTGGGCATATACCCAAAAGCTGTTTGTTCCAACTTGTAATAAGGACACATGCTCCACTATGTTCATAGCAGCCTTATTTATAATAGTCAGAAGCTGGAAAGAACCCAGATGTCCCTCAACAGAAGAATGGATACAGAAAATATGGTACATTTACACAATGGAGTACTATTCAGCTATTAAAAACAATGAATTTATGAAATTTTTAGAAAAATGGATGAATCTGAAGGATATAATCCTGAGTGGGGTAACCCAATCACAAAAGAAGTCACTTGTTATGCACTCACCTAGTTTCTCCTCCAAAAATTACCTAACCTGTTCCCCCTCCCCCTGTTCCCCAACCCACCCACTCCCATTCCTGGTCCTGGCATTCCCCTATACTGGGGCATAGAGCCTTCAAAGGGCCTAGATACAATTCACAAAACACATGAAACTCAAGAAGAAGGAAGACCAAAGTGTGGATACTTCGTTCCTTCTTGGAATGGTGAACAATACCCATGGAAGGAGTTACAGAGACAAAGTTTGGAACAGAGACTGAAGGACCAACCATCCAGAGACTGCCCCACCCAGGGGTCCATCCCATAAAAGACCACCAAACTCAGACACTAGGCAGATACCAACAAGAGCCTGCTGACAGAAGCCTGATATAGTTGTCTCCTGTGAGGCTCTGCCATTGCCTGGCAAATACAAAAGTGGATACTCACAGTAATCCATTGGACGAAGCACAAGGTCCCCAATGAAGGAGCTAGAGTAAGTACTCAGGGAGCTGAAGGGGTCTGAAGCCCCATAGGAGGGACATCAATATGAACTAACCAGTACCCCCCAGAGCTCCTTGGAACTATACCACCAATCAAAGAAAACACATGGTGGAACTTGTGCCTCTAGCTATATATGTAGCAGAGTATGGCCTAGTCATACTCAATGGGAGGAGAGGTCCTTTGAAGACTCTAAGCCCCAGTATAGGGGAATGCCAGGACCAGGTATGGGAGTGGGTGGGTTGGGGAACAGGGGGAGGGGGAAGGTGTTGGGGAATTTTTGGAGGAGAAACTAGGAAAGGGGATAACATTGAAATGTAAATAAAGAAAATATCTAAAAAAAAATTTTAAGTGAAAAAAATGGGTAAATTAATCTGTTGGTGATGCTATCGCTAATATTTATTAATCTTTTCACTGAAACCTGGGATTTTGGCCTAGTCATATTTCCTTTTGTTGTTCTTCCCATTTTCACTCTTTTCTTCATTTCTTTACATTTTTGCATCAGATACTTTGTGAAACCAATGGAAGAAAACCAAAGTCAACATTATAGTGTAGGATACTGGTTTTGTGTGTCAACTTGACACAAGCTGAAGTTATCACAGAGAAAGGAGACTTCCTTGAGGAAATGCCTCCATGAGATCCAGCTACAAGGCATTTTCTTAGTGATCAAGTGGGGAGGGCCCATTGTGATGGTGCCATTCCTGGGCTAGCAGTCTTGGGTTCCATAAGAAAGCAAGCTGAGCAAGCCAGGGGAAACAAGCCAGTAAGCAGCACTCCTCCATGGCTTCTTCATCCACTCCTGCCTCAAAGTTCCCAACCTGTGTGAGTTCCTGTCTTGACTTCCTTTGGTGAACCTCAATGTGGAAGTGTAAGCTGAATAAACCCTTTCCTCCTCAACTTGCTACTTGGTCATCATGTTTTGTGCAAGAATAGAAACCCTTACTACAAATACATACATACACATACACACACAGGTGCATGCACACGCATGTGCGAGTGTGTGTGTGTGTGTGTGTGTGTGTGTGTGTGTGTGTGTGTGTGTAGTGTGTGTATGCAGTTACCCTGCACTACCTTACCAGATGGGACCATGCAAGACCAGGAAGCCAGGATAGAAATTGTCAGGCAGTTATCTTTGTTGGTGTCTGTCACACAAATTATCTCCTTTCTTCACTACCTCTCCTGGAGCCTCCCACACTATCAAGTAACTGAGACTGTTTAATAAATGCTAGTCACCAAATACTGTTCAAATACATCAAAGACAGGCATCTCAATTGTTCTGTTTAAATATTTGTCAGGATCCCAATGTATTCTAGGCACTGAGAAGATAAAGGTAAATTATCTACTTTTCAAGGTTTCAGAAAGCTGAAAATGCATAAAATATCTCCTGAGATGTCTGGTTTTGTTTTTAAGAAATCCTTAATGTCATAACATTAAACTAAATGACCTCTCATCCTAGCTTCTATTCATAACGCATTCAGTGCCATCAAATAATATTAACAAGACTCCTCGGCAAGATGTAGGATATTTAACAATAAAGGCTTCTCACACAAAGGAATGACTTCAGCAATAATTCTTTATCTGCAGATCACAGATTGAAGAAGCATAATCATCACAAAGAAGAGTCCTCTGAAATGAGTTCAAAGTGAGATCAGTCCCCACACAGCAGAAATGACATGTGGAAGGCTGGGCTTACTGATGTAATCCATACATATTTTGATCACCTACTATGCACTAGCTAGGAGCTGGGTGTACAATGAAAAGCAGAAAACAGATGTAATTTCTGTTTCCTCAGAGCCCATGGCTGGTGGCTGAACAGTCAAGCAGGCAGCTACAATCAAGTGCAGTCTGTCAAGAGAGCAGAGCGTGAAGACCTGATAGAGGAGAGGAGGTCAGGATCTGCCTCCACAGAGGAAGCTCCATGGGCCCCCTTCTACTTCCAACATATTTAGCAAATAAAAGCTCTAATCTGTGTATGAGTAAGAAATTTCACTGTTCTTCCTTCTCAGCTTGGGTTAGTGTACTTGACATAACCTTTTCTAGTTCCACTCCATCTTCCTGTAAATTTTGTAACTTTACACCTGAGTCAAATCCCTTTGGTATATGTAGTACATATTCATCGTCCATCTATCTGTTGAGGATGTCTAACCTGATTCCATATACTGCATATTATAAACAAATACAACAGCAATTACCAATGGATGTAAAGATATTTCTTCAGTTGGATACAGACTCCTTTGGGCATATGCTCAGGACTTAAAGAAGGAGTAGGGTAGGGGATGTAATAGATTCCTTATGATGTGAATGTTCAAGGAGAAATACTAGAATTGGAAGAGCACAGTAGGGGTGGGTATCAGAGAAATGATGACTAAAATCAAGGTCAAGGAGAGAGACTCAATACAAACTAAATGTTAAGAAAATACCAAAAGGAAACTCTATTAATTTTTGTTGTTGTTAATAGAATATCTCATTTTTATTTGTTGACAGTTTCATATGTATAAGTAAGGTATCTCAATCATATCCACTCTCACACCCCCCTCACATTCCCTCCTGACATCTTCAATATCATCCTCTCCTATCTTTATGTTATTTGTTTTATTTCTAGCCCACCTAATCAAACTAGCTCTGCATGTTGGAAAGCGAACTTATAGTGCTGATTTGACTTTATATAGGTCTTATGCAAGTTACCATAGGTGCAGAGAGTTCATGAGTGCAAGGACCATGTCATGCCCAGAAACTAGCATCTCATAACACTCCTCCCATTCTCTGACTCTTCGGTGGCTTATACCTCCTCTTCCCCAGTGTTCCCTGAGCCTTCAGAAATGGAAAAGATGCTGAGCTGAGTAGTCAGGAGTCACTTATCCTCAGCACCCTGATCAGTTATGAGTCTCTTAACTGCTGACCCATTAAGAGAGAGACTTCTCAAGGCAATACTAAGAGAAGTACTAACTTCTATGTATAAACATAAATACTTAGAAGGCAGTTCGACAGCATGTCCATTTATCAAACCAGCAGCAGTAGGTTCTCCCAGGGGCTTCTGACTTCCCAAGCCATGGTTGTTTGTTTGTTTGTTTGTTTGTTTTACCAGATTTCTGATGCTAGGCTTGATTTTTTTTTTTAATCTCAGAAGAGGACTTAAATCTAATACAAGCACAGTTGGCTAGCCCCATAATCTTTGTTCTGCTCTTGCACCAGTGGACACAATCTTGTCACTTGACTAGCAGGTCAGGATTGTACCATGCAGGGTTCATTGCTAGGTAATAGCACTGATGGATTTTCTCCTCCAGTAGCCTCCATAGCATTATCAAGCACTATAAAAGCTATCCAAAAGAGAGGAAGTTTTCAGGTCAATTCAAACTTGAGAAAAATCTGTTGTTTTTAAGGCTAATTTTAAAATAAGCTAAAATAGAACGGGAGATGTAGAAATGAGTGAAGTGAAAGTTTGGGGTGGGAGAGATCAGCCCAGGAGCAGTATGTACATGGGCCCAATGTTACCAAAATACTCCCTCCTGGGAACCAATGCCTAATTCAGCAGGCACCCTGCTGTGAGAAGAGACTTTGAGGTAAGAATCCAGATTTAGTAGACATACTGCTGACTCTTGAGATGTGAGAAAGGATTTGGTATAAACCCACTAATGCTCCTTTTCCGAGGACTTCCATTTATAGAGAACATCATGTGTGCTTTCAGCCTTGGCATGAGTGGAAAATGCTCTTAATCATACCATAATATTTTAATAGGAAAGAAAAGATGTCAATATGATAGGCAGGTGATTTTTCCCCAAATTTGCTACTTTACGCATTTTTACTTTTTGCCTTTTCAGAATGTTACACAATACTGTGTAGAGATATGTAACAAAGGAAGAAGCATCTTGTAAGTCTAAGTAGTATGCTTCTAAATATTTTTATAGTTCCTCTATTTCTAAGGAATGATTTTTATCAAGTACGTTTTTAACAATAAATATTTTGGTGTTGGGATATGTCATCTGACTTCAGAAACTAATTTTACAGCTAAATATTTTATAAAAAAAAAACAAATCATTTTTTGTTGTACAAAAGAGAGAGAAGAAAAGAAGAGAGAGCCTTCCTTCTTCCATTGTTCTCTGCCTCCAGCAGAAGGTATGGCCCAGATTAAAGTTGTTTACCGCCACGCTTGGATTTGGAACTTGCTCTGTCCCAGGCTGACTTTGAACTCAGAGATCTGCTTGCCTCAGACTGTTGGGCTCACTGAGCACTGTACAGTGAACCCTTGGTGTACAGCGTCCTGGTTTTACGTTTCCCAAGGATGCCTGTCGGTAGACACTCAAGTCTCTTATATAAGATGCTATGGCATTTTTATAAAGCCTCAGTATTCTGATAGGAGTTCTGAACCATCTCTATATAACTTATACCAAATACAGTACAATTAATTAGTTGATTTACTATATTATTTAGGGAATTATGCCAAAACATTGTCTATATATATTCAGTATAGATATAATTTTTGTCTGAATGTCTTTGACCTATAGTTTTCCGTACAGAAAGGAAGGGAAAACTGTAGAAATTTTAACTATGCTTTGAACACACAGAACACATTCCTTAGATTCTGTAGATATGTCATACATGTATAACATACATGAAATATTTAATCATGCACTGCAATTGCATTATTCGAATTCAATATAGTACAAATTATAATGCATATGTAATACCTTGAAAACATAACACACCTCTAAATTTCAATAAGACATAAATAGAAGTTGACAATTTTCTGACACTAACAGGCTTTCTCAATTGTATGTTCATTAATCAGCCCACACAATATTTTCCCTAAACTCTGTTTATTAAACCCCAACACATGAGATCATCACATAACTCAGAATTGAAGCTCAGTAGAGACAAGAAAACAAATTCACATTTAATCTTGTATGGATTGGACGTATGGGTGCAGTCACAGAAGTTGCACGTGGAATAAACACATATGGTGACAGGTACAATTATGACAGCTAAGACTGATGATGCATTCTGGAAAGTAATCAGAATAGAGGCGCTTTGCGCTCCTGGTGGCATTTCTCATTGCCTAGCTTATGCTGCTTCCTACAGTTCCAGGTATGATCGTCGACACAGAAAATGAATGAACCATTCACAGACTTTCAAGAGCCCCTGGCATACTCAGAATATCAAAATGTATAACTTAATTTGTTTACTTAAAGGCAACTCTCACT
Source organism: Mus minutoides (assembly GCA_902729485.2). NCBI lineage: Eukaryota > Metazoa > Chordata > Mammalia > Rodentia > Muridae > Mus > Mus minutoides. Next base: position 235,895 of record LR750623.1, read on the forward strand.
CAGTTATCAAATAAATGTAAAGTGTCTTAGAGCTAAGACCAAAAAAAAAAAAAAAATCCTAACATGCCTGAATTATTAATTATCAGTTTGCAGCTTAAGTCTTCACTCGGCAAAACAATTCACTTTTCAAAGACTGTTATAACAAGTCTTGGGCACAGCTAAAGCAAACATTTGTGTTTGTATTAAATCACATATGCTCAGTGTGGCTTTAGGAACAAAGCCATCCGGGAGAATGTAAAGGCAAGAGTCGTTCACATTGTGCTGGTGACTGCAAGCCACGTTGCTAGACTAGCTGTGTCAAAAAGAACACTAATATTAATAGAGTTATAACGTGCCATTTTCCTGCCTTAAATCGACTCAAGATGCTTTCCCATTTATCTTCAGGTCATTCTTGTAAAGAACACAGGAAAAGTGAGGGGGGGGATGAAAAGATTTCTATAACCCTTTTAGTGTAGTCTAGGTTCAAGTAAGAACATTTTCATAGGTATTTCAAGTTTTCCAAATGATGGTGTCTGATGGGATAAGAGAAGATATTCCTGCATGTGTGTCTGTCCAGCAATCCACCAAAGTCAAGGTACTATCTTTAGACTGAAGAAAGGAACAGGACAGGGTAAGTGTAAGGGCTCACTGTCAGGCCTGTATCCTGCACTGACACCTAAATACCTTGTTCTGGTCTAATAGAGCCATAAGGTTGATCTATACTAACTTCCTGTTCCCACCCAAATTGTCACCAAGAAATACTTTAATCTGTGTCATCCACAATTAGTGGGGCAAGTCCACAATAGCTGATGGATTCTAATGTATTTAATTCCTTGCAATGAAGGAATGTGCCTTCATGCTTAAAATTATATGTGCATGTATACATGTATAACAAGATATAATATATGTATGTTCAAATATCATTCTTAGAAATTGAAAACAATGCTGCTAAGATTCCTTTCTTTCTTTTCTAAATTTGTAAATAAAATATACTTAGATGCTTTATGAGAGAACTAGAAGACCATTTCTTTATCATACTATTTATATATCCAACAACCTGGCTTACCCCCCCCTCCTGTAATAAAATGGTCTCAGGGTCCCCAGGAAATGAACTCATGGGCTTTTCTTATTCAGCATCATTGACTTCATCTGGTCATGAAAGCCACTTGTAGTTAGAGAATTTAACTGAGAAACTAAAGTCACAGATTTTCTACTCCAAGTATCAGTGTGAAGACAAGCACGCAATGTAGCGTGCACAAGAGGCAAGTGATGTAGAAGTTATTCTTCAATGTTACTGAGCCCCAGAGTCATCAGGTGCAAATCCATGTTTTAGCCAGGCATGATGACACAGGCCTTTAATTCCAGCACTTGGGAGGCAGAGACAGGCAGATATCTGTGAGTTCAAGGGCAGCCTGGTCTACATAGTGAGTTCCAGGACAACCAAGGCTATATAGAGAGACCCTGTCTCAAAGCAAACAAACAAACAAAAAACCCGTTTCCTAAAACCCATCTCAGAGACAAAACCCAAAAATCTTGCTAGAAATATTTAAGAAGCACTGTGATAACTCTGAAGCAGTAGGTTCAGACTGCAAAATGGACCATATAGTTGAGTAAAAGGAAAAGAGTGTTCCATGGAGCACAGCTGGACACGTAGCTTAGCATTGACTACTTCCATAGGTCTGAGAATCTATAGGTTCAACATCCTGCATTATAATAAATAAATTAAAAACGCAAAGAAGAACCAAAAGGTAAATATTTGGCTCCTAAAATTATAAGTGATTTGAGTGGGAATGGGCTCCATAAACTCCTATATTTGAATCCTTGGTCGTTAGGGAGTGGCACTACTTGACAGGGATTAGGAGGTGTGGTCTTATTGGAGGAAGTGTGTTTCTGGGGATAGGTTTTGAGGTTAAAATAGCCCAAGTCAGGCCTAGTGACTCTCTTTCTCTATCTACTGACTACGGATCCAGATGTAGAACTCCCAGCTACCATCTGCCTGCATCCTGCCAAGTTCCCTGCCATGAGAATGATGAGGTAACCCCTGAAACTCTAAGAAGAACCCCGATTAAATGCTTTCTTTTATAAGAGTTGCTGTGGTCATGGTATCTCTTCACAGCAAGATAACACTGATTAAGACAATAAGAAATAGTCAATTAAAATACTCATTCAACAATGACTCATAAGCAGTGCCTATGAGAATACAGGGCAGAAAGGAAACTGACTGCTCACTGGTATGCTTTGATTACACCATTGTTCTGCCTACTGGCACAAACAAGCAGAGACTAATACAGCTCCATATAAAAGCTTACTTGGTCTTTATTGTGTCCCTTACTCCTGATCTTGCATTTCAGTCACCTTCGTTTAATATAAACTTTACATAGCAATAGCTACTTATTTTTTCAGTATTCTGAAAAGTAAGAATTTTATTTTTAAAAGTTTATAACAAAGAAAAATATAAGAATTAAGTATCCTTAGATAATCACTATTAAATCACTATATCTTTTAATTTTTATTTAGTAAATTGTTGTCTATACTACAACTTACTATTTAAGCAATTTTGTATAATTTTATGTCTTGTATCTGTTTAAACATTTATTAAAGGTTTTTTTCATAATATAGATTTTGGTTATATTCTTTCCTATCACACAAATCCTCTCTACCTCCCTATCAACCCAACTTCATGTTAATTCCTCTCTCTTTCTCTCTCTTTCAAAAAAGAGAAAGAAAGAGAAAATGAAAAACAAGACAGATGAGCTGAAAACAAGGAAACCAGTAAGACCAAAACAAAACCAAAATCACACACATGCATGCATAAACACAAAAGCACACACATGCATGCATAAACATGCATGCACGCACACACACACACACACACACACACACACAAATATACATAATCCTAGAGTTTATTTTGCTTAGTCAACAACTCCTGGACATGATCACATATTTTATACATTATTTATAATATGCTTAAGTTGTATAGCATGTTCGATAAGTGATATTTTCTCCCAAGTTTAAGTGGAGAAACAAATATAGCAACCCCACTGTCATGACTTAAATACACTTGACCCAGGAACTGGCACTAATTGAAAATGTAGCCTTGTTGGAATAGGCATGTCACTGTGGGTGTGGGCTTTAAGACCCTCCTCCTAGCTGCCTGTAAGCAGGCCTTTTCCAACTGCCATTCAGATGAAGATGTAGAACTCTCAGCTCCTCCTGCACCATGCTTAGCTGGACACTGCCACACTCCTGCCTTGATGATACTGCACTGAACCTCTGAACCTGTAAGCCAGCCCCAGTTAAATGTTGTCCTTATAAGAGTTGCCTTGGTCAGGATATATGTTTACAGCAGTAAAAAACTAAGACACCCACAAATGTTTTGTTTTTTAAGAAATGGGTTTAACATTTAAAAACGAGTCCAATACCATCTGGTCAGATCGATATCCATTATGGCAATTATAACACTGTATCGCCTGCTGACAGAATTGACCCATGCGTCATCTACGAAAGAAAAAGAGGGTTGCAGAAAGACTGTTAACATGGGATGAGATTACTCATGTACAATTCTGAATAAGTGGCTGCAATAGTGGCCTTAGTAAGTCCTTAAAACTGCCCTGAAAGGTCTTGCCAATTATTTTTATTTTCTTTTTCTCTTGAAGCAGAGTCTTACTAAATTGATCGCACTACTCTAGCACTGCCAGGCTCGCGCAGACTTCCTGTTTCAGCCATGGCACTTAGCAGGAGAGCTTGGAAAACTGGATACTCTGCTTGTGTTTCTACTCACAGCTTCCTTTCAAACCTTTATTCATCCATCATTGATGGTCACCACTCCGCGACACTCTGAAAAGAATTCCCTAGCTTATTCCATTTCTTTAACTCTTAATGATTCTATATAGTATTTCTTATTTATTTTAAAACTTTTCATGTCATTTTATAAGAATAGATGTATATCCTTATTATACTGTAATTGTTATACTTTACTCTTATTCTTAATTAACCTCCTGTCCTATTTCTTATGTCCTTGCTATGATTTTATACTGTGATTTATTATAGCATCATCACACATCAATGTAGTCCTGCCATTTCCAAAAATCTTCATGTGTTTATACCCATTTAAAGACCCGTGTTCTAATCATGTGTGTATGCATGCACACACGTACTCCTGTGTGCAGGAATGTGCACATGAGTGCAGGTGCTTATAGTGACCAGAGGCATCCGGACTTTTAGAGCTAGGACTACATACAGGCATTGGTGAGCTGTCCTACATGAGTGCTAATGCTGGGACCCAGAGCCGAGGTCTTTGTAAGAGCAGTCTGTGCTCAACCTGTGAGCCATCTTTCCAGTCCCTTATTCTTGTTTATTCTTTATAATTCTCCAGACAAAATGAATGACACCTAAAGATGTGGGGTTCCTCTGGATTATGCCAGTGAGTGGATCTCCACAAGCCAACCCAGACCTTAGACCTCTAAATCTGTCACTCCTTCGGTTTAATAGCTGTTGTCAGAGCGATGTTACTAGAACAAAAAAGGATGTGGAAGGTCTGATGTAGTTGTCACAAGACAGTCCTTAAAGGTGGTTATGTGCTCAACTTGACACTAGCATAATTTCCTAATACTTACTCATGGTCCCAGCAGCAGTATGTAAATCCTGGGAATACAAATTCAGGATCACAACAGGGAAAACTGGGAAGATGACAAACAAATGTATTGCCAGCAGCCTTGCATTTAGCTAATGTGACAGTCAGTCTCACAAATGTGGCAAAGCTGGGCAAGACATTTTTTTTCCTGTTACAAACAGCTAATAAAGTTTTCCATATATCAGAGGATGTGTTTGTCCTTACAAGTACATCTGCTTGTACATGAAGAAATCAGAAAGGCCAGCCAGCACATCCAGCCATCTCTGACAGAAAAATTATATAACTCTGACATTTTGCATACAAATTGAAATGCTTAATGCCAAGGCAATTGTATTTGAATTTCATATGTTTGAAGAGATGAATACCTTGTGTTCACAGATTCTTTTTGTGTTTTCTGAGAATAAAATGGCTTACAATTCTACCCACATATCTTAATTCTCACAAAAGAGGTTCTCAGTGGAAGTTAAAGCTTTGTCTTTGTCTTAGATGTTGCATAGCAAAGACTTCTACCTAATTATAAGCTATTACCAAATATTACAGGATGCTACCCTTTTAGTATAGGACAGTGAGGGAAAGGAGAAATGTAAATAGTTGTACATGAAATTTATACTAAAAGGATTTAGAGCCCACAGACACAAATCACAAACACACATGCTGGTATGCACATGCATACACACACACACACATGCACATATACACACACATATGCACACACACACACACACACACACATATGCACACACATATTATATCATATGGCAGTATAAAAAGATTAGTCTCAACAATATATCAGCAAGTTTTAAAGTCAACCAACATAAGATCTGACTTTCAGTTGTACCAATGTGACTTTGAACAGCTACTGAGTCTCTTTGTTGTACATTTCTTGTTAACCCTTGAGTGACTGTGATAGGACTTGTCTTACATGACTTCTGTGGTGACTAATGACCCATGTGAATCACAAAGTGTGTAAGCTAAAGAATTTTCTGCATAATGGGTCCTATAATCATTGTTCCATAAAAAGATCTGGAGTCCCATCCCATTTCAGAGAAGAGAGAAATGATTTTATGTAATACTCTAAAGGTAAAGTTTATAAAACTCATAATTACCAGAGGTGAAGGGAAGAAGTCTAGGTCTATGCAAGCTGTCCAAACAGATGAATGGATGCATGGTGGTGCCATAAATAAAATTAAAGATAAGGACAGAAGAGAATGACAGAATTACCCAACAGCGGTGACTGTTTACAGAAAGGACATCATTATTCTTTGGCCATCTTGAATTATCCAAGTCTTTCCAGATGTTTAGAACTATAAAGAACTTGAAAGTCCTTTTCCCATGGGTCTATTTAAAGCAACTTAAATTATACGTTCAGCAAAAGCGCTTGCTGTTCTAAGAGATGTACTTTCCTAAAATTTCACGTGTGCAGCCTCCCTGGACTACGCAGCTGGCTCGGAATTACCTGACCGTGCAAGAGAATTATTTTGACAGATTTGAAAAATCTGGCAGTTGAAGAGCAAACGTGATTGTGTCTACCTTATACCTGGATGGCATCCAGACCTAAAAGTGAATCTGGACAGCTTTAAAAGTCTCTGTTAAGCAAGGGAAGTGGCTCCGGTGCCAACCGATGAAGTAGTTTCACAGAGAACACATAACTTTCAACTCCCTATTCTTCAACCCACTGGTGAAAGGAAATGTCTCTATTGCCTGTGAATAGACCCGAGCCTTTCATCAAAACACTTCATATATTTTGCATTCCTGAAGTAATTTTTCTTCAGGGCTGATTAGCATAATATCTTGGAAATTTATTTAAATGTAAAGCTATTAAAGCACTCCCTTCCACTATGTGAACAGGAAGTACTCAGTTTCTTAACTAACCTGCAAATGACAGCTCAGAAACAAGTGAGCAGACTGAGGTTGTACGGATGTTATTTCCCCCACAGGAAGCCAACTAACTCTGCTGATGCTGGCTGGACACAGTAAATAAAGGCAGATCCTACATCAGGCAGTTCAACCTTGAGAAAGAGAGCAGCCTTTCAATATAATACTGAAATTTCGTCTAGTCTTTGTATTTCATCCTAAAATAAATAATATGGTTTTCTTTCTTCCTCAGTATCCATCAAAAATAATGTGTGCAGCTCTTTCTAATTCTAATGTTGCTTGTGATTAAGTTTCTGAAGCTGTCTACAACATGAGCGCACTGTCTTCCACAACTAAGGATGAAGTAATGCCTTAGAGCATGCTTGAATAAAACTATAAGGTACCCTCCCCCACCAAGCATCAAATGCTCCTGAGAGTGCCTCTGTAGGGGTAATCTCTTCTTAGGATTTATTTTTATTTATGTGACTCTGTATGTGAGTGTATGTGTGAGGGTGATGGGAAGGAAAGAGGGAGAGGGAGAGGGAGAGAGAGAAGGAGAGGGAGAAGGAGAGGGAGGAGAGGTGGGTGTACACACTGAAGCAAGAAGAAAGCATCAGATCCCCTAAAGCTGAATTTACAGGTAGTTGTGAGCCACTTAACATGAGTGCTGGGAGCCACGCTAGAATCCCCTTGAAGACCAACAACTCTTCATCCTTAAAGGATGATTCTTGATAACAAAATGTTCTTCTTACCTCAGTCAGTATGATGGGAAGACTTCTCTCACATTGAAACCAGGAAGAAAGTGTACGAATGATGAATGTGACTAAAAGCCATATCATTAACAATCTCCTTTTCCATCCCCAGACAAATCCCAGCTAGTTTCTTAGACAGTTTTCAAAGAAGTAAATCATATAACTAGTTCAATTATCTCTCATTTTTTCACCAAAATAATCATGTAAATAACCTCTTCCACCCCTGGCAATCTTAGCCTAATACATTGAATCTATTTTCTTAATGAATAGACATAAAACTTCTTCACTCCTGGGAAAGAATTAGATAGGTTGGAGATGTATCTCTATCCCAGAGTAGCTGCAACCCATCCACAAATCCCTAAGTCCAAGTTCCAGAAATGAAAAAATGAACAAACAAACAAATCATAGTATTTTATGTGGGGAGGTCATGGATAGTAAACCTACATTTCTTCAATTGATAAGCAGAGTTATTTTGTCTTTCTCTTAATAAACATGTCTCTTGTATATATAGCATTTAAAAAAGTTTCCTATAGGTCCAATTACCTGAACAAAGGAAATGTCCATTTAAACTTTCATAAACACTTTATGGGAGGTTCATATGCATGACTAAATTGCCTTCTAAATGAGATGTGATATTCCTAGCATTTGTGAGAAAATGTCTGTTTCCTCATACCTCAATAAGCATCACCAAAACAAATATTTAAATGTTGCCAGTTGTCATGGCTTGAAAAGTGTGTTTAGTCTACCTTTTTGTCACTGTGACAAATGCCTGAGTAAGTCAATTTAAAGCAATAAAAATGTACTTTGTTTCATTGTTTCAAAGATTTCAGTGAAAGTCAGCCTGTCCATTGTTTTAGTGGCAATCACATGAGAAGCAGTTCTTTACCTTGTGTCAGTGAGAAAGCAGAAGGAAAGATAAGACACTTCAAAGCCATACCTCCTTTGTTCTAGATACCTGCTTCCTCCAGCCAAGGCCTAAAGTTTCTCGGACATCCCACAGTAGTACCTCCCACCAGCTGGAGACCAGGCACTCAAGTTTGTGAACCTGTAGAGAACATTTCATGTTCAAACATTCCTCAGATGAAGTTGGTGTCTTAACATTCACCATATGAATCAGATTCTGTTTACTAATAAGATTTCCACAAATTATCAAGTCCATATCAGGTCATTTGGATGAGTGTATTCTAATATGATCAGGTCTTTATAAAGGAAGAGACATTAAAACACTGATACAGACATGTACATGGAGACAGTCCCACATAAAGATGAGGGAATACATGAGAACATATCCAAAAGCTAAGCAAGGCCAAGGAAGGTGAGAAAAATATCAAAGGGGGGGGGGGCCCAAATTATCCCTCACAGTCCCCAATCCTGCTGACCTCTGTTATCAGACTTTTTAGCTAGCACACTTGAAAGACCTTAAAAGTCTGCTGTTCTGCGCTCCTTAGACTGTGGCAGATAAAACAGGATCTGATTCTAGTCTCTGTATCCCTTCTTTCAGTCCCACCTGCCCTGAAACGTTTGCATTTATAAACACATGCCACAATCAGCAAATGCTTATGATCAAACCTTGCCACCCTTGCAGGATAAATAATTAAAGGTGACAATGCTATGCTTTGTTTTGACTACTGTTTCTTTGTGAGTGGAATGTAGCTTACAATGACACTATAACTGGCCTTTGCTCTTTTGCTTTCATGTTTGTTTTCTAAGCCTAATTCATGTTTTATACTGCTTTCTGCTGATACTGATACACATATAGATATACATAGATATATGTTATTGATTTGTAGAAGTACCTTATAAATCAAAGAAATTATCAGCTCATTGTGACTACTGCAAGCATATTCCTAGCTTAAGATTTTTTATTGGTTTAATTTGACACTTTAAACAATTATTTTTATGTTTCTATAATAATTTTATAACATTGAAGAGACAAATTGGTCGAGAATTACTTATGGAACTATTGAAATTTCTGTCTTATTCATGAAAACAGGTTTGTATCTTTAAATCATCTTCCTTTTTATAACATGAGGTTTTTATAACTATGGTAATAAATATTTTCACATAGTCTTATGCCAGCATTATTAAAATTGAACTTAAGTATCAACTAGACAAGTTTATCTTATCTCTTTCAATTTATTTTATTTAATTTGATTGAGTTTATAATGAACTTGTATCTTACAAAACTGAATTTTCTTACTAAAAGGTATTCTTTATAAAATATTGTTATTACTTTCTTCAAGAGTTATTTAATCATTTTATATATATATATATATATATATATATATATATATATATATATATATATATATATATCCTTATTTATTTGTTGGACTTTTTCTGGATATTTTTGCTAGTTTTGTTTGGCATTGTAGATGAGAACTTTTGCTGACATGGGCACATATAAATTGTTGCCCTTGCTTTGTCCTATTACAAAGATTCTGCATTGCTTACAACTTGAAAGATTGTGCTAATTCTGTGTCAAGTGAGTCTTTCTTAACTCTAGTTTTCCAACACCTTAGACAGATGATCTTTCAGATTTTTCACAGAAAATGTTCTGTAGATTTTTAAATTTATTTTCCTTTGTTTCTGGCACTTGGAATTTAGTACAAAGTATCCCCATGCTAAGCACAAATGTTATCAATATATTCATGAGCTATACCCATCTAAGAGGTTTTATTGTTTTGTTTTGTTTTTGTTTGTTAACTGAAACAGAGTCTTCTATATTACACGTTGGCCTTGAACTTACTATGTAACTGAGGATGAATCTGAACTTCTAATTCTCCTACCTTTACCTCCTAAGTGTAGTGATTACAGCCATATGCCTCATGACTGATCCACATTAACATGCCCAAATATGCTACCAACTGAGCTATATCCTGAGGTCCACACCAAAGTATCTTTAATTCTTTGAGAATGTCATATGTGTATATAGTCAAATATGATCCTGTATAGCCTCTACACCCATGCACATATAGGTAGCACTAACTGGAATTAATGTGCAGGGATGTAGAATCATCCAGTAGAGCGTGGGAAACCTATTAGTGGCTGCATCCTCAAAGATCAATGATATTCCCTCCTCCAGCAACTATCCACTTACTAAAGGGTGGGGCATGGGGATCATCTATCCCATATATACCAGAAGTTTGGCTGTCATATTGGATGGGTAAACACAGCTGCTGTGAATTCATAATTAAGATACCCCCTGCCCAAAGAGGCTTCTTTTGCAATAGACAGCAATTAGTGGAGAGGTAGAGAACTGGCCAAAGTCCTAAGAATAACAACCTTGGTTCATGGACTTAACAGGACATCCATATTAATCTAAGCACCATGAAGGCTCAGGAAAAATGGAGGACGATGTCACAGCAAGCATATAAAACTAGCAGAATGGGCAAGGATGTGGAGAAAGAGGAAGACTCCTCCATTGCTGGTGGGATTGCAAGCTGGTACAACCACTCTGGAAATCAGTCTGGTGGGTCCTCAGAAAACTGGACATATTACTACCAATTGATCCAGCATTACCTCTCCTGGGCATATACCCAGAAGATGTTCCAACTGGTGATAATGACACATGTTCCACTATGTTCATAGCAGCCTTATCTATAATAGCCAGAAGCTGGAAAGAACCCAGATGTCCCTCAACAGAGGAATGGATACAGAAAATGTGGTACATTTATACAATGGAGTACTACTCAGCTATTAAAAACAATGAATTTATGAAATTCTTGGGCAAATGGATATATCTGGAGGATATCATCTTGAGTGAAGTAACCCAATCACAAAAGAAGTCACTTGATATGTACTCACTGATAAGTGGATATCAGCCCAGAAACCTAGAATACCCAAGATACAATTTCCAAAACACAAGAAAATCAATAAGGAAGACCAATGCGTGGATACTTCATTCCTCCCTAGAATAGGGAATAAAATATCCATGGAAGGAGTTGCAGAGACAAAGTTTGGAGCTAAGATGAAAGGATGGACCATCCAGAGACTGCCCCACCTGAGGGAAGGGGATCCATCCCATAAGCAGCCACCAAACACAGACACTACTGCATATGCCAGCAAGATTTTGCTGAAAGGAACCTGATATAGCTGTCTCCTGTGAGGCTTTTTCAGTGCCTGGCAAATACAGAAGTGGATGCTCACAGTCATCTCTAAGAAAGAATATAGGGTCCCCAATGTAGGAGCTAAGAGAATACCCAAAAGCCAAAGGGGTCTTCAACCCTATAGATGGAACAACAATATGAACTAATCAGAACCCCCAGAGCTCGTGTCTCTAGCTGCATATGTATTAGAAGATGGCCTAGTTGGCCATTATTGGGAAGAGAGGCCCCTTGGTCTAATAAACTTTATATGCCCCAGTACAGGGGAATGCCAGGGCCAAGAAGTGGGAGTGGGTGGGTAGGGGTGCAGGGAATGGGAGGGTATAGGGGACTTTTGGGATAGCATTTGAAATGTAAATGAAGAAAATATCTAATTTTAAAAAGACTAGCAGAATGGAGAGAGTGCTGTGAAAAGCTGTCTTCTATCTCAGTCTTTTCAAATTAGGGTATATAGGCTGGTATTCTAGAGTGATTGGCACTACACCCCTACTAGACTACAGTACAGTGTAAACACAAACTTACATGCACTGTGAACCCAGAAATTTTCTGATACTCAGTTCACTGCACTATCTGCTTTATTCTCATGGTCTGGCACCAAAGAAAGCAATGTCTTTGACATGTGCCTGTATTTTTAGCACTTGTTGACTGAATCTAACAGATCAATTTTTAAAGAACTACATTGGAAATTTTTCTGACTTATAAGTTTCTCTGTCCATTCTGTCTTATGGTTTAGGCATAAGTTCTATCATCTACAGTTATGTTTTCCTGATATTTTAAGGATTCTTCTAACATTTCTGTTGGATTCTAGTCCAGGCCAGGAAATAAGAATGTCTGAATTATATTTCAGCTGTTATTCTGTATTCTTAAAATTAATCATAAAATTCCTGTCCAATGCAACTGTTGTGAGATAACATTATAAAATATACATCAGACCTTATCCAGGACCAACACTTGATAAAGGTTAAGCAGATCCGTCTTCTGGAAAATTTTAGGTGCTTTTAGCAATTAATTTTTTATGTCTATTGAAGGGTATATATAGTGTTTAGCTATACAAAAATAATTAAATGAAAAATATTTAGGCATAATTAAATCATACGTTTACTGTGTGGCTAAGAGTGTGTGTGTGTGTGTCTATGTGTGTGTGTGTGTGTGTGTGTGTGTGTGTGTGTGTGTGTTCATGTAGTGTATAGTGAATATGTATATTGGTGAGGAATGGAGTGTGGGAGTATGGAATGGGATGGGGTGTTTGTGTATGTGCATGGTGTATATGCATGTATGTAAGAGGATGTAGTCTGAGAGTATGCATGAAGGAGTGTGTGTGTGTGTGTGTGTGTGTGTGTGTGTGTGTGTGTGTGCATGCACACGCATGGGTGTGTTGTTGGGACATCAACATACAGGTCAGTACTCCATCATTAAGCTAGATACCAAAATCTGTAAGCTCTCTTATCCCTTCTCTTAGTGCTCTGCAGTGTCCTAAAGAAAACTCTCAGTACCAAGCTCCTTTGCGCTCCTTTTTTCCCAAGCTCCTTTGCGCTCTTTTTTTCCCTTATAGTGGTGCCAGCAAATGAGTTCCTCTGCTGAGTGTTATTCTACAAGTTCAGTCATTGTTCAGGATGTGATCCCTCAACCATAGGACCTTCTCGTCTAGATACTTCTAGCTGAAGGAAATCATGAAACCACATGAAGCTCCCTCATAAAAGAATTCTCTGACCTTCCTTCCCCCAAATGGGTCATAAACCATCTGTTTCAAAGTTGCCCTGTCTATGCCATGAGGCTAAAAAAAAAGTCTAAAGATGCTACATGTTTCCCCCTATATAGTACCACAAGATCATACCTTCCTGCCTTCCAATCACACTTCTGCAAACTATAAAAATGCAGTTTTGTTTGGATGTCTGTTGTCTTTAATTTTTAAGGCTCTGTATCCTCATATGTACTTTGCTCTTGTTAATCTGTATTTTGTTAAGAAGTATGTTTAGGTTATTAACTTGCCATTTGTAAGGAAAAGATACTATTTCTTTTCCCCCTAAACATTTAATTCACTTGTTTTAAACCCACTGCATATGATAAAATTGAGGCCCATAGTTAAAGAAGCCGGTCTCTACCCTGTTGATGTTGGGTAGTTATTTAGACATTTTCAGGATTTGAAGACATTTCAGTAATGCTCCTCCATCATAGTCATCAATTCATAAGATCATGAAGTAGAACACTGGGATACAAATTGCTGGTCAGAAGGATATAACCTGGCCTTGGGAGGAAGCATGATATACTGAGCCTCCTGGAAAGTATTAGTTGTTTACTATCCAAGCCAGGTGGTAGGAGCTCCAATCCTTACAAAATCTCTGTCTAGCAGGAGATTTTCTGACAAAGGACAGGGGCATACCATGGCTAGACTTTGAAGAATGGATTCAAATGCATCCATCAATCACCCAGTCTAAAAACCCCCTTCATAAGGTGTCTGCTCTGGAGATGTTGCAAGTTATATAAAGCCTGCCTAAAATATGCATCAGAACAATAATTAATCCCTTTGACCCCCTTGAGAATGTGTTTTCCTCTAAACAAGCTAAAACTGCTACCTATCTTCTACACTATAATCTGTATGTATAATCTGAATTATTTCAGATAGAATCAGAAGCACAAAGAGCCAGGGGAGGGAGCAGGCATCCAGAGTAAGATCCCAGTCACTGCAGTGATCAAGGGGAGCCTAAGCAACCTGAACCGAGAACCACGTCATAACAAACACACAGAGCCTTCTGAGCCCGAGCGTCATCTTTACACCTATCCCTCCCTCGTTTGACATTGTTTTATCATCAAAAACATTCAGTCACCCTCTAGGTTTACATTTCAGGGTCCTAACGTTAAGATTAGATTTAAATAGAAGGCAAAATGTGTGCATCACTAGACAACCTTGGTCGAGGTGTGTGCCAACTGGTTATCAGTCGAAACTCTAAGTTTTCATGGAAGTAGTCAGGAAGCTGGCCTTTCTGGGTCACAAGCTAACTGACATCAGGCCTCAGTCTGTTTCTTAACTCAGAATGAGAGTCCTAGGAAATTTCCAATTTCTTGGAGTCTATATCCAATAGGTAAGGGGGGACCAGAGTATCTCTTGAGAATATTTTTATTCCTGCCAGTGATTATTTTTAAAAATGCCCTCATTAAATTCTTCCAATGATCCAGTTGTCTCATAATGAAGTACTGCCAGTGCTTCTCTCGTCTACAAATACTCTCCATGTTATCTGTCATTCTTCAGTCAGCTTAATGTTTTTGAAACCTAGTTAAACTTCATATATCTTGGTTTGTCGTTTATAACATCCTCTAGAATCAGGATACAAATCTATCAAATACCCTAAAATATTTCATTTGTATTTCACTTTTTGTCTAAAGTGAGTATCTTCATGAGAACACCCTATGCCATCCAAAGTCTCACCTGCTTCTTAAGCTAATCCCGCCACCAAGACTTCTCAGCTCTTTAGAAATTCTAAAGTATTTTTAAGGGCCCTTTCTAGCATTAAATACAAATCTTTACTAAAGGCACAGTCCCAAAGAAGTTTCTTTCCTCTCTTTTTACTCTTTTATGATGGTTTGAATTCCCCCTAGTCATAGACATTTGAATGCTTGGTTCCCAGTCAGTGTCTTTGTTTGGATGATTTGGAAGATGTGACCTTTCTGGAGGAAATAGAGAGCTTCAAGACTTTCGCCATTGCTAGTCCTCTCTGTTTGTGTTCAGTTTAAGATGTGATCCTTCAGCATGCTACCCCAGCTGAGATATCAGCTGCCACCACCATCACTGATGCTAGCCCTCTGAAACTGTAAACCCAAACATCGCCTATAAGTTGATTTGTTGGGATGTTTATCATGGCAATAAAAATGTATCTAATGCACCTAGCATTTGACCCATACTTACAGCAAGAGTCGAGTCATACTCTGTTTTACACTTATTTGTATAGATTGATTACAATCAAGTTATTTTAAGACTGTGTTATGTGGAAGTCTATATCAAAACTAGAGAGAGTTTTAAAATTAGGTTGGGGCTGGATGGGCTGAGCTGATAAGGAAAAGACATAATAGAACGATGGGGTAAAGGTCAATTTTTTGTAAATAAGACATTTATGCAGTCCCCTTTAAGATTCAGGAGACAAGAATGGACCTAAGAGCTAGAATAGGTTAAGGATTGCTAGATACCATCTTCTGGGCAAGACACAGCTATTGAACTCAGGAACTCACAGCAGCTGTGTATACCTGTACTATATCTGCACAAGAATGGGCCCATCCTCAGGTGTGGATCAAGGAAGGGCTGGGGATTGGGAGGCACTCGTTGCTCAAGTATTTGCTATGGATAGATTTAGGATGAGAAGGAGCTATTGCTTTTGAGTTTTGTACCCACTGATGACACCATCAGGCCCCAATGGAGAGCTCCAATCCAGTGAACACACCCATGGCCCTCATTAAACCAATAGGTCACCAAACAGAACCAAAAGCCATGAAATGGGGATGGAGAAGATATGAGAGATGCAGGAGGGAGTTGATAAGTATGGAGGGGAATTTTTAAAAGAAAGAGAGAAAGAGTAATCCGAATATATTATACACATGTATGAAACTGTCAAAGAACAAGATTAAAATAAAAAACAAGCATGATTAAAATGCAGCATACAAGCTGAGAAAATTTCACCCACACACAAAGAAATTGAAAATTTGTCTATCTGAGATAAATGTATTTTCTATAAATAAAGATAAAAGTTATATTTTTAAAAGCTCCATTTTAAAGAGCTATGGCAAAATAAGGATATGTGACAGCTAGAAGGGAAACTTTTTTTTAAGGGAGCAGATTGCTGAAGGCATTTGATCACTTGTTAAATGATGTAGCTTTTCTCTTACACATAACATGAGGCATCTAAAGGTTTTATATCTGGGAATGGAGCACATCTAAGTACTGCCCTGAGAAAGTTAAGCAGGGGCAAGGTCCTGGATAGATTTGCAGGTGAGAAGACTAGAGGCAAAAGGATAACCAACATTGGAACCAGGACGAAAATTCAATTTTCCTTCTGGTTAATCTTGAGTCAGTTCTTACATGGGATTCGACACAGTACATTGCTATATCAAAGAAATTGTCCCAAAGCAGTCACTTAAGAGCAAGATGCTTCTGGTCAAAGGGACAATATCCCTCTCTTGGGAAACTATTTTATAATCAAGTATTGTATAACTACACAGAAAGATTCAGGGCTGTTATCTATTGCTAATAAAGCCATTTACTTCCAGTGCTAATTCTTTGCATCCCAGTCCCTGGAAGCACATTTCTACACCTCTTAATCGGGAACTGGAACTTTTTAATGGGGAACTACAATATTTGTAGAGGGATTTATTAGGTTGTATATTTAATCTTTGCAACAGGCCTACAATTTTAATATCATTTTACCCACTAAAGGAATTTCAAATTGCTTAATTAACTTACCAAAGCCATAGAGTTGAGGATTTTTTTTGTTTTGTTTTGTTTTTTAAAGGAAAGAATATGTGATTGCCAGACTGGCTGCTAAAATAGTATCCATTTCAAGTTCACTATGAACTATTCTCTAAAATAAGACTTTTCTTGTGCATACTGGTGAGTGTTCAATAGAGTGTTCAAAGTTCTGTATCCTTGGCAGTAATATACATTAATGTAGCTGTTGTGGAAAATAGAATTGAGGCTCTTCACAATCTTAAAATTAAATTATGATATGTTCCAGCAATCTCACTACTGGGATGTACATCCAAAGAATATGGAATTCATCTGTCAAAGAGACACCTACAGGCCCTTGTTTGTTTTAAATCTGTCTCTCTCAATAGCCAAGAAAAAACATAAGAAATAACTAAATGAAGTGGATAAAAAAAGATGTGCTACACACACTGGACTGTTATTTGGTCATAAAATGATAAGAATCCTGTCATTTGTGATAGAATAAATAAAACTGGAAATCATTGTGTGAAATACGCCAACTGTAGGAAAACAAATACAATACAATATGTGGATCCCAAAGAACTTAAGAGTCGAATCCCAAGAGAGGAGGAAAGAAGGGATGGTGTGCCAGGAAACACTTATAGTGATTAATAAGTTGTATGCAAGAAGGAAGGGTTTTTAAAGCAATTGGCTGCCCATCAATGACAATATGAACCCTACTTTTAAAGTTAGAGAAAGGACATTTTATGTTTTCATCATAATGAAGTGATAATTGCTTGAGGAAATGTATGTTTAGTCTTATTTGCTATCAATACTAGGGAAACAGAACCAACATTTATAATCTAACAAAAGTCACTGCTCATCATTTGTAGAACTAAAGAATTCATAGATCCACGAGTGCCATACTTACGAATGCAGAAAATAAAGACAGTCATTTACCTGATTCTGTTACTTTTTCTAAGGTATAGGAAAATTTATTTGATACAGCGCTTTCTGTGCAAGCCTAAGGACCTTAGCTTAGATTCCCAGTGCCCTAAAAGGCCAAATGGGGTAGTGCCCATCCATAAACCTACTGCTATAGAAGCAGAGACAAGAGGATTCCAGACGTTTTCTGGCTAGTTGAGTCTTTCTAAATCGGTGAACATCACTGTGACACCTTGTCTCAAAAATAAGATGGCGGGCTGATGGGATAGCTCAGTTGGTAAGGCTCCAGGCTGCCAAGCCTGATAACTTGAGTTTGATCCCTGGAGATGAAAAAGTAGAAACAATTGCTAAGAATTGCCCTCTGCCCTCCACACGTCAGCCCCATCTCACACAACTAACGGTCAGTCAATCGATAAACGAAATATTAATTTAAGATATTTAAATAAAATGGGAAACATAGAGTAAGACATTCAACATTAAATTCTGGCTTCGATTTTCACATGCACATATGGGCTTTAACACCTGCATGCAAGTGCACTGCACACATGTGTGCATGCGCACATATGCATGCATGCATGTGCACACTCACACATCTTTCTTATAAGGGCTAGCATAGTTCAGTCAGTAAAGTGTTTGCCTTACAAGCAGAAGGACCTGGTTTTCAACCTCAGAACCCATATAGATACATTATGTGTGATAGCAGGTGTAGGAGGCAGAGGTAAGCGGATCCCTGAGGCCTTGTGGCCACTGAGTCTAGGGTAAATGTGAGCTTTGGGACTGCAACAGATCTTACCTTTAAAAAGGTAAATCATATTCTGAAAATTGCATGCAAGTTGTCTTCCAGTCTTTCTATTCATACATGTGCACACATTCATGAACATGAGCACAAACACTTTTCTTCTAATTTATCTCCAAAGGTCTAAATAAGTTATTTTTCTCTAACTTTTACACATCAACATTTAAAAGGGAAGACCACTGGAACAAATACCAAAAATAACATTCTGTTATTTTTGACTTGTGTGTTGGCTAGTTTTTATAGCAACTTGACACAAGCTAGGGACCTTTTGGAAAAGAGAAACTCAATTGAGAAAATGCTCCCACAAATTGGCCTGTGAACAATTGAAGAGCGATGTGGTAAAGCAAGCTCTCTGTGGGTGGTGTTGCACTGAGGCAGTGTTCCTGGATGCTATAATAAAGGAGGCTGAGCTCTGGAGGTACTGGTTAGTTCATATTGTTGATCCTCCTATGGGGCTGCAAGCCCCTTCAGCTCTTGGGTGGATTGGTGAGCAGGGGGATGGGGGAAGGGATAGAGAGTTTTAGGAAAGAAAACTAAGAAAGGAGATAAATTTGAAATGTAAATAAAGAAAATATCTAATAAAAATAACACAGGCTGAGTATGCCCTCACTCTCAAAATGCCAGTAAGTGATGTTTCCTCATGACTTTTGCATCAGCTCCTGCTTCTCAATTCCAGCCCTACTTGAGTTTTTGTCCTAATTTCTCTCAGTGATGGAGCATAATGTGGAAATGTAAGCCAAAACAACCTCCATAAGTTGCTTTAAGTCATGGTCTTTTATTACAGCAATAGAAACCCAGCAAAAACAACCTGGAGGCGGCTACTCTGCAAATGGCCCCTAGGCTCCTTGCTCATGTTGCCCTGAAGTTCTGGCTCACAATCACAGGACTGTAAGGACTGGGTGAGTATCTGCTGCCTATATTAGGCCTCCGAAGCATGGTGGGTTTCCAGGGAAGCATCTTGAGAATGCCTATTGCCCTTTTCTAAGACATCTACATAGGAAGGAGCTGTGATTTCCTAATAGCAATCACATGAGTGATCTTGATAACAGATCACCCATTCCAGTAAAGCCTTTGGATGACTGAAGTCCCTGTAAATATTTGGATAGCCTCATAAAAGGAGCTGAATCTATTTATCCAAGGAAGCCATATCAGAATTGCTAACACAAGAAAATGGGAGAATACACCACTTGACCAATCTTCTTGATTGCATTTAAATTCTGGAAACAATTCCTGGATTTTAGTCAGGAAAACGCTAAGAAGGAAGAAAATTGCTTACTGTATTATAATTGCATGGGTATGTACTCACTCTCTCTCTCTCTCTCTCTCTCTCTCTCTCACACACACACACACACACACATACACACACACACACACTCGTGTGCATGTGCATACACACATACACATTTACACAAAGTAGGATTATTGATCTAATTTGCAGAGGCTGGTGCCAAATGAAAGTATAAATGTCCTTGTGTAAAAGCTATTAATAATTTTAAAACAACAGCAGCAGATCACTAAGCCAAACAGGGAGCCGATGTGTCCAAGCCACGGGCCTATGATGCCTTATTCTCTGTGCCTGTTCATCAGTCAGAACTACCATGTCTGGAGTACCCATTATGTATCAGGCACTCCATATGTCTATGGATTTTAATTCTTACTATCCCAGTCTCAAAATGAGTAAAAAATGCACTTAAAGGTATTGACTAATTCGCTGAGCTTAGACAAGTATAAACAGCAGAACTGCAATTCAAACTGGGGCAGGACATCCTGAGTAATAGACATACATTGGCTCTACTTCTACTCTAAGGATTCTGTTCTATTGCAACACAGAATCCCCAAATGTGGTAGCTAAAACACCATTGTATCTGCTCACAATTTTGTGAGTTAGAAATTCAGGAATGGTTCAGCTAGGCAATTTTCCCTTGAAATTTTGATACAATGGTAGAGTTTATCAGAGGCGTCATGTGAGCACTCAATTGGACTTAGCACTCACGGCAGAGAAAGTCAAATAGACAACAATAAACTTGATTTAAATTTACCTGTTATCCAGTCCTCCACATTTGGACGTTGCCAGAATGGCAACCTCAAAGCCCTTCTTCCTCTCTAGTGTCAGTGTCCCTTAAAATAAGTGATGCAGAAGAGTCAAGACGGTGGAAGCCTTTCTGACTTAGAATTGAAATCTCAGTGTTGCTTCTTTTGCACTTTGTTGGTTATAAGTGAGCGACCTAACAAGCCCTTGTCCAGAGAGAAAGGATATCAGCAGATCAATCGCAGAAGAGTGCAGCATCCATGCACCTTCATGGGAACAGCATCAGTGAATTTGTGGCTGTGCTTTTATTTCCTATTTATTCGCTCATTCAGTTTTGTGGTGCTGAGGGTAGAACCGAGCACCTCAAATAGTCTAAGAAAGTACTTGAATGTTGAGCTATGTACTTAACCCTCAACCTCAATTTATGCTTAATATTAGAAATTAATTGCATGGTTATTTGCCGTAAATATAGCTATTGGAAAGACACCTCCAAGTATTAACTTAATCTAATAAAGATTAGAGGAGTCTAGATCATTATTTTTAAAATACAAATGAGATCTTATAATTAACTAATTCCTCTGGATAACATTTCATAGAAGAAAACTTGTGATACTGGTTGCTTTGTTAATTGGTTAAGGCAGCCATATTTATAAGCAAGCATGGAACAAAACCTTATTATAGGATATATGACTCAAACTTGACCTTTATAATTAATAGTTAAATATGAAATTAAAGCAATATAATTTGTCTTGATAAGAATATTTGTGCTAATTGCCACATTTATGTATTATTTCTTTTATACTACAAGGTCATATTTGTATCTATAGAGGAAAAAAATGAATAATTTAATAAATTTCCACCAGTTTGCTGCAAAAATAAACCAACATTATCTATGTGGGGAAGAAGAGAGAGAAAAAGACAAAGAGAAAGACATATAAAGATTAATGACCATCCACACCTCTAACCACAACCTCAGACACCTATAGCCATCAGGGACCTTGGGAGACCCCTATCCCAATTCCCTACCTGCTGGCCCCTCTGGGCAAATCCAGCAACAGGGAGCTCCTTCCTGCTTCCTCTGCCCTCTACTTCCCAGGCCTGTATTCCTGGAGAAACAGAAGCCTGCAACCATCAGAGACCATCAACTCTGCCTGCAGCCCTGGAGGCCTGCCACTACCTGGGACAACCAGCATCCTGAAGCCATCAGAGACTACCAGCTCTGCCTGGATCCCTGCAAATCTGTTGCCACCAGAAACAACCAGCCCTACTCTAATCCCAGAGAACTGTTATATCAGTTATATCAGTATAGAGCTGTTATATAAGTATAGACCTGGTGATCTATCTGCAGCCCAAGAGACCTGCTCCCATTAGGAACTACCAGGCCTGCATATACTACAGATAACCAGACGACTAAAGGGCAATATAAAAACATGATTTAAAAAAAAAACAAAAAACAGGGCAATATGGTACCACCAGAACTCAGCTATCAAACTACAGCAATCTGTGACTATCCTAGCACACCTGAATCAGACAAAATGACCTTCAATGTAATCTTATGAAGATGATAGGATGATAGAGGCCTTTAAAGAGGAAATAAACAAATTTCTTAAAGAAATACAGGACATTACAATTGAACAGGTGAAAGAAATGAATAAAATTGTTCAGGACCTAAGAAGAGAAGCAATAAAGAAAACACAAACTGAGGTGATCCTCATATGGAAAACCTAGGAAAGAGAACAGAAACTTCAGATACAAATATCACCAACAGAATTCCAGAGATAGAAGAGAGAACCTCAAGTATAGAAGGTATGACAGAATAAATTGCTATGTCAGTCAAAGCTAAAAAGTTCCTAACACAAAACATCCAGAAAGTTGGGATGCTGTGAAAAGACAAAACCTAAGAATAATAGGAATAGAAGAAGAAGACTCCAACTTAAAGGCCCCAAAATACCTTCAACAAAAAGGTTAGGGAAGAAAATTTATCTAACCTAAATAAAGGGATGCCTATAAACATATAAGAAGCTTACAAAACACCGAAAAGGATGGACAAAAAAATTCTCCCAACACATTAAAAAATCAAACACTAAATGTACAGAACAAAGAAAGAATATTAAAAGCTGCAAAGTGTAAAGGCCAAGTAATATATAAAGGCAGGCCTATTAGGATTACACCAGACTTCTCAATGGAGACTTTAAAAGCCAGAGGGGCCTGGGCAAATGTTTTACAGTCTTAACAAGATCACAGATACCTGCCCAGATTTCTATATCCAGCAAAACTTGTATCCTTTCAGACCATCATGGATTAAAGCTGAACTTCAAAAACAACAGGAACAACATAAAACCTACATATTCATGGAAACTGAACAACTCTCTAATCAATGAACACTGGGTCAGGGAAGAAAAGAAATAAAGGAATTAAAGAGTTTCTAGAAGTCAATGGAAAAAAAGGCTTACATACCCTAACTTATGGGACACAATGAAAGTAGGGCTAAGAGGAAAGTTCAGAGCACTAAGTACCTTCATAAAGAAATTGAAAAGTTCTCATACTAACAATTTTAAAACACACCTGAAAACTCTAGGGAAAAAAGCAAATGCATCCATGAGGAATAGATGGCAGAAAATAATCAAACTCTGAGCAGAACTCAATCAATTAAAAACAAAGAGAACAATACAAAGAATCAACAACAACAACAAAAAAAGAAATGGTTCTTTGAGAAAATCAACAAGTCAGACAAACCCTTAGCCAAACTAACTACCTTAAAGGCAGAGAGACAGTATCCAAAGTGATAAAATCAGAAATGAAAAGGGAAGCATAACAACAGACAAAAAAATCATTATGTGTTACTTCAAAAGCCTATCCTCCACAAAACTGGAAAATCTAAACGAAATAATGAAATGGATGAATTTCTAGGCAGATGCCACTTACCAAAGTCATATCAAGATCAGTTAAACTATCAAAATAGTCCTAGAATCTCTAAGGAAATAGAAGCACTCACTAACATCTAAAAAAAAACAACAACAAGGCCAGAAGGTTTTTAGCTCAGAATTCTACCAGCTTTTCAAACACTTCTAACACCAATACACCTCAAATGATTCCACAAAACAAAAACAGAAGAAACATTGCCAAACTCATTCTATGAGGCCACAGTCACCCTGATACCTAAACCGCACAAAGACTCAAAAAAGAAAGAGAACTTCAGACCAATCTCTCTTATCAATATTGATGCAAGAGCAGTCAATAAAATACTCACAAACAAGAACATATTAAAGATATCATATGCCATGATCAAGTAGGCTTTACCCCAGGGATTCAGGGGTGTTTCAATATATAAAAATCCATCAATGTAATCTTTCATATAAAAAAAAAACTGAAAGGAAAAAACTGCATTAGATGCTGAAATACCCTTGACAAAATCTTTCATGTTAAAAGTCTTGGAGAGATCGGGGATACTAGGTGCATACCTAAACACAATAAAGGCAATATACAGCAAGCCAATAGCCAATATCAACTTAAATAGAGAAAAACTTAAAGTAATATCACTAAAATCAGGAACAAGGTAAGGCTATCCACTCTCTTCCTACCTCTCCAATATAGTATTTGAAGTCCTTGCTAGAGCAATAAGACAACTAAAGGAAATCAAGGAGGTATAAATTGGAAAGGAAGAAGTCAAAGTATCACTCTTCACAGATGATATCAAAGTATACATAAGACAATTCCTACAATTCCTACAGCTGGTATAAAAAAAAAAACTTCAATATAGTGGCTGTATACAAAATTAACTCTAAGAAATTAGTATTATATAAATATAAATTTGTATAATAAGTATTATACAAACTGGTTGAGAAAGAAATTAAGGAGATAATACCCTTCACAATAGTCACAAATAATATTAAATATCTTCATGTAATTCTGTCCAAACGTGAAATATTTGTATGACAAGAACTTCAAGTCTCTGAAGAAATAAATTGAAGAAGATATCAAAGGATGGAAAGATCTCCCATGCTCATAGATCAGCAGGATTAACATAGTGAAGATGGATATATCAAAAACAATCTACATATTCAATGCAATGCCCATCAAAATTCCAACAAAGTTCTTTACAAACCTCGAAAGAACAATTCTCAACTTAATATGGAGAAGCAAGTAGCCCAGAATCTTTCTCAGAAGATGATATAAAACAGGTATCAGAGCTACACAGATGGAGAGAACCTGGTGGGAGAGTGGATGGGAAGGAGAACAAGGCACAGGATCAGGCATAGGGACAACAGAGGAGAGAAAATGGAAATTGGCATTAGGGGGCATCTCTAGTGTGTGCCACAGGCCTGAAAGAGGGGTAGGCCCAAGGGAGTATATGGCGGTGACTCTAGTGAAAACTCCTAGCAGTGGGGGATATGGAGCCTGAAGTACCTATCATCTGTAACTAGTCAGCACTCCCAGTGAAGAGAAAAGGACAGCAACCCACCCACAAAACCTTCCACCCAAAATGTATCCTGCCTACAAGATGTGCAGGGACAAAGGTTGAGCAGAGACTGGGGGAATGCCCAACTAATGATTGGCCCAACTAATGATTGGCCCTACTTGAGACCCATCCCATGGGCAAAAAACAATCTCTGACACTACTAATGATACCCTGTTATACCTGAAGACAGAGTCCTAATATAACTGTTCTATGACAGTTTCTACCTAGCAACCAATGGAAACAGATGCAGAGACCAACAGCCAAACATGAGAAAGAGCTTGGGAGTCCTGTGAAAGAGCTGGGGGAAGGATTGAGGGAACCAAAGAGAATAGGGAGGGACTCCACAAGAAGACAAACAGAGTCAACTCATCTGGACCCTTGTGGGTTCTCAGAGACTGAACCAACCAAAGAGCGAACTGGATTGGCCCTAGATCTCTAACCCTGTACATATGTAGCAGATGTGCAGCTTGGTCTTCATGTGAGTTCCCCAAGAAATGGAGCAGAGGTCGTCCCTGACAATGTTGCCTGCCTGTGGATCCTGTTCCCCTAACTGGGCTGCCTTATCTGGCCTCAGTGGGAGAGAATGTGCCTACTTCTTCAGTGACTTGAATACCAGAGTGGAGTGATACCCAAGAGGCACCTCACACTTCTCAGAGAAGAAGAGGAGGGGGTGAGAGAAGAAGAGGGAGACTGATATTGGGATGTACACTGAATAAATAAATAAATAAATAAATAAATAAATATTAATAATCAATTATTTTAACTTGGTTTTGCAAACTGCACTGTCCCAAAAACACAGCTTGACTGTGACTTGAAAGCCTATGTGATTTTTGTATTTCAAAATTATTTTTAAAGTCAGAAGGAAGATGGTAATTAATAATGTACAAATTAAAGAAATTGACATTTCACTATCTATAAATAAAGTCTTCAGGAAGCACAGTTATGCTCATTTATTTATGCTGCTAAGTTTGTGCAGGCAAAGAGAACAGCGGACACCATGAGGCCCACATTACCTAACAGACAGACTGTCAATTCAGAGAAAGGCAATTATCAACCCTGTTAGGGATAAATTGAATTAGAGTAGAAGAGAACTTAAACAATAACTGAAGTTATTTGTCTGCCACAAACAAAAGGGCTCACCCAGCCAAGTAATGCTGATTGAAATAACTCTGGGAACACTGTATGAAATTACTAGAAGAGCACCAGGTCTCTTCCTGCCTTTGTGCCTTTGTGCCTATGATAACTAGAATATTTGTGCTCCAACATCTCTGCCACTCTACCAGGGTAAAGTTGAAATGCAAATACTTGTCTTCAGTAACAATGACTTGACTTTATATGGCTATAAACCAGTAGTTTTAACAAGCGTCCTTTACACTAATGTATGTGCTCCAGAAATAAAGTTCCAAGGGAAGAGAGCTTGGAATGATTTTCCATTTTGCTCCTTTACTTATTCAGTGTGTGCTGTAAATTATTAAAGAGGTAGGTGCTCCTTGTGGCATAGTTTCTAATGTTTTAGATGTCACCAGGACAGATAGATGTGCTGACAGGCGACCCAGCCACAGGTTACAACTTCAAGCAGAGACTCAGGAAACAGGAAGATAAGACTGTTGTCTTAGTCAGGGTTTCTATTCCTGCACAAACATCATGACCAAGAAGCAGGTTGGGGAGGAAAGGGTTTATTCGGCTTACACTTCCATACTGCTGTTCATCACCAAAGAAAGTCAGGACTGGAACTCAAGCAGGAGCTGATGCAGAAGCCATGGAGGGATGTTCTTTACTGGCTTGCTTGGGAACCGAACGAGTCGGACGAGAGAATATCTTGGGTTCTGACGGTCGGGTCTCTACCAAGGTGGGTGTTCCCCGGGAACTAGTGATTAACTCTTTTACGGAGTGTCGATCTAGAGTACCTCCGTAAAGGGGTTGACTTTGAGGAAAAAGACACTATTAAGGTCGACTGTCAAGTTGACACAAACCTAGCCAGTACAACTGTGTACATTTTTCTTTAGTTTAGCTGTGGCTATAGGTGGCTATAGATGTTCTAATAAAGAACAGCTCATGTTCCAATTCTGAAACAGAATTATAAGTTAACTTACATGAGAACAGCAGCTTAGATACAACAAATGCAGTAACTTACCTCTAGACTCTATTGAAGTTAATGCACCCTAAATGACATGTTTAGTTCATCTCCCTGGAAAAATATCAGTCATTCAAGGTTCTTTCAGAGGTAGATGTAAGGTAGGTGTGAAATCCACGAGGGCGGCTGAGGTCAACCAGGATATGGTTGGGTGTGTCCTGGGTTCACACCTAGGCCTATATTCCAAAAGTAGACAGGAAGAGGTAGAAGCAACCTAAAAGCTACATGAATTTGAGAGTTTCAAAGCACAACACAGGTGTGATGACCAGACTTGTCCGATGGGATACACGTAGGAAGTCCAGCACGTAAAAATGTTCTGACCAATTCTAATTAGACTTCCTAAGTCTGAATTTTTAGTAACAACAGGAAAAAAAAAGAAGGTCATGATTATGATATGAAGCAAACTCTGACGAATCAGAAGGTGAGTTTTCCTATTTTAAGAATTATCCCGCAGTTCTAAAAGGGGTTGGGTAAAGGAGGAAGTCACTGGGAAACTGCAGATTAAAAGAAACAATAATTTAAGAAATTGACTCAGAAAAACATAATTTTTAAATGTAGTTCAGAAATAGAGTATCTACCTATTGTATGCCCAGAACTAAAGAGGAGAAAAGAAAGAATAAATTTAAGTACAGGGTGTATTCCTTGATTTTTTTTTTTTACATGAAAGGGGGACATTTGCTAATATGGCACAGGATGGGCCCTCAACTCTGCACTTCTATCCAGTACTTTGTTCCCCGGTGTTGCCCAACTACACTCAGTCCTCCTTGGGAAGATATGAATGCTGCCTTCTTTTCTGCTTGGGTGGGAGCTGGCCTTCCCTACTTTCTCTGGAAGGTCTCCCTATCTCCAGCTTCTTTTTCCCATTACTTTGAAGATAAAGCTCTGGGTTGCTGTAGAGCCAACTTCTCAGTACTAAAGGCTCTATACCAATAGTTCTCAACCTGTGGGTTGCAACCCCCTTTAGGGGTTAAATAGCATTTCAGATATCCTGCATGTCAGGTATTTACATTGCTTTATAATTCATAACAGTAGCAAAATTATAGTCATGACGTAGTTATAAAAATCATTTCATGGCGTCACCACAACCCAAGGAACTGTAGTAAAGTCATAGATAGCATCAGGAAGGTTGAGAACCACTACCCTACACCTTCTACCTTTCTCAGGCAACCTTCCTAATACTGTGGCCCTTTAATACAGTCCCTCATGTTGTGGTTGTATTTTGTTGGAGAAAGGGAAAGAATGTGAAAACTGAGATTGTGGATTCTTGGCAACATCTGAATAGTCTATGAATAACTGACTGCGATATACTTTGCACCATGACTGATAAGGCCATTTCTGTCTTGAACCAATAGTTCCCCAACACTGGACAGTGAAGCAACAAATGAAATACTGAATCCCAGCAAGCACATACAAATTTTGTGTAATTTCTAAATGATAGCTGAACAATCAGAAAATAATAGGGAACCAATTAAAACTAGGTTGCATTCATTAAACAATTTACTAAATAGGCTAAATAAATTATAAATCAAAAGAACCAATACATTTTCCTTGTTTTGCCAGTAATCGTTAGAAATGTAACAGAGGCAGATTTAGAAAATGTCATGTAGCTGTAAATGCATGAATTGGCTTCATTTAATTTTCAAGAAAATTACTATGAAAATGGCTGGTGAGATTCTCAGCATGTAAAGACATTTGGCACTAAGCCTTAAGACCCAATTTTAATCCTGGAAATTCATGTGGTCAAAAAGGTAACCAACTCACCCAAGTTGTCTCCTGACTGCCACATGAACATGTGACAGATAGATTCATGCACACAAATAAAAGAAATGCTCTTTTTCTTTATGTACACGTAGCAAAAAGTAAGGCTATGCACCAAGACTTTGAACAAGCAAACAACAGAAAGAATTATGCATATCAAATGGCCATTACAGTGCATGCCTACCTCATACATATATTTTGATTATTGATCTATTGATACAGTAGTAAGACAGTAGCAATGTATTTTCTATTTTAAAAAACTGTAAAAAAAATTTAAGGTCAAACACCTTTTAAAATTAAAGAATAGAAATTATTATTTAAGACATGCTGGGTTTGATGGCTAGTGTCATAACATACTAAAATGGTAAAACAACATAAAAAATTTATATAATTACAAAAGAAATTAAAATTATAACCAAATTTATTTCTTTCACAAAAAAATAAAAAAGGAGATGAAAAGAAAGGAGGATAAATAGGAAATGACAAGGAAAATGACATAAGAAGAGGCATGTCAGAAGAGGGCAGAGTCAAGGAGGGGGTTGAGACAAGATAACCTCCGATTTTCTTTTTGTTCTTGTTCCATTCCTGTTTCTTTTCATGTAAGAGCTAGATTAGAGGCCAAGAGAAAGAAGCAGTGTAGAGCATCCTAGGAGAGAATCTGAAGGAAATAATAAAACTGTGGAAACTGGAGGGGGGGGGAATGCCATAAGGTTTGAAAAGAAGAACCATGTTAAAAAAATATAGAGAGAGATGTTTGCATAGCAACACTACAGCAAATCTGTATAAATTACATAAATTCTCTCACATTTCTCGATACCAGACTTAACTGTATTTGAAGCCACAGCTGTCCTGTATTCTCATAGCCAACAAGATGGCCAAATAGGATGGAAATTATCAAATGGAAAGATATTTTAATTCAGCCATTTCAGGCAGGAGCCCACAAACAAGCAACATCCAAGCTCTGTGTTGGATGCAAAGGTCATAGAGAGCTGAGCACTTGAGTGCTAGTGTGGAGAATGCACTCAAGAGTAAAGAGAGAGTCATTCAGGATCCCAAGACAAACCTATCTTATAAAGTCACACAGGAAGCAGCTGCTCAGTTTCAAATTGTGTAGGTAATGTATGATTTTAGTACAGTCAAACCCTGCCTGTGTAAGTCTGAGGTGACAGTAAAATTACCGAAATGCAAAAATTAATATTTATTATCTTTCACTTATGCACCCAGTGCTATAGGCTTTCTGTTTAGTATTCATGTTAAGTTGACTTATAATACATTTCAAGGACACTGCTTTATTGTAAAATAGTTTGAATATGAAACTAGTCTTTTTAGGGGCACCATCTGTTGTTCATGACACTTTAAATGAAGGAGATTTCAGTTGCTAAATATTCCAGAGAAACATATGAAGATTTGGGGTTTCTAAGAAAATACAATATCCCTAAGCATGAAATGAAACCCTATCTTCAAAGTGTTTGCACTAAGCAAAAGCAAAGTGTTTAATTATATTTGATATGCATAGACTTTTTCCTGGAAAAGCAAAATAATACATACATTGGATTGATCTTTTCCTTAAATCAAAAACAAACAAAAAGAGATGAAAGACAGTGAGATATCTACTTATAATACTGTAAGGACAGAGAGAAATGAATGTCATGCATCTTGCCCTAAATCGAGTGATCCTGAAGAAACCAAATAGCCCAATATGTAAATGGGGTTAGTTATGCAAGGACACAGCTAAGAACTGAAGAAAAATAACCCAATGCCACTTCCTGGGTTGATCATACTTCCCCAACTATAGTGCCTCATTTATTTTAACAGAACCTAAACATGCTAGAATTTCTCATGTGAATAATTAAGGAATACTAATTAGAATTCCAACACTCTTTCAAGTAAGAAGTCATCTCATGAATGTTTAGAGAGAAGACCATCTAATAGTGATGTTTTTGCACAGTGTGGACAAAGGCTCAAAGGCTTCCAAGAGAGCACCTCAGTTAACCTATTATGGAAGAAGCAGAGCTGTATCCTCTGTAAGCTACGCTAACTTCTAGTAATCTACACTGTCAATAAACCAGTTAAACTGCTGCGTTGTCAGAGCCCTCGGTCAGGAAGTATTAGCGTGGATTGCCATTCTGCTCTCTACACTGTACACTACATATCAGTGTAAAATTATACTCTGTTCAATATTTTATATGACTGAAGGATGATGCTAGAGCTGAATTTATTGCCACACATACTTGAAACTAAATCATGTAATACTGGAGATACTGTTTCCAAGTTATCAGCTAGCATAACTGATGGGAAGACATTTTATATAAAAATTCATTTTGGTCTCATTTTTCATTTGCTACCTTATTACTTTATAGCTAGCTAAAATATTTTATACCTGGAAAAAATTGACATCTTCACATAGAATCTAATTCAGTTGGAGTTGGACAAGGAAAAGAAAACCAAGACTTGCTCCCATTTTGAAGATAATTTAATTTTTTTAGTTCAGAGTTTTAGCTTGGAGTTGCTATTATTTGGGGAAGAACTATTTATCTTGGGACAGAATTTGATGTTGTCTTGGGGCAAAGATTTTTCAGTATGGTGGAGAAAAAAAATCAAGGTTGAATAATATAGTATATTTATTCCTCAATTACTAATTTCTTGTGTACATACAAGTTTATCCTAAACCCCAGTGAAAACTCTACTTAATTGTCCCAAATGTTCCTACAATTACTATTTCTACACTTTAATTCCAAAATAATCATGTATCCTAAGGTTTGAAACTATTTCACTCAGTAAAAGTCATTGGGGAAGCCAAGCATGGTGGCACATGTCTTTAATCCCAGCACTTGGGAGGCAGAGGCAGGCGAATTTCTGAGTTTGAGGCCAGCCTGGTCTACATAGTGAGTTACAGGACAGCCAGGACTACACAGAGAAACCCTGTCTTGAAAAACCCAAAAAAGAAAAAAAACAGTCATTGGAGAGCTTTCTAAGACATTGTGTCATTTAGAATATACAGAAGTCAATATGCCAAGAATTTTCTCACTGACTAGAAAGAAAAAAAGATGCTAATATTGGGGTGGGTACAAACACTTTGAAAGACTCAATAAGCATTTGCCCCTTTGAAATAAAAATATTAATCAACATATGGTTGAAGATAGATTTCTTCTCAAAAGATTTTTTTTCTCTTCTAAAATTCTGGAAGTTTAGCAATGAAATGAAGGGGGAAAGCCAAATTTCTAAGTATAGAAACCACCGTCCTATTTATTTTCCCACAATTTAAATGCAATATATGATGTGCAAGCCACTCTGTTTTATCATATGGTGCTCACTAAATACCACAGCTACTAATTTTCTTGTTTTGTTTTAAGACAGGGTCTCTTTCTGTAGCTTATGCTGGCTGTGAACTCCCAATCTTGCTGTCGATGTCTCTCAGGGGTTAGGATCACAGGTATATCCCACCAGCATGCCTAGCCATTTCTCACCGTATTGCTCATGGTCATTCAAACACAGTGATTGCTCTGCTTACATAGAAATAAAATTACCCAAAAGAATTATGCACAATTATTCTGTACAATGTATGCTTGGTCCATATGGCAGTATATTTTGGCACTTAAAACTTTATGACCATTGTAGAACATGATTAATAAAACATCATGAGGCTTTACAATAATAACTTACACATGGTTACTTAATGGACATTAACCTAGGAATAACCTCTGGAGCCACTGTATGGAAGATGATCTCTCAAGTAGACATAAATCATGAAGAAAGATGATCCAAGCAGCCAAGGAGTCAAGTGTTTCTGTCTGTCTCATTCAGGTGAAGGAAAAGTCCATGTAACCCAAGGTAAGTTAATTGGCCTCTAATCTTCATCCCCACTGCCATGAAATAAAACTGATGATGCTTGCCAAGGATCATGGGAGTGCCAGAATATGAATAGATTGCCTTGTTCATCAATACGCTACAAGTCAAACAAAATACTCCACTTGAATTGCATTATGATGACTTAATTTTCTTATATTGATTTTATATTTGTTTTAAATTACTCTATAGGAAAAAAGAGGTCTCCAGTAAAAGGAATGAATGAAGTTTCTAGTGCATCCCCTCAACAAGAGTACAGGGGATCAGTAATCTTAGTGAATTGCAATAAGATCAGATAAAGGCAGACAAGCCTTTGAGCCTAACACACTGCCATGTTTTATAGCATGTTGATGATTTGCTTCTAAAGAGTGAAATGAGAGTAACTGTGTAGAATAATGGCTATGAGGAGATCATGAGTGAGGGGAATTAAAGGTTCTCAGGGCACAGCATGTTTAATTTATCAATCGTGGCATTAATGACCAAAATGAGATCAAATCAAATACTTAAATAAAATAGAAAGAAATCATTTCAGGAAAGAAGGAAGCATGCTATCTTTGTAATTTCAAGATCTATGACCAAGACTTTCAACAGTTTCTACTGTCATGAACAGATTTATCGAACAGTTTTACAGCTATTGTTCACTGTCATATACAATGAATCATCTACCAAATCATACCCAAGCCCTTCTTGAATTTATCTACACTTTCAGCTAACAGTGCCTAGTGTGTGTCTGGCTCACAGTTAAGCTCCACTTTGAAATATTGAGAAATCTCTTCACACAATTTATTATTTTAGTATTTTAATATATATATTAATATGTGATTTCCACATAATGCCTTACAACTTTGTGGCATCATAGAATTGATCACAACTTTCATATTGACTAGTCAATTTATCCATGTCTCTTTTCTTTTCTTTCAAGTCCATTAAGTTTCTCAGTCACTGGTTGTTTGCAGAAAGTCATCCACTCACTCTCCCGTGTGAATGAAGGCACTATTATGGCTTGAGTACAAAATGTCCCCATGAGCTTGTGTGCTGAGTTCTTGGTCCCAGACTGGTAGCATGACTTTGGGACATGCTGGAGACTCATCATTGGACATAACCAGAATAGGTATGTCACTGGGACTTGGGCTCTTGGGTGCTATGTCTCTGGCTGTCCCTCTCCTCTCTGTGTTCTGTCTATCATGAAGTTAGTGGCCTCTGCCACATGCTCCTGGACTTAAAATGTTCTACACCAGCATGGGCCCAGAATCAACATAGGCAAGGACTATGACCTGGATCCTCTGAGGCCATGAATCAAACCTTTTCCCTCTCTTGGGTTTTTATCTCCAATAATAGTGATTAAAAAGCAGCTAACATTCACATACCAGCAGGACTTTTTCTTAGTAGGATTTGGGAACTTAGATATATAACTTTCATAGTTTCAATCTATTCTTCTGGTTCGAGAAAACATGTAAGCATAATACAAGTAGGGGTGCAGATAGAGAGAAAACTACCTAAACTGTGAAGAACCACTAGTCTATCTTAAATATCTTTAAGTATGAACACTGTCACTGTCTGGTGAACAGACAACTGGGCATACCTAAATTTGAGCCATCACATTCTACTCCATCTTTTATGGCAAGTGCTGCAGAAGAGATGACTAACAGCTGTTTCTCTTGGATTGAAAACAAATCTGTAGCCTGAACTCCTTTCTGCATTGCTGACTGAAAGCATATCAGATTCAATGTTAAGACTGTCTATGATGATTTAACTTAAAGAACAAGAATTCAATCACAACCATTTCCACTGGACATTGACTCCCATGAGAAACTCTATAGTGTGGCATATCTCATGGAGATAGATTGTTGAGGACCAAAGACAATAGTCTCGTCCCTAAAAATTCTTTTTGATCCTCAAATTATCTTCATGTTGTCCCTTGACCCCCAAGAGGGACAAGTTGGGAAAAGATAAATAAATATATAGGTATATAAAATATCATATCCATTTATTTGGTATTAAACAATAAGGAGTCTATAATTCTGGCCTTGTATTTCCTGAATTGAATAATCAGACAATCAGAAGATGAAAAATAAAGTAAATCTATGCAATGTTCAGTGTTTGCAGGCTAACATTTAAAGCACATGACTACCATAAGCTAAAATAGTCACAGAAATGGTATAGAATTTCAAGTAATTAATGTCCCCAAAGTGAAGATGAGAAATTTAAAATTTTCTATTTATAGACCATAAGGAAAATGTCACCTGGGATTACATGAGATAATTCTTTAATTTGAATAAAAAGTTAGAAATTAACATGATGAAAAATTCCTAAAGTGAAAGTAAGCTTAAATATAATATTATTTTTTCTAACAAGGTTAAATCAAAGTACACATCCGTCAGAATACACAGGGGACTGACTGGTTCTAGGATTTCCTGAGTGTGCCAAAGGAGGTAGATGTTTATTTCTCATACAAAATAGCACAGCATTTGCATAAAACCTATGCACATCCCCCTGCATACTTAAAATCATCTCTGGACTACTTACAATTCCTAATACAGTAAGAATGCTATGTAAATAGTTGTACTGTATTGTTTAGGAAATGACAAGAAAGACCATAGAAAGGAAGAGTCTGCATATGCTCAGCACTGATGCAAGTCTTGCCAATCTCTAAAACCTTTCAAATGTATATATCAGTGCAGATTCACAGGATACAGTGCAATGTTGTGACACACACAGACAGACACTGTATAACGATCCACTCAGGATTACTACAAGACCCATCAGCTTAAGAACAGACTAGAAAATCTCTCTACTGGCTGTTTCAAAATACAAAGTACATTATTGTTTATTGAATTTACCTACTATGCAATAGGTTACACGAACTTGTTTGTTCTATTTTTCCTACATAAATTGTTGTGTGTATGAGTCCATGTGTGTGTGTGTGTGTGTGTGTGTGTGTTATTGTTGCATATTTGGGATTTATTGTTTTAAGCAGTCGTTTGTTTAGTCTTAAGCTTACTATGCCGTCAATCATTAGTCTCCTCTGCCCTCTCTGTCCACTCCATCTAAATCACAACTTTATATTTGTTGACCAACCTATTCCCACCCCATCTCCTTCCTATACTGCATAGCTCTGATCAATATATTTCATTCTCTGCTTTTATGAAGTCAACTTTCTAAATATTAGACAAATAAGTGAAGTCATGAAATAATTATCTCTGGTGTCTGATTTATGTCACTTAAGAAAATAATATTCTGTAAGTTTCTGTTGTTGAAAACAATATAATTTCATATCCTGTGTGGCTGAATAGTACTCTCTCATATATATATATGTATATATATACTGCAAATACATACATGTTCTTCCTATTCATTCACTGCAGGTTATTTTGTGGATGTTAGGAATAGTACTAAAATGTACACTAGAGTGCAAATGCATTTTCAACAGATTTATTTAATTTTCTTTGGCCACATATTTAGAATCATTAGATCATATAAAAGTTAGGTATGAGTTTGAGGCATTATTTTTTTCAATGTCTTTTCATCAAGTTTGCTGTTGGTGTAAAAAATAAAACTCAAAACAACTCATTTTTATATATTGCTTTTGTTTAAAATCTTGCTACCTTGGCAAGCTTTCTTTTTGAGATCCACTTTGTCATGTGTTGGGCTTAACAGTTGTGCATCCACCTGCCTGTGCCTGACTCTCTCCACTCTCCCAGCCATGGCATATCCTGGTCCATGATCTCAACACTCACTGCAGAATTTGCTCAATCTACTAAAAGAGCTTCAGTCCTGGCTCTACGGAGAGTTTTTCTAAGTTGAAAAGCTGGGTGGGTGTCAGTTTGTTTTCGATAATTCAACAGCTAAGCTAATTTTTCAAAAGCAAGTCATGAATATTTTTTATGTGCTTCATTCCCTATCTATACCAAAGTAATGCCAGTAACATTATGAATATCTGAAAGTGTTGGGTGCATGGATCAGGTAGGGATGTTAAATGTCTAATATACTCAACCAGGACATTTTTTAAATGATTGTTGAAAACATTAGGAAACACTTAATAATATGAATGAAATAACACATTGTTTTTAAACTCCTTAATGTAAAAATCGACACAGTTAGCTGGGTTTTATTTCTCATAATTTCCCTAGAGGTTTCCTGAATACTTAAGGCATTTGACAAATGGCAAACGTTGCCTAACTGCTGAGAGATGAGATTTTTCTTGGTTTTTGTTTAGTTTCATATTGAACAGATATTTTCTAGTACTTTTTATTATTTTACAGAACCTCTATTTCACTTCAAAAACATAATATCAATTAACAGAACTTGAAAAATTAGTATTAGGTTGCCAGTAACATCGATGTGAAGCAAGCAATAAATACTGAAAGGCTTTGGTCCCCTACAGGACAGTTTGTTGGAATAGCATTTGCCTGCTCCTTCCTTTCTACTTTTATTCTAATTTGGAAATTATATAATGTTGTTTTCTTGTTATTCTCCATAACTAATTGGCAAAAGTTACTTTGAGATGTTATTGCTACTAGAAACTACCTAAGATTTATAATTGGCTCTATTATTGTTCTGGTGTTGAGGTTTGGTCTGTTGCTATGTATTGTAATGCTAAGTTCAAGGCCCTCAAATCCCAGTTGTCCCAAACATCTGATAGTCCTCATGTAGAGCCAAGTGACACTATGTGATCTTGCCCCCAAATTGTTTCTCATTGGTAAAGATGCCAACATCCAATAGCTGGGCAAAAGAGACATAGGTGAGGTTTAGGGTTCCCAGGTTTGGGGTCAGAAGGGGGGAACTACTAGGGAGAAGTAAGAAGCAAGGAGAGGAGAAAACCATCATTGGTTAGGTGCATCATAAAATAATGGCTATGTGAGTTGGCTAATTGGAGTTAAGAGCAGCCCAGATGAAACATAGCATATACTGAGGTTATTAACTGGGAAATAGACATAATAGCATAGAGGATAGATATCTGCCCAATTCTTGTGCTAATTAAGGCTTATTGTAAATATAAAGGTTGTGTGTGTCATTTGTTAAGGAACTAAATGGCTAAAGGTGGGGTAAAAACCCTGGATTAGGATTAAATTTTTTTCTACAACATTCTGATTATTTTCATGTGATAGAAATTCTGGAAACCGTAAAAGGTATATGTGTGCCATAGTTTTTAATAATGAGTCTTTAGTCATACGGATAAAGTATCATTTTTTGCATTCTTCACTAATATCTCTTGCATTTCGAATTAAGAATCCTGAGTTCCAGCCATAGCTTTGGCAAGAAATCATTAAATAATCCACCTGAATCATAATGAAGAGATGTCATTTAAGGTTTGTTCTCTAAAATTTTATGATTCCAGGTATATTGAAGTAGGACTGCACATTTATTAAATAAACTATAGTGACATTGTCAAGTTGTCAGATGTGAATCCTTGGGTAGCATGTCCAACAGCAGGGTAAGGTCACGTACGTCTCCATTTTTCAACAGCTGTAAATCTCTGGAGTAGTAAAGACCACCACAGAAATCTTCAAATAGATCTATCTTTCAGTAGTCAGCTGACCTCATCAACCTTCAATACATTATTATCTTTTCAGTGTTCATATCAAAACTACCTTTTGATATTAAAAAAAATACTATAAACCAAGTTCCCATTTTTAAAAAAAAGCCTACTAAAAGTATTCCTCACACAAAATAAAACTGTTTGAACTAGCATTTAGCCTTCATATAGTGAAAAGCAAACACAAATTCATTAGAGAAATAAACTGGTCTGGCTAGTCTAATCTTGTGCTCTTAGGTTCTGCTAATAAGAACATAAATCAAAGGCCACATGAAACGTTACTGAGCATTCTTTACAAAGTATTTCAAGGAGGTTGTCTTTATATTTCTCTGTGTTTCTAACCAAAGGATTCATAAAGTTTCAATGAGAAATGGGTTGTGTCTTTTGTCAATATAAAATGAAGAGATGGTGCATTTCTCTTCTCTTTCTAAAATGTATCCATTTACCAGCTAATGATATTTTATATCCTATGCTCTCCTCATAATCTTTGAAACCTCATACCTGAAACATAAATTCAAAGCTCAAACATAATACTGTTCAGCTAGTGGTAATAAACAGTCCTTAGTTCATGCACTAAGAATGAATGTTCTGAGGGAAGCATCAGTTGGTGAGCCTACCATACAAGCAGAACAGCCAACACAATAGAAGAGTAGCTTTGCAATTTCTGAAAGCACCAAAGATTCGCACAAGCACACATCATCCTTGGAAGTATCAACTACAATATATTCAGAAGTTATCCAATCAATATGGAAAAAAAATGGCCCAGTGGGGAAAAGGCCAAGCATATGAACTTTGATGGAGTCGAATTGCTGTCTGAGGAGCTTGCTATGCCATCTCTTGTATTCCCAGGATTAGAGGTAGAAAGTATATTTCCCTTCATTGTAGTTGTCAAATCATCAGAGCCCATTGCATGTCTGCCTGTTCTTTAAACCATGATGTGGACTAAAGCAGGAGCCTCTGACTCCCCATGCAAGTCTGGGGGAGGAGAGTGTAGGTACCAACAGCCATCCTTAAAGAGCCACCTTCAGAACATGCCCAATGCCAGTGAAGGGTTAGGACTCACATGGCTCACATCATAGTCTCCTAGTGTTTTCCTGAAAACCCTTCAGAATCATATTATCATCTTATGCTTCTATAGAATGTGACATCTTTTGACTCTGGTTTCACCAAATTTTCCACTTCACTTACGTCTTGTAAAAGCTTTGGAGTTGTTGTCTCTGATTGCTTGCTATTTCTATAGAAAAATACCTGAGATAAGATTTG
Source organism: Mus minutoides (assembly GCA_902729485.2). NCBI lineage: Eukaryota > Metazoa > Chordata > Mammalia > Rodentia > Muridae > Mus > Mus minutoides. Next base: position 275,395 of record LR750623.1, read on the forward strand.
AATCTTATTCGTCTTCAAATAAATCGAGTACCAAGATTCCCGACCCTTAAGACCCTCGGAGTATCATGGTTACAAAAGTGTAGTCCTCTCGTAGTAGAAACACATGCACCATTTCGAATAGTAGGATGTTCTGTTTCGTTTGTTCGATCGAAGGTACGAGGGTAAAGAAATCCCCTACATTTACTTAAAAATAAGAGAAGAGAAGTTTCTAATTTAAATAAAAGCAAATAAGGAATAAGTAAACTACCTATTGCCACAGATATATATGACCTTCACAATTTATAATATAAAAGACACTTTAATTTATGGCCCTTATCCCAAGAATGTCAAGTGTTTTTCCATTCAATCCAATACTTCAAAATTTATATATATTTATTTATATATGTGTGTGTTTACATGTGTATATATATAATAGAAGTTGTTTATTGAAAGGAAACCCGCATAGCAGACAAAGAAAGGGAAAGCAAATAATTGAGAAATTATATAGAACATTCTTTATAGAATAATCTTGAGGTTGCAATTGACTAATTAACTCATTTTCTTTCTTTCTTAATTCTTCTCTTATACATTACATTCAACTCCAGTTTTCCCACCTCTCACCTCCCCTTTCTTCCAGATCCACTCCTCTTGCAATTATTTAAAAAAAAAAAAAAAAAAGCAGGTCTCCCAGGGATCGCCACCAAACATGACAAAACAAGTTACAGTAAAACTAGGCACAAACCGTTATAGTGAGGCTGGAAGACCCAATAGGAGAAAAGGGGTTGGACTAATTTTCATATCTTCACAGTAATACACACACACAGTTACTTGCAGAATTGGTTCAATTGCTTAAAAGCCCAGATCCTTTCAGTTCTCTAGATAAGGTTTTGGAAGTTACTTTATGTTAATGTGAAATGAAGCTAATACTTTTACACAACACCAAATGCACACTTTTAAAAGCCAAGAATTAATCAAATAAACAAAGAACAGGATGGAGTTTTCCCAAAACTTTTGTGTGAAAAGACAAAAAAATAACTGACTTCACACACATGAATGGGTTTCCTTAAAAATCCCTGAGCATCAGAAATACAGCTGGAACCAAAGCTGAGGCAGGAGGATGGAAAGTTCCAGGCCCGCTTGGGATACATAGCTAGACCTCCCATTAAAAATGTAAAACTATATATCTTTTTTTAAAATATAGAAGAAACCAGAAGTAGTAGTAGATGCCTTTAATCCCAGCACTCAGGAAAAAGAGGCAGGCAGATCTTTATGAGTTTGAGGCCAGCTACATAGTGGGTTATAAGCCAGCCAAAGCTACACAAGGAGAACCTATCTCAAAAACATAAATAAAATAAAATAAAATAAAATAAAATAAAATAAAATAGGAATGGAAGAAGTGGAGAAAATAAGAATAGACTAGAAAGATTCTCCCTCATTTTGAGGTAGAACACCCTCCTCTTTGGATGAACTGCACTGGCGCATTGGCCAATAAATACTTCTCCAGAGACTCAAAGACAATGTGCAAAGGTATGGATGGATCCCACCTCTCACACTGCTTTCTCCTTATATCCTTAATCAGCTGTAGCTTCGTGTTGAAGGCGTCCATTTTCTCTCGGTGACTGATGTATTTGTACTTGTAGGCCACATAAAAGAGCTAGTTTTAGTTAGAGAACACTTGCCATACTCGGTCATGACCTTCATCCATGGGCCCAGTTTCTCATATCATTTGACCTGTGGAACTTTCTGGATCACCTTCCACATTTGGCACAGTGGAGGATTGAGAAGAGTCGGGGTTAGTGCCAAGAAGGAATCCGACCTAGATAGAGCTATATGCTCCACTGGGACAAGTCTCTTCCTTATTTAATAAGGCCCACCAGGCCTAGCAAGGAGTCTGATCTTATCTAATCCTGATATCCAATGATTTAATCTAGTCATTCTCAAAGTCTCCAAGTCTATGCACTATCAATATATGTACTTGGGGGATAAGCTATCGATATATGAAACTTGGGACATATTTTCAAACCATGGCATAGGTCCAAGTGAAATCAAAAAGTAAAAGCAAGTACAAAGATTTGTGCTGGTTTTATTTCAGAAAAAAAGATGAAGTAAATTTTAGTGGCTCCTGAGTAGTCTTAGGGTCTCTTACAGTCTTAATATCAAAATACTATAGAGCTAAGAATGCAATTACCGTAAGCCACACACCATAAAACTTTTTTTTTTGAAAATTAAATCATTAGTGATGCTTCTGAAAGTGTGATTTAAAAGTAATTATGCCTGAAATTTGTTAACTGATTTTTAAATAAAACTAATGAATAAAGCATAATAATTTACACCTAAGGATTTACCCTTCAAACATTGAAGAAAAGTGCGATATTTCAAGCTTTTAATGTAATATTGAATATCTTTCTCCAAAAAAATTAGATGACTTTGATTTCCCCAAATGGGGTCTGTTTCTCTCTCTTAGCAGTATATCACTGGTGGGTGATAAAGTAGTATCTCAAAGTGTGGGAAGGGCCACCTGTCTCAGAGCCATCTCAGCATTAAAAATGTTTAAATTACTCACTCAATGCTTAAGCCCTTTCTTAAATCAGGGAAAGCAGACTATCTAAAGATGGGAGCCTGGGAGCTTGCATTTAAAAAAAAAAAAGAAAAGAAAAAACCCTCCCCAGTATTCTTAAATCATAACCTGGAGAACTAAAGTACTTAAGCACTCTAATTAAAATGTGAAAAGCACTGTGTTGTAAATATAAAATATAAATAGGATCTTCTCTCTGAATTTATAAATATCGCTCTCCACAGAAAATCAACTTAGCATAATGATTAGGGTCCTTGGACCAAACCTCAGCAAATGTCTCATTCTTGTGCCGCCATTTCCCCTTCTGACTGATAGCAACAAATTATTTAAAGTCACTGTGATAAATAGGATATACAGTAATCCCCTTTTCCTCCCTCAGAGGCATAGTGTGAGGTTAATTAAATAATGGCTGCAAAATACTTGGGACTCTTTAGAGAAAGATATTCTATAAAGCACTATGCTATATATGCGACTTGTTTCCTTCAGCGGTGGGAACATAGCTAATTGTTCTTGAGAACTGGGCCTGAGGCAGAGGAAACGAGCGTGACACAGATTTCACAAGTCTTAAACTGACAAGGGCAGCATTTTGTCACATTTGGTATGGGACCCAGGGAGTACTATTCTTTATTCTGTTCTGTGCACAAAGACCGCTGCCATCTTGTGGAAAATCACCATTGTCCTTGTGTGGTTTCTGTCTCAGTCATGTGAAATGGTGACAAGATAATTGGGCTTTTTGCTATCGAATCAGAGATTTGCGACTTGTGTATTCTTGGCCGTGCTGCAGCATGCTATCCTGTGGCACATAAAGGCTAAGCGAGACCACATGTAGGTCACATGAGGGTCAGGTAGCTCTAATGGAAGGAAACCTTCTATAAACAGGGCATCTCTCCGGGGCTTTCAAACAGACACCGCCTTTAAACTGGCCTTGCCATTCATTCAAAAAAAAAAAAAAAAAAGTCTGCTGTTGGGTTTCATTATGTTCTAGAATTAAGGCCAAGAAAAAGGGAAGGGAATCATCACTAGAGATCATTAACTCCACTGTTGATTGCTCTGGGAAAATCTGTCAATCTGTAGATGTTTGTATTCATTTGTCAACTGCAGAGGAAGAACTGCTTGCAGAAAATAAATGACGAAAGACCATCACAGAGTCCTCAAGTCTATCAAGTTTTAGTAAATAATTGTCATGTTTTCAGAGACACGCGGCGAATTTTTTGAAAGCCATCCCTACAAAAAAACAGGTTTTTTAATCAAATGATGACTCCTTTCTGGCCTCCCTCATATTCATCGTGAGTTGTGGTGTTTATAAAAGACCACATCTAAGGAAAGTGTGGGGACGGCCTTCAATTCACTCAAACAAACAAACAAACAAACAAACCCTGTCCAAGTCTGAGGTGGTTTTCACGTGCCTTCCTGCTTAGCATCTCTGTGATGCCTTCCTGCTTAGCATCTCTGTGATGCCTTCCTGCTTAGCATCTCTATGATGTCGATCTCTGAACACAATAAACAGAAAGGTTCTGCCTTGACCTCTCCAGCTGTTCACTTCCACGCAACCTCACTTCAGAACTCAGCTATGATGTCCAACGTCTAGACTCATCATCCATTTATCAGAAAGCTAAATGTATATTAATGTCAATATGTTAGTGGAGGAATAAGTCACGTGACTGATGCACCGTTTTGTTTTGTTTTGTTTTGTTTTTTTATGAATTGTTAGCCAATCACTGCTTACCTCAAGGAGTAAAATAAAAACTAAAATACAGCCTGAAAGAAAATACAGCCTGAAAGAAAGGCCCTAGGTCTAGCAATGTTTATATGCCCCAGTATAGGGGAATGCCAGAGCCAAGTAGTGGGAATGGGTAGGTAAGGGAGCAGGGCGGGGGGAGGGTATATAGGACTTATGGGACAACACTTGAAATGTAAATGAAGAAATTATCTAATAAAAAGAAAAAATAAAAAAATACAGCCTGGGAAACTGGGAAGGGTAGAGGATTTTAAATGAGTTATTTTTTTCCATAACTGTACATTGCATTATATATTATCTAGGTAGCTTAATGATTTCCAAAATCCTAAAAATAAACCATTTAGAAACAAGTAAGATAGTGAGGTTTTCAGATTAAAATAAATGAGACCGAGACGGGATCTTATGTAGCCCAGGCTGGGAAGTTATAACCCTCTCACTTTGGCCTCCTTGCTGCTGGGATCAGGGGCGTGCTTCCACCACACTGTGCAACTCTGAGCTATAAAAGTTAAACTCTGTTACTCTCTTTTCTGCCGCGTGGAGTTTGTTGTTTACACTGTCTCAAGAATGTAAACACAGAGACTATCAGCCAGAGGAAATACCTGTGGGAATATTCCCCAGGAATCTCCAGCCCACTCACAGTTCTCTCTCTGTACACACACACACACAAACTCACACACACACACACACACACACACACACACACACACACAAATACATACATTCTTTCTCACATACGCACACACATTCATTCTTTCTCTCTCATACACACACACACACAAACTCATACATACAAACACATACATTATAACACACACATTCTCACTCTTTCTCTGTCACACACACACACACACACACACACACACACACACACACACACACACACACACACCCTGCCCCCATGATCTTTGCTATCCTTTTAGCTGTCTTCTGTAAGTGCTATGAGACACGGGGTGCAGCCTTGCTTACCTTGCAAAGCCACAGCTGCCTACAGTCTGCTTGAAGAAAAGCTGTTTTCAATATTTGTTCTTCTTTAACCCTCTCATCCCCCATTCCATGTGGTCACTCTAATTGTTAGACAGGTCCACAAATAGGGACCTTCCCCTCGAGGCTGTGTTCTAACAACAAAAAATATAACATAAAGATCTTAAATGCAGAAATTTTGTTTAAATCATTGTAAAATGAACGTATGTGTATCTTTAGTCAACCTGCAACTACATTGTGCCATACATTTGAAACCAAGCCCTGGCAGTATTGGTTATAAGAGGAGCCAAATAAGTTATTTTCCTTTCTGTTTTAAACAATTTATTTCGAGAGTGGTTTCTTGTCTATACAATTCACAGCTTTCTGTGTCTAGGTGAAGCTAACCTCTTTCCGTCTGAGGATTATTCCCACATTGACTCAACAGAGATTTCTTGTATCTTGGTACTGTACTAGAACAGCTATAAAAAATATCTACTTTTAATTCTCTGAGAATTTTGTATATTATATTTTGATGATATTCACCTTCCCTTCCCTTCCTCACCCTTCCAAGCCCTTCCAACATTGTATACTCTTGTTTTTTTATAACTCGAGCCCGACTTTTACATCCATATGCTCTTGGATGTCTGGCTACCCACAGGGTTATAATCAACCTATCAGGTACCATGTCCTTAAAAACACCTGACTTCCGCTCTTCCCGGGGCTTTCTCTTGCCCCCCAGTTCCTCAGCTAGTCTTGACTACCCGTGCTCCCTCCCTTTACCACGGCGGGATGTTTATCTGACTGGAGCTAGCACAGGTCTCCTGCATATTCTTAAGATCGAGATCGCCATAGTTCATAGGGGCAACTGCGCTGGATGGTCTGGAAACCCTGTTTTCCTGTAGCCGTCCGCCCCTGTGGTTCCTTACACTCTGCCCACCTCTCTTCCACAAGGAAATACGCGCCCCATTTGGGTCTAAGCACTCTATTGTCTCTTGTCTTATGCCTTTCATATTAAAAATCTAAGTTCTTATATATATGTAACACTTTTCTTCCTAGGCTAATCTGCCTATTACGAAAATAAAAATCCAGTGATTCAGCATCCCCTTCTACTTCCTCCCACATGGTAATTTGTCGGACTGTGATAGCTTTCTCGTTTTGTCAACCATTAATCCAATTCAAACACTGCTATTTACTAGCATTACTAAATATAATCCTCTGGGGTTTCCCATCTGAATTTTAGGTTTTGCTCCTGGAAAAAAAAAAAAAAGCCTTCAAAAGCCTCGTTTCGAGCAGGCCTGCCAATTTTCATAAACTGATAGGCTTCAATCCAAATCCAAAAAAAAAAGTAGCAGAATGTAGCAGGAAGTGGATCGTGGCTTGAGAAACCATTCGCCAAGGTCACTCATTAGAACACTGGAACGCAGACTGTCAGTTTGATCACTTCTGCTCCTCTATCTAATGAACCCAAGGTAAATATATGTTAGGCGTGAGTGTTATGAAAGGCGTCTTCTCAGAGTGAAAATTAGCAAATGCATCTGCTTAATAACAGGTCTGCTTACTGCTACCCTCCATAAAATACAGATATGTGCTTTCTGTCATAAAAATGTTTAGACATACCACACAGCTATGGTATTAAGATAGCCCTTTGTGTCTGTTATGTTTCAAAACACTGTTTATTTCATAATTAGAAAATGGTCTTTAATCCTGATGAATGAATAAAATTGCCCAAATTACAGGAGATCTGTATTATAACTCAAAGGGAGTGAGTAGCCTTAGCTCAAGGCTTAGAAACACAAAAAGCATCGAATGAATAGCTGTGGAAGACTATTTTTAAATTGATGAAATGGGGCCAGAGATGTCACTCAGAGATAGACTGTATGCTTAGGATGCAGAAAACCTAGGGGTTCGATCCCAAGCGCCAAAAGCAAATAAACCAAAAATTGATGATGTAATTTACTTTAATGACCTATTTTGAACATACACATTTCATATTTTAAATAAATTACTAAAATTTGATTAGTGCAGATATGTTTTTATTCTAATATTAAACCAAATTCAATTGGAAAGCATAGCACGGGGGAGGTGTCTGCCTACTAAAGGGGATTTCCAAGCCCCAGGCTTATTTATACATTGTGTGCAAAGGAAGGAGAGGCCACACACTGTACAGAGACACCAAAGCAGCAGCAGGATGAGGTGATCCTATTCAGTGGGAAGCTGAAACCAAACAAATGAATAATTGATAGATATATCAAACAAGGAAAGCAATAGGTCAGAAAGGCACAAGGCACAAAGTCTCAAAGGCAAGTCCCCAATGCTTCCGTCTGCCTCTTGGTTAATCATGCTTTCTTTGCAGCTTGGTTAATCATCATTTTTAGGGTGCTTTAATTGATAGGTTAATCAAGGATAGTTTCCTCATTAACCATCACCTAACCCCAGATATACTAGTATAGCTAAGAACTTTTCTTACTAGAAAAACAAACAAAAAACAAACAAACAGTAAAATCACAGAAATGGTCTTCATTTCTGATGACAAAAAGGGCAAGTGCATTGGCTTATTTAAAGCAACATTCTATCAGCATGACAAAATTGCTACAATAATCAACTTATAAAGAAGGGGGCTCTTTTGGGTTCACAGTTCCAAGGATTTTCTTTTCATGGTTGTCTGGCTGGATTGCCTTGGTTGGGTAGACATTCTGAAGGAAAGCCTGTGGAGGGAGGAAAAGAACAGCGTCTCACCATCTCGCCCAAGAGCATTCTCCATTCATCAAACTTCCTTCCAGGAAGCTGTGTCTTCTAACAGCTGCTTCATCTCCCAGTGCTGCCACAGGCTAGAGACCAAGTTTCAATATATAGGCCTTGGAAGATGCCCAAGGTCTAAACTATATAAAACACTTAGTACATTCTTTTTACATGAACAAGCTAGAAGAAGGAAGATATATTTTACTCCTCTTCGGTGTCATTAGCAACCAACATATAAATGACAGTCATGTCAGCTCCTGAGAGCTCAGAGAACACTGCAAATAAAAAGGAGGAAGAAGATTATAAAAGCCAATTGTAAGGGAGGACTCCTGAAAGATAGTGTCTGCTCTAAATGACAAGAAAGGTATTGTCTCCACAAACTCCCAACAGCTGTAGTTACCTGCCCGGGACCTATATAAGAAGACAGCCAGAGAAAACCAGATACTTACCTTAAACCCCAGCATGGATGAGGAGAATCTCATAAAGGCATTTGAGGAGTTATTGGCAACAGATAGTTGCTGAGAGAAAGAGAAACAATTTTCTTCAAGGATGTAGCCCCCTAGTAGGTCAATCGCATACCAATGGGTGACCACACACCATATGAATATATCCTAATTGAACTCAGTAAGTTTAGAAAGAAAGAAAGAAAGAAAGAAAGAAAGAAAGAAAGAAAGAAAGAAAGAAAGAAAGAAAGAGGGGGAGAGGGAGAGAGGGGGGAGAGAGAGAAAGAAAGAAAGAGAGAGAGAAAGAAAGAAAGAAAGAAAGAAAGAAAGAAAGAAAGAAAGAAAGAAAGAAAGAGATGAAATTGGGAGGAGAATGTCATGGAAATGGTCCAAGAAAAGGATGAATGGGGAGTAATAGGTAGATGGCATCAAAATACATTGTACATAAATATGAAATATGTTTTAAAAGTCTGAAAAAAGTCCAGTGATAGTATAATGGCTACCTAAAATATATGTTGGCACAATGGCCTCTCTGTCCCTTGCCCATGCTTACCCCTGAGAATACTCTGCCTTACTCTGTGATAAACCCTACCTGCAATACTTCAAAAAGTTCCTTGTAGAAAAAAATCCTTAAGTGTGCATCTAGAAAAGGCCTTGGATAACCAAACAATCTTAGTTAAAAAGTAAAATACTAAATGAATTACCATTCCAGATTTTAAAAGTTATTATACAGAGCTATAGTAATAAAGACAATATGGTACTGACACAAAAGTAGACATGTAGACCATTGGAACAAAATAAAAGACACAAACATAAGCACATGTCACTCCCACCATCTGACATGTAGCTGTCTACCACCATCAAAGAAACATCTATGTAGAGCAAACTGAGACTCTTGCAGAAAACCACAATAGGTCAAAATGAAGAAACCAATGGACCATGGAGATCCCAACCCCAGGAGATATATCTACAACACAACCCTGTGCCTAAAACTCAGGAAACATCACAAAAAACAGGACAGTAAGATTGTGAAAGTCAGAGAATCAGGAAGTCTATGTCTATGCTAGAAATGACAAGAAAGCTACCCCCAGGAAGCCTCAACAATATGGCTGCCTCAACAAGACCTGAACAGTGACAACATCTGTAGACACACTAATGCAAAAGGAAGAAATCTCACAGGTTCCTACCCCTAAACACAGAGCTATAGGCAACAAGTTATGCTGAGAGAGAGAGAATTATCCTCTCTCAGGGAAGGGCTCCCTCGTTGGGTATACAGTACGAAGTGACCGGCCTTGAACTCATATACACTACATTAAACAAACTCAGTAGGTCATATCTCTATATGTATGCACTTGTATTTGTGTGTGTTGTGTGTGTGTGTGTGTGTGTGTGTGTGTGTGTGTGTGTGTAGCAATAATTATCAAAGTAAAGGAGTCAAAATTTTGATAGGGTATGAAGGAAGAGATGGAAGTAATGAAGGGATAGCACATGGGAGTGGATGAAAGGAAAAAATGGGGAGGGGTTTTTAAATATTTTTTTATTTTTTATTTATTTTAATACATATTTTATTGTATATATTTTAAATAAAATAAATGATGAAATTAAAAATTAGTGAGTAATAAATTGTCATGTATATTATGTAATTCATATATAAAATAAAAATATGAAATTAATTAGCTAATTAAAATGAAGAAAATATTATTCAACACATTCTCTGTGCATCACATTTCTAGACAAGGACATGTGTATAACATCAACCAGCCTGCATTTGGGAAACACTTAAGAAGCTTATGTCTTTACTATAGTTGGTTTGTAGGTACTTCATGTTCACATATAACCTTTTCCATCACTCATTTACTGAGCACCCAATGATACAGTGACTAGTGCCAGGAACTTTGGTAGTTAACATCTGAAAACACCAATACACATTTATTCATTCTTGAGGTGCTCAAAGTAGGAAGGGAGACAAAAAGTAAGGACCCAGTGGGAAACCTCTGTTGCAAGTGCAGTGAAGGAATTAAGCCACGGTGATTTGCCTTATGGAAGATATGAAGTCATGCTAGTCACATAAAGCACGGGTACTTAGTTTCCTTGCTTGTTTAGGAAGCAAACTTCCTAGCAGTGTGTCAGTTCATCTTAAAAGAGCACCACCTTCGAACCACCCACCAAATGGCTGTCTCTGGGCACAATTACCACTTGGCATCTGCTGAGATGTGCAGCAAGGGTATTAATTACCGCTTGCCATGTGATTAATGTATCAGAGAGTTCTTGGTGAGGTCAGTGTGTTTTGTAGATCTCAGATGAATGATTCCAGTCTGACAGACAACAAGCCACTAAACAGTTACCAGGTGACAAAAAAATATTATGTTACCGTAGCTGGAACTAAAAAGTGCCGTCTAGCTATGAAATAAACCTCATAGCAGAACTACCCGTTTTAAAAAGAAAATGTTTCCATATTTTCTAAATAATCTCAAGCATAAACTCTATGGTCTGGGTTTTTTTTTTCCTGTGTGTGTGTGTGTGTGTGTGTGTGTGTGTGTGTGTGTATGTTCAGTTGAGAGGTGCCACTAAATACCAAGTCAGTTACCCCTGCCATTTACACATTAAACATATAATAGGTTAAGTACAGCAGGGTCTGGTGTAGTACTCCTGTAATCCAAGCATTCTTGAGAATCTGGAGTTCAAGGTCAGCTTGACGTGGAGAATCAGCCTGGGCTACCTGAGAGCTGTCTCAAAATGAATAAATATCCCAAGTACTGTGTGAGAAGATATTTTAACAGATCATGTTCCTTGGCACTCTCAGGAAAATCCCATGGTTATATTATATATTATTATTATCATATCATATCATATATCAAGTACTTTCTAAAAGAAAAATGAAAAAAAGGGAAAGGAATAAAGATAAGAGAAAAAATTATTCAATACACTAATGACTCAGTGGATAAAAGCATTTGCCACTCAGACTCAACAACCTGAGTTTGGATCACTAGGACCCATGTAAAAACAAAACTGTATGTGGTACCACAAGCCAGTACTATAATTGGGAGGTAGAGACAGCATATCCTGAAACTCCCAGGTCAGTTAGACTGGTTATGCAGCAGTGAAGAGAGCCTATCTCCAAAAAGGTAGAAAGGTAAAGAGTGATACGCTGAATGTGACCTGACCTGAATGTGTCCTGTAGTGCATGAACACACACACACACACACACACACACATAAGTAATTGTAGCTCAGTCAAAGAAAATTTAGTGGGATAGCTATGTTTCTGTTTCTTGTCCTCTAGTAAAAGTAACACAGGACTCTGTTACACTTCCATCGGGTGGTGAATCCCCTGGGAAAGAAGCCATTCATTAACTATTTTTATAGCTTCAGATGCTGGATTACAATGTAATGTACAGATGAGAAATGAAGTTGGGTTGTTCACACAAGGAATCGGGACCGTGGGGAATCAAATTAACATATATACTATGTGTATACAAGATACCTGCCTCTTAAAGTCAGAGTCTATCTGCCAAGAGGCACCCAGCTCAAGTCACAGAGCACACACCCGCCCAATGTGAGAAGCTCCAGCAGAAACAGGATTCATAGCCACTTCCTTTAGGGTTAATATATTTCTGAGATAGCATCAATATTTTGTACCCCAAGGAGGAGAACATTTCACCATGAAATTCCTTGTATATATTTCACTTCTAAACATTGAGCTAACTTATGACCTCTCCACCTATACAAAATTTATCCTCATGTAACACTGCTCAGCAACAATATCAAGAATGTATTATCAGCCAGGGATGCTTTAAAAGGTCAGTCTTAACATTCTTTGACTGAAATCCTACAATGCTCCAAAACCCCTAAGGCAAAGTTCTAGTAAAATTCAGCCTCCCTTTCCGCCCTGACCTACCTCCTGAGTGATGTCAATGCATTGTTGCCTTATGATTTCTGTTCCCTTGACCCAGGCTTTCTTCTCCCTTTCTTTGTCAAGGCTTTGGCCAATTTTACTTTCTAAATGAAGTCTAGTCTACCTTCTCTGTTTATAATGGAAACTGAAGTGAATCATATTCTATAAACCCCAGACATGACACACTGGCATGAAATGTCTTTTGAACCAAAGGCCATTGAGAAACAGGAAGTGCAGAAAATACTACCCCCACACACACCCTTTCCCTTTCTGCCTCAAAGTCAGACACAAACTTCCCTTGTAACAGTCCCGCCTTGATGTTTCCCATACCAGAAAAGGACTCTTAGAATTACACACAACCAACCTGACCCTACATAACAAACACTACTAAACACCCTTGGTTTGTATTCATCTTCTCCCATATACTTACCTCCTACAACTTACTTGCCCCAAAACCTCTGAAGTGTCCATCTCTGTCTGTGAGTCACTTCTCTACAATTGTCCTTTCTTAAGGGACAGAACCTTCCTCACCCATCACATCCTATCCTCCTGTTCTACTTGCTATACAACATCTCTGATGATCCCATATGTAAATATATAATAACATTATTATATATTTGTATGCATCTAGATACACAGAGATGATAGATAGATGGATAGATAGATGATAGATAGATAGATAGATAGATAGATAGATAGATAGATAGATAGAGTTAAGAAGTTTAAAGTTGGCTTCCCTTTATTAAAAGGAAAGTCCATGAAAATAGAGATATTTTGGATACTAGTTTACTTTGTGAGAATCCCATGCATGCACACGACACTTTCTGAGTCATGGTGCCTCCAGCCCTTCCCCTAACTCACACCAGATCCATTGCCATCCACTCAGCCTTTCTAGACTTCATGTTACCTTTGTTATATAACCCACCAAGGCCAATTTGTGCTGTCCATATTCTCATTAGTGTGGGGCTACCCACTGACCTGTGCTCCACCCACCAGGGAACAAACCCTTAAGAATAACTGAAAATCCACAGATCCTTGACTAGGGATGGGTGTTCCTGAGCCTCTCCATCCGCTATGCTGCCGTGTGATGCAGGCCTTGGGTAGGCCTTGTGCACAGCTGCTACAAGTTCATAAGTGTCTCAGTCCTGACATAACAGTATATCCAGAAGACATCATTTGCTCGGGTCCTCTCTGACTTCTGTCACTTGTTTGTACCTTCCCTTCTGCAATGGCCCTGAGCCTCAGGGAAAGGCGAGACTTAGATGCGTCATTTGTGGCTGAGCATTCCACATACACAGATTCTCTGTATTTAGTTGTGAGTTTCTGTTTTAACTACCGCCCACTAGACAAAGAAAATTCTCTGCTGATGTCTGGGAGCTGTGCTAATCTATGAATATAGAGATACAAATTTAGAGACAAGCTTGCTACTCTAGGACAAGGATTGTTGACACTTTTTGTTCTCTGATGTTGTGCAGGTTCGATTCATGGCAACTTGACACAAGCTAGAGTCATCAGAGAGGAGGGAGCCTCAATTAAGAAATGTCTTCATAGGATCTGGCTGTAGACAAGTCTATAGGGCATTTTCTGATTTAGTGATTTATGGGGGAGGGTCAAGCCAATTATGGGTGGTGCCATCCCTGGGCTGGTGGTCCTGGTTTCTATAAGAAAGCAGGCTGTGTGTATAAAGTAGTAAAAGTACAGAGTTTCTCATGTAGTCCTGGGTGTCCTGAAACTCTGTCTCAGAGAGAGAGAGAGAGAGAGAGAGAGAGAGAGAGAGAAGGAAAGAAGGAAGGAAGGAAAGAAAGAAAGAAAGAAAGAAAGAAAGAAAGAAAGAAAGAACAGAAAAATAAGGAAAAAGAAAAGAAACAAAGCAAGAAGAAAAGTTTATTACTTATAATCGCAAAATGACTTTAGTAGTAAGATGTATCCTAATTTGACAGATTTTTGAAGAAATTTCTATCGGAATTAACTACTCACTTTTTAATATTTAGAAGTTATAATTGTCCGCCGGGCGTGGTGGCATACGCCTTTAATCCCAGCACTTGGGAGGCAGAGGCAGGTGGATTTCTGAGTTCGAGGCCAGCCTGGTCTACAAAGTGAGTTCCAGGACAGCCAGGGCTACACAGAGAAACCCTGTCTTGAAAAACCAAAAAAAAAAAAAAAAAGAGAAGAAGAAGAAGAAGGAGGAGAAGGAGAAGGAGAAGGAGAAGGAGGAGAAGGAGAAGAAGAAGAAGAAGAAGAAGAAGAAGAAGAAGAAGAAGAAGAAGAAGAAGAAGAAGAAGAAGAAGAAGAAGAAGAAGAAGAAGAAGAAGAAGAAGAAGAAGTTATAATTGTAGGAACAAAATATTCCCTTTTTGCCAAGGAAAAGAAACAATAGTGGAAAGTTAACTTTATTGAATAAGCCACTGCTGTGCGTGGATATTCTTGTAAACACGCAGATTATCAACTATTCTGGGTGGAAGAGAAGTGGGGAATGGACCAGGATATATAATTCTGGCTAGCATGAGCAGTGTAGTTAGTCATGACCCAGAAGGGGAAAACTGCCCTAGAAGTAAAAGAAAGAACATTCTAGCAATAAGCTTTTGAAGGACATAGTAAACTTTGGAAACTGTTACCCTGGAATAATGATGGTCCTCTTAAATTCATGGAGTCATTGATTTTCTCAAATTAATTTTATTAGAAACCCGAATTCTCCACAAAGTGACTTTGTCTGATGAAAATATTTACCAACGTCATCCTTTTTCTGCGGGGCTTCGTGCTGTGCTCTAAGGGCAACCAGAAAATGTGCTTCTGAGAACCATTTTGACAAATAGCAGATACATCACAAAGCATGAGTACGCAATGTTTCAAATGGAGGAGGGTTTGATTGCCTAATAACCAAGACGTGAGAGAAAACAACTAACAGAAAGACAGAGAGCACTCTTCCGGTCACAAGAACGCAAACCAACATCTTCCAAAGCGGGAACTGTAAACGCTGAGAAGTCATGAAGCCATTCCATTCTACGAGGAACAGTGTAAGTAAATGCACCATTCGATTTAGAAATGAAGCTATGAAAAATGTAAAACTGCTAACCGCATGTATCTGCAGTAGCTCCTTTTCTGTAGTAGAGGATCCATTTTGAAAAGAGAGTGTTGGTAGATGTGAGATTTAAAAAAACATTATTCATCCCTTTGTCAAAGCAGGGTGACTAAGCCTGCTGCCACCAAGAGCTGTCTCAGTATTCCATGATGGAGGCCCTTTAATAGGATGAGCTGAAAGCCACTACTTAGCTATTTTCACAAGCCAACAAGAGAGCATAGGAGAGCCTCTGAGAAGAAAGGTTTTGCTTTCTATTGATTGAATATGTTTATGTTTGCAGACAGAAACGTACCGCTGCCTAGCAGTTTTGTAGTGCCATAGGCGTAGAGACTTACCAATTAAGTGGCGAATTGACTCCAATATGGATCGGACGCCTCCGTTTCCCAGTCGCAAGTGCTTGACAACACTCAGGATCTGTGCGTGCTATTTTGAACCTAAACTAAATCCAAACAGAAATCTCAAAAGCTTGCACCTTCCTTAATACCGCTGGTTTGAGCGACAAGAGGTCACTCAACCTAGTCATAAACCCTGCTGCCTTGAACACATCGACAGAAAAGAAGCCTCTGGAATCTAGGAAGTCTCGTGAGACAACGTGAAACACCTTAACCACTCCGTAGCTTTTGCTGTCCTCTATGAGGTAGCATTTAAACGGGACGGGGGAGGCAAGAATCTTGTAGGATAAGAGCATAAACTCAATGAATGAACCAAGTTAAACTGCCCATGGTTGGGCCCTAGCCAACTGTAATGTCAAACTGAAGAAGAAGGACCCTTTCGTTCCCAATCCCCACTACATATTGCTTTCCTCCACCTTCTTTCGTTGGCTTTCCAGCCCCAAGCCTCTGGGTTTCCTTAGCTTATCTCCATTTATAGGGAAAGCTTGGTATGCTTTATGTTGCAAGGGCTTAACAAGTTGCTTCTTACAGTAATATTTACATTTCAAGAAGTGATACTTGGATGAGCCTTGAGAAAGGATCGCAAGCTGGAGTTCCTGCAGTTAAGTGTCGAGAATTCAGCCTAGCACCTTGTGTCCTTTCACACTACAGTTCAGCAAAGTTCATATTTTATATGTTACAACTATGTTTCCTTCCAGGTTACCTTTTTTATGTGGGAACATATATGGTTTTCTAGAACAAATATTTTTTTAAAAATTCACATTCTAGGTTTCATAAACCTTGTTTAGTACAAAAAAAAAAAAAAAAAAAAAAAAAAAAAAAAAAAAAAAAAAAAAAAAAAAAAAAAAAAAAAAAAAAAAAAAAAGCCAACAACAACTCTTTCCTTACAGAAAAATTTCAAACTCTGCTGAAAGATTTCAGGGTTGTCCAGGCAAACGTTTTCATTCTGCCTGATCAATACAAACAACTCCCCTCGCATCAGCACTAAGCTAAATGTTTTGCTGTCGTGGCCTTTAAAATGGAGCATATAGCTGAAGGACCCCTGAGAACATCCAGCCCAAGGCATGGTCTTTGTGCTTTAGAACAGAAGAGTGTGATTTCAGTCAGAATATCCCTCCAGGAAGAAGAAATATCTTCAATTTTGGGTGTGTGTTCTTAGCTTCAAGAAAAAAAAAAAGGAAAATAAAAGAACTAAAAGGGAGGAAGGAAGAAGAAGAAATAGTGGTTGGGGGAGGGGTGGGGGTACTTTCCATGATATGACAAACCCTGCCCATTGTTAATATCAGAATTGACCATGACAACATATTCTACTATCAAATTTATACTACGATATGAGACAGCAACCAGTTTCTCATTAAAGCCACATTGTCAGTGTATTTAACTCCGGAGCTTCCTGCCACTGGAATCACCTGGGAAGATGTCATCTCACACCGATGCCCAGGGACTGCCTCTGCAGCCTCTGAGCATCAGAAGATGTCAACAGTATTCCATGTGATTTCTGCGTGTGGGTACATTGCTCATCAAAGGACAGAAGACAGACCTATTCCCAGATACCTGTTTGAACTGGTTGACTGAGCCAGCTTCATTGGGTATTTATCCAGTGTTCGCCTTTGTAGCTTCCCTACAGCCCACATTCTGTGAAACGGAGGCCGAAGTGGCTCACAGTCTTACAGAGCAGCCTTCTGACCCATTAATCAGTAGGTTGTTCCCCTCTCTTTTTCCCTCTGTGGGCTCTGACTCATACTGCAGTAGAGAAAAAGACAAACAGCCCAGTCAATAAATGACTACTGCTGTTGGATTGCCTTTCTTTGACTACAGTGAACAAGCCAGAGAGTGCCTTTCAGTAATACAGGAGCGGCTTAGGAACCAGGCTGCCACCTGGCGGCTTTCCTGAGCATTTCACTCTTCCTTCCAAAAGACAAGGGAATGACTAATCACAACCTCCTCCTCATTTACACACTAGACACGGGCTCCAGGAGTCCTCTGCAATGGAGGCTGTGCTTCGAGGTGACACTCAGAATAAAATGGCAGAGGCAGCCCTTTCAAGAGGACAAGGAGGACACACTGGCGTTCAAATACCCCACCCACCTGTTCACCTTTGAGGCTGTTCTTTAAGGGCTTTCAAGAGCCATGTCAGTTCAAACAGGAGCATAGGGAAGGTTTGTGAAGAGCCCTAAGACCTTGTTTATGGTTTCTGAACATCAGATCTACCTGGAAGCCTGGTGAAAGTGCAGGTTGCCATGGTCCAGCCCCAGAAATTCCAGTTCAGAGGGTTTGGGAAGAATGTGAGGTTCTAAGGAGTCTCAAATGATGATGCTGGTCCAGAAATTGCACTTTGAAAACCGCTAGATAAATCATCACTGACTGATGAGTTAGCTGGCAATGGCCAGCAATCGACTGAGGGCGTCAGCTTCCTTAGTCAGCACACAGGACTAGGAAGAAAAGGCATGCACGGGGCCTCTCACTCGGCTCAAAGATATTGTCTCTGTGGGATCTCCCCTACATGTCCACGGAGAAGCGTAAAGGTATCAAAAATGTCAGGTAGAAATTGGCTAGGATCAGAAGAGGATAAAATGTCTCTTGGCTGTTTTGCCTAGAGTCCTCTGGGCTCTCTTGGGAAACATTGGGTAATCTTTTCCCTAAATACTACATCATCCCAATCCATTAGTTCAGCAGGAAGCAGATCTGCTTGACAAGCCAAAATAACATGCTGAGATGGATTTCAAAATGAAGATTTTATGGAGATATATACTATGACCCAAGAAAAATTAAGTCGTTTCCATTCTAATAGCGCCATCTAGTGGGAATTCCAGGATATTTGTTTTGCTCTACCTCAAACAGTCAAAAAATGGAAGTGGTTTACATATTTTGTGGCAACAAAGGGATCCCTATTATTTGCTACTTTGGTTGTAATACAGGAGAGCAGTCAGCAAAGCCAGAAGATTATGACTGTGTGAAAGAAGTTCTTTCAGTCACCCACATTTTCTACAAAATAAAGCCAAGTCATCAGCTGAGGAACGTGGACAGACGTATGTTCACAAAGACTTCTCCCTGGTCACGTAACAAAAAAAGTCAAAGCAGAGTACTCACATCATAGCACAAGGCATGTTGCTGGCTGTATACCCCCTAAGTACCACTAATCCATAATTAGATGAAGATATAGGGCCAGCTAATTTATATCCTGCATAAATATAATAGTGATCAATGAACCGTACAGTTATACATGGTTGAATAAATCGAATTCTGAACTCTCTACTCTAGATTCCAGAAAAAGAAAACAGACGGTGAAGGCAGAAATGCTAAGCCTAGTTCTAAGAAGAAATCAAAAGGGGGATAATTGAGGAGGATAGAAAAAACAAAATCTACGTCCCAGGCCCATAAATGCTCTCCAGAGAACTCTGTTGTGGATGATGTAATGGTTTAAGGGTAAACATCTGTTGTACTTAATCTTGTCAACTCAATGGGATGGAGAATCATCATGACATTTCTGTGGGGGGAGTTTCTACATCAAGTTCATTGAAGTGGGGAGACCCGCCCTAAACACAGGCAGCACCGTGACATGGGCTGAGGTGTAAAACTACATAAAAGGAGAGCCAACTGAAGGACTGCACTCATCCTTCTCTGCCTAGTCCTGAGGATACACAGTGCCCAGCTAACAGATACTCCAGCCACCAACACCTCCTGCCCTGACAGACTAGACCCTCACACTGCAGCCCCAAATAAACCTTCTCTTAAGTTGCTTCTGTCATTTTTTCCCCTGTAGCAACAAATAAAAGGGCCACACTTCTGGCTAAGGCATGGGAACTTAGTGGAATGTTAATCAGAAATAATTTAAATTTCCTAATTACTTGATTGTTGAATTTGTGCGTTTCCATGCACAGCAGGCAGGTTTGATGGGTGTCTGATAATTTGTCAGATGGTTACCAATCTTATAGTCATAGTCCAAGCATGTGACGCGGGCGATGTAAGAGATCTGGGCTGCTCCTCTTCCTCTACTCCAAAAACAATGTAGTCTGGTTGCACATTATGCATTTAGAATCTCTAATCAGAAAATCAAGAATTTAAAACACCCCAAAAGCCTTTTTTTTTTCTAAATATGGCCAACAAGATGCCAAAGGTAGTAGATTGCATACTTGATCTATTACAGCAAGTGAAAATGCGCAGTTATGATGCACACTAAATACGTGAAATTACCTTCAAGCCGTGTGTGTGTGTGTGTGTGTGTGTGTGTGTGTGTGTGTGTGTAATATAAACTAATTTTGTGCTTGAAAATGATTCTCATCTTTAAGATGCCTCATTGTATACATGCAGATAATCCCTAATCTGAAAAAAAAAGTAATCTGCAACAGTTCTAGTCTCAAGTGTGACAGCTAAAGGGACAGTCAACTTCTGCTCCTATCTCCATGCTCAGCAAAAATTTAGTTCATTAGAGAGTGGAGGTGGAATTGAAGGGAAAGGACAAGACAAGCATTTTACCCGACTTCTTTTTGTCCTAGAATCTTCTGTTGGGTGTTGTTATCAGTGTGTACAACACCAACTACCTGCAGTTTCCCTCCAGGTAGCAAGTGTCCAGAATATATCAGTTCAGAGGGCTCTGGATGATCTCACTTACATGGTAGACCCAACCGCAGCCATCTTCTCCCTACATCAACTTCCCCTGCTGGCTTCTTTCTATAGTTATCCCTGTAGCCACTGAACTGACTCTGGGGTAACAGACGGAGAGACGGTGAGGACTTGACACACTTGGTACATTCTTGTCCTTCGCCACTGACCTGGGGGAACAGACGGAGAGACGGTGAGGACTTGACACACGTGGCACATTCTTGTCCTTCACCACTGACCTGGGGTAACAGACAGAGAGACAGTGAGGACTTGATACACGTGGCACATTCTTGTCCTTCTGAGTACAGAGTAGACGGTTTAGCTGTTGACTTCGCCCTTTGTTATCCCTGTATAACCACCCACTGCTTCCCTCATAGAGAAAATGATGTAGTAGACATACAGCTAGGAAATAACTCATGACTTTCTTTCTTAAGCCTTGGCAGCCTCCTGGAAATATGACAACCTATCACCCTGTGAGCCCCACACTCTCCCATTTTTCTTTTCATCTCCTCTTTACCCTACCCTAAATCTACCAAGTAGGAGAATGGAAACCTCACACTGAGGGCAGCAGGAAGTCGGGACTGTCATTGAGCCTTGAAGGACAAGAATTACTTGGTAGAAGCTGGACCAAAGGCACAGTCCAGTTGGTGAGGAGCTGAAGCAGCAGAAGAGGTGTAGTTCCTGTCACCAAAGCCATAATGAGGTAGAAACACATCACTGTCCTTGTGACCTCCGGTCTTCCTAATATTTTCTGCCGTGGACCCAAAGGAGCAGGAAGCTGACATGGAAAACCTAAAATGCCTGAAGTCTTTATCAACTCTATGGTACATGCCCGAGGAGAGAGGGTGTAGAGTCAGCGGGGCTGGAGACAGATCGCTGTAGTGAGAGCAGAAAACTGGGAGAGAGAGAGAGAGAGAGAGAGAGAGAGAGAGAGAGAGAGAGAGAGGAAGAAGAAGAAGAAGAAGAAGAAGAAGAAGAAGAAGAAGAAGAAGAAGAAGAAGAAGAAGAAGAAGAAGAGGAAGGAAGGAAAGAAAGAAAGAAAGAAAGAAAGAAAGAAAGAAAGAAAGAAAGAAAGAAAGAAAGAAAGAAAGAAAGAAAGAAAGAGGGAGGAAGGGCAGGGAGAGAGGGAGGGAGGGAGGGAGGGGAAGGGAAGGAAATAGAGAGAAACAGACAAACAAACACTGACTAGCTCATACTATGACAGTCTGCCCTTCCATGCCAGAAGCACTAGCTGTCTGTGGTCTTTAACCTCATTCAGGGTGGAATGAAAAGAGACCAACATACCTGTTTGTTTTCACCTCTGTGTACTCATCTGGATATTGAGCTCAGGGAGAAAAATTCTGTAAAATAAAAATTACAAGAGGTGATTATTGTAAAAGAAGAGTCTGGCAAAAGTAGGGTAAAATTTAAAATGGAGTCGCCTATGCTGGAGCTCCGCAGTCACAACCTACAACTAAATTGTCTTTTGACCTTCAGGAACAAGAGGTAGCAAGCACATTTTCTAAACTGCCCAATTTCAATTAACATGATAATGAACTTCCCTCTGCTTTAGTCTTCACCAAAAAAGAAAAAAAAATCAAAATGCCCTTGGGGTAATCTGATTTTGACCAATCAATTATTTTCTTGGGTTTCTTTCACTTCCTGTCCCCACGTTACAAGAGAAATTATTTTAAAATTACCAGTTTTGTGTTTCTCCTCTGCCTTTTGTCTTCCAGCTCTGTCTCCATCTATAAAACTAGCCTCTGCTAGACTCAGTGTAAAACTTACTCATTTATAGAATGACATATTGCCTGATTCTAGAATCTCAAAGCCAATCAAGGACTTTACATACATTGCAGTGTGTGTGTGTGTGTGTGTGTGTGTGTGTGTGTGCGCGCACGCATGTGTGCGATGTGCGTGTGCATGTGCGGGTGTGTGTGTGTGTGTGTGTGTGTGTGTGTGTGTGTGTGTGTGTGTTTGTGTGTGTTTATGATCTCTATCAACATCTTGACATATGAGATTTGGTACCCAGTTTTCTGCTGTGTTGATCAGTTGTGATAGTCACAGGTAGTTGACTTGTACCTACAGTTTGACACTAAACTATACGAGATATTTTTAAAATATGTATTGTTAATAAAATTTTACCTAGTCCACTATTTCCTATTCAACTGAGATTTAAATATGTGCAGGATTTTTTAAAATTGCATTTAAGAATGTATATGTAATTCTATAGAGAAACCCTGATTGTATTATATTTCAACTAGCATTTTGTTAAGCTGTGTTTCCATTTATTTTGAGAATCCCCACCCTAATAAATCTTCATTGAATTGTGTATGTACTCACTATTGTGCTTTGAAGGAAAGATAAGCTCTTCAGTTCCCAAGAGGCCAATTCTGGAGTAAGGGTTCATGAGCAAGTGATTTACTCAGACAGCGCTCTCTGGAGAAATGAAGCAGAGAGGAAGCAGAAGAGGAAGGCAAGCCAAGAACTGAGTTTCTGACCAAGTCCTGGGAATCGTGACCTCAGCCTGGTTCTACAGGGAACTCTAAATTTCCTTCAAGAAATTTGTCTCCGGGATTTGTTGTAATGTGCTCTGGTGGCTGCTGCTGGGTACTAGGAAGAAACTCAGGCTATCTTCTCAACATGGTTGATTTTCTGTCCTAAGCTCCGCAAATGATGGACTGTGATCTGAAAGAACCATCCCAACCAAGTAACCAACCAACCAACTAACCAACTATTTAACCAACCAGTTAACCAGCTAACTAACCAACCACCAACCCAACCAACTAACCAATTATCCAACCAACTAACCAAACTACTAACCAACCATCAAAAGAAACTTCTTTACCTGAAATGCTTTCGGAGAAGGGATTTAATCACAGCAACAAAGAAGCAAGCTAGGGGGAAAAAAAAAAAGCCTCCAAAACTGATTCTGCTGCTGGACAGAAC
Organism: Mus minutoides; assembly: GCA_902729485.2. Taxonomy (NCBI): domain Eukaryota; kingdom Metazoa; phylum Chordata; class Mammalia; order Rodentia; family Muridae; genus Mus; species Mus minutoides. The sequence continues at coordinate 298,724 of LR750623.1, forward strand.
CTGGGGATGTTCTTTTTTGGAGAAATGGGAAAAACATAAGGACTCGTGATGGCAAAAGGCATAGAAATCGAGCACAGAGCTTAATTGGCTCTTCCTGTAGGACCCGGAAGATCAATGTGTTCAGAGTAATGCAGACTGAGAGACTGTCTAGTCATAGGATTTCAGTGGAAGATAGACTCCATGAAAAATTTAACTAGAAGTCACTGTGTGATATTTTGGTTTCAAATCTTTCTTATTTTGCCCATGCCCTGTGGAATTGAGAAAGGCAGAATTAAAAGATGATGGGCTGATTTCTTAGATACTGCTGGATGCCCCCTGACCTGGCATGTTCTCCCTTTTGTTTATAATAAACATTTTATTCCACATTTTAAAAAAGAAATTTGTCTCTGTGCAAAGCAAAATAACTAGGATTTCATTTTCCTGAGTATTAGACAAGTAGCCCAAGGTTGGCCAAAGGACATATACAGGCATGAGCCACCCCCAGTGACCAGCTCCTCCAATAAAACCATACCTCCTAATCCTACCCAAATAGTCCCACCAACTGAAAATGAAATATTCAAATATATGAGGCCATGGTATCATATTGTTCAAGCCACCACCTTAGGCATGACAGCCTCCAGCTGCTTGCCCTTCCCCTGAGATGGGGTAGAGGGGTAAGCATATGAGAGGTATATATTTAGTCTTTGTTCTCAATTCCTAGAAAAGAGTTTCTAAGGCTTTGCACTTCTCTCTCTCCTCTCTCTCTTTCTTTCTGTGTGTGTGTCTGTATGTCTGTGTTTGTCTCTGTGTGTGTTTGTCTGCATGTGTCTGTGTATGTATGTGTGTGTCTGTGTGTGTGTATGTGTCTGTCTGTCTATGTGTGTGAGTGTGTGTCTGAGTGTGTGTCAGTGTGTCTGTGTTTGTCTGTGTGTGTTTGTCTGCGTGCATGTGTGTCTGTGTGTGTGTGTGTATGTGTCTATGTGTGCCCAGAGATTGAGCCTAAGACCTTGCTAGTTGAGTTAGAATTCCTTTATTGAACTAGATCTACAGTTATTTGCTATTTGTGTTTTTATTTTGAGACAAATTCCTTCTAAATTGTTGGGGTCTGAGCCCACCATGTAACAGGCAAGACTAGAGTTTATAATTCTCCCACCTCACCCTCTTAAGAAGCTGATGTTGCAGCCATGCGCTGCCACACTTGGCCTAAAAACCCTTGGGATTCCACGAGTGCTTCATGAGAGAAGCATCTTCCCTATTTATAATAACTAACCTGAGGCTACTCAATCGGCTCGGTTGGTCTCCTGACACCCATGTATCCCCCTGTGGACCTTTCCAGTGTCTCTATTCATTTGTGTTCCTTATACTATACCTGATGTTACTATAAAACCTAAGTACCCCCTAGGTGGAATTGCTCCTACCTGACATAAAGATCACTACTTAGGAAGCCACACACCTGAAAGATCCCCTCTTCAGTTTCTCTGTAGCTTTGTTTCCTCTGACTGTAGGCTACACTAACGGTTGTCTGAGTTACTTTTTGCTGACTGCCGGTAAGATTAGGTCTTCTGCTCCCTGCCATTTGAGCAGTAGTAGTCGCTAAAGAATTCAGAGCCTCTTCCATGATCCTCTGCTCTTAAGCTCGGAGGTCCTTCAAGCAAGATAATAACTGCTCTCCCACCCATGCCAACAAGCCAATAAAGGCTTGCTTTTTCCTCTGTTGCAGGTCCATCCTGGTTTTTCAGAACTGACTCTCTTCCATTTGCAAGCTACCTATCCCTCCACCCCCTTAAAGCCTTGCCTGTGTTTCTAGCATGTTTGCCTCTGTCTCATTCCTCGTGCTTCTGTGTGGACAAAAACCCAAGTACCATGAGTAACAGAAGTATATTCACTTCCTAACTTCTTGAACAGGAAGAGAGGGTTGTTTTTAGTTAGACAGTCATGTAATTAGCACCTAAAGTATGATTGTAACACTTAACCTATAGGGTCTGAAATAACTTTGCAAACATAATGTCAGAACCAAGTTAAAGTGTAGGATACCAAGTTGTTTTGAAATTTGTTGGAAAATTGGTTTGGGCAACAAAGAGGACCAAATCCCACCATTCGGCACCAAAATTATTCTGAGTAACAATGTGGATCATCACAACAGCAATAACAGTAGGGATGCTAAGGGATCTGGCTGCAATCCAACAATGTCTAATTTGATCATCCCCGAACTCATTTCTTTATATTTCAAAATTACCCTGTAAATGAGAATCATAAGAAAATAAACTTGGCCCATATTGGACCAAATGCAGCCAAGTAAAAAGTTATGGTACAGATAAAGTGTACCATCACAGATGAAAACAAACTTTTAGACACATTAAAATCAGCTGGGTATCTTTAAATATATGTTCATGAATAGACTCAACCTCTAGACATTCTAATTTACTTGGTATTGGATGTGGCCTGGTCATTAGAATTTTCCAGAATGAATCCTGCTCCCTGGGGTGATCCTAATGTTTAGGGAAGTTGAAGAAGCACTCACTAAAGCAATGAAGACAAATTTGAATCACCTTCACCAGGAACAGATAACAGTAGGGCTTGAGAAGTGAGTAAAATTGCTTCCAGAATGAGAAACAGAGGGGCTGACAGTAGCCACAAGAAACATGGCATAAATTCAAAGGCAAAAGTTAGTATAACTAATGGGGGAAAACAGGGCAAACAGTTCAAAAATGTCTTCCTGAAACTAGTAGGACAAAGTTTTGAAGATTAAACTACAGCCTAGAAATCAAGCAACGGCCTTTCTTAGACTGTACCCCGAGGGAAATGGTAGTAAGTGTTTATAGAAGAGTAAAATAATGAAAAGAACATTAAGGAAAATGCAGCATCCATAATATAATGCAGGAGGCAAATTCAGATTGTTATAAGTCCAGAGATTTCATCAAGATACCCTTACCACTACAGCGATCCTGACCAAGGCAATAGCCCTCAAAGAAGAGGGGAAGTAACAAACAAGAGTACAGGAAGAAAAGTCTTGGCCCGGGTTTTAGAACCCAGTAAGTGAAGAGCAGTAAAGATAAAGCCAAGCATAGGATCCATTGTGCACTGTTAAATGTTTCACCTCGTACACCTGACCTCATGACTCACCTTCAGTTGGACAGGGAGACATTAGACGGCCCTTGCTCCTTTCAGAAAATCAAAAAATGATGGAAAGAGAGAGACACTAAGTCCTCTACTTTAAATAGATCAAAAACAAAACTCTGTGGAGAATATATACACAGGGGATTCTCAGGGAAAAAGGTAGTGACGTTGTTTTCTTCCATCCCCGGAAAAGAAGGAAGCAGACTGAAGATTCAGAGTTGGAAGCATGGCTCTTCGTTGGTTAAGAATATGAACTGCCCTGACAGAGGGCCTGAGTTCAGATCCCAGTACCCCATCTGGTGACTTACAGCTACCTATAACTCCAGTTCTAGGAGATCTAACACCTTCTTCTGGTCCCTATGGGCACCTGTACCCATGTGCACATCCCCACCCCAACCTGCACTAATGTATGCATAAATAAATCTTTACAAAAGGAAACTTAGAAATTCATGGTAACAACTTTGTATACAAGTCTACTACCACTCCCCACGCCTCAGGTTTAAGGGTCAAAAAGACCCAAAATAATGGGTAACTCTTTCCTCTCCCTCTCCCTCTCCCTGGAATGCAAAGACAGTGTGGGTGACTAAACTTTTTTTTTACCAACTACACAGCATCAAGGTGTCTGACATCTCAGACATGTAAGGTCTCAATGATGGTCCTTCATTTCAGTAGTCCCGAAGAGAGACCTCTGCACAGCAGTTATTTAAGAGAGTTGGTAAATCCAATTGCCATGTACGGTCATAAAAGTTTATGGCAGCAGGAAGTGATATCGGTTCCCATGCTGTAGTGGTAGCAAAAGTATCATGGTCAAAGTAAGAATTGTTGCCAATATTCAAGCGTGGTGAGAGGATCACCTCTCAGTGGAGAGCTGCATGAAGCAGGCCAAGACATCAACTTATTTCACTGTAAATGGAGCAACAAATATTGTAAATAAGTAAATATTTATCTGTACAGAGATAGCGATATAAAATATAGAATATTAAACACAAATGATTGAGGAATCATCGAATAGGCTGCTTAGAAATTCAGAAATAATTGAAGTGATTAAAGTGATTGTAACTGCAGGAACTATTTGAGAATAAAAAGAATATACATAAAAGTTGGGATTTACTAATGTAAGAAAGTCAAAGAAAAGAACCTATCTACAGAAAAATAGGTATTTCCTACTGCATGCTCTCATTTGTACATAGAATCAAAAAAAAAAAAAAATCAAACTAATAGAAATAGAGAATAAAGTGTCTATCACCAGACTGGGTTCAGGAAGTTGCGGATGGAGATATAAATCAAAACAAAATTCCATCTAGACAAGAGAAACGCACTTAAGAGGTCGTTCCGCAGCACAGTGACGAGAGTCATCAACGATGTGTTATATCTACCTAGAAGTTGCTAAGAGTAGATTTAAAGTATTCTCGCCACAAAAACACATAAGTGTGTTAGGTTATTTATATGCTGAATAGGTTGATCTGGCCATTTCAGAGCGTTTCTGTGCTGACTGCATTGCAAATCATCTTGCATACCATAGGAGCTGGAGGGAAGGAAAAGGCAGGGCCGGACATGGGGGATACGGAGCGGAGCGTAAGGAAGACAAATGGAGCCAGAGTAATCCTCAGAAGGAGAAGAAAAATTCTCCTGGGTGAAAAACCATCCAAGCTGACTCGCAACAGGGCTTAATAGCTTGCTTGTATGGAGGTCCAGGGGTACAAAGCATCTGAAAATGCTTGGAAATCATCTGAAAACTATTTCAGGGATAAATAGAAAGGGGAAAATATAGAGATATAGAGAAATTAAAAAAAAAAAAAAAAGACAAGACCTAACTAGGTCACTCAGACTTGGTGAATTCTTAAATTCAGTCATGGCTGCATTACTTTTGGTGAATGTGTGTTAAGACAGAGCATCATGGTGAAGCATGTGTCATAGAACAAAGAGACGTGCCTCCTTACCTCAAACCAGACAAGGAGACAGAGACAAAGGGTCTGGAAACAAACTTTGTCCTTTAAAGACAGCCCCGAAGTGACCTACTTCCTCCAATGAGGTATCTAATGGTTTATTCAGCTATAAATCCACCCATTGGTTCTGCCATTGGTAAAAAGTTAGAGCCCCGATACTACACCAAGCCTTCCAAAACCCATCAGAGGTGAACTATGCTTCTAACACACAACCCTTCAAGGTTATTTTTTAAAACGTAAACCTTAACAGATGACATCTCCAAGGGACTGAAGGCATCATTTGGACATCCCTAAACTGATCATTGAGGTTTCTACCCACTCACATTTACCTAATGATTGATAAGTGAATTCCAAGCTTAAAAGTTGGACTACTATCCAAAACAGAAGGAAGGAAAGAAAGAAAAGGAAGGAAGGAAGGAAGGAAGGAAGGAAGGAAGGAAGGAAGGAAGGAAGAAAGAAAGAAAGAAAGAAAGAAAGAAAGAAAGAAAGAAAGAAAGAAAGAAAGAAAGAAAGGAAAGAAAGAGAGTATCACTGGATATACCACAATACATCATTCTGGTAATAACTTCACACTTAGATACACATTTTTCTTGCTTGTAGCTTTGTGGCTGCATTAGTGGCAGAATCTCCTGAAATGGTCATACGCTGTCACCACACCCTTCCTTACCTCTGTATTTGCAATGTTAATAGTGAGTCCATGCTTATTGCATGTGGTGGTTCCAGGTGACTGGGATTCATAGAGTAAAGCTGTGTATGTTTGCATTCCCTCATAATTACATATTAACAGTTGAAAATTGAATAAATGCACAATTTTTGTTTAAATCTTGAACTGTTTAAGAGTTATCACTAGTGATTCAGTAACATCAAATCAAAGCAATTAATTGTTTATGCTCTTAGATAATAATAGGATCTAAAAGAATTAAACTCCTGAAAAGATATGTCTTATTTATATCCTCAGGTATTCTGTGTGGAAATTTAGGAGAGATAACAAGAGAGAAGGATTCTTTATAAAAAAGAAAGGAAGGAAGGGAGAGAAAGAGGAGGAAAGAAAGAGAGAGAGAGAAAGAAAAAAAGAAAGAAAGAAAGAAAGAAAGAAAGAAAGAAAGAAAGAAAGAAAGAAAGAAAGAAAGAAAATAGAAAGGAAGTTCAATACAAAGAAAATGCCATGAAAGAAAAGGCACAATATGAAATTTTAACGAGCACACAGTGAGAAGTCAAAGGACCAGGAAGTGTTAAAGGAATGTCTGAGAGCTTAACTCCCTGACCTCAGCAGAGCAAAGAGGGAAATAAAACTTACTTAACATTTCCTGGGCTCCAGTGTGCATTGTACATTGAAGGAACACAAGATAAATTATTTAGACTGCTTCAGCTGAGATTGGCAAAATCCCATCCTGTCATAAATAGGGTTTTAAAAGCTTGATAGTGTATGAATAATTTATAGTTTCTAAACTAGAAAAGTTCTAAATCTGAAATTCGGCCTTAAATAGAAGTCCATATCAACCACAGGGGTCTCCCTTTATCAGTAACAGACTGGGGCACTTCACAAAAAAAGTCACAATAGTAAGTAAAGCACAAATTTTTACCTCTCGTTTCCTACTTTTGGAAATAGAAACCAAACAAGGGGCCCCTTCTTATACAGTATAACAAGTTTTGAAAAAAACAGGTAACAACTCTGCCTATACCTGCTTATGTTTATTATACAAACTACCCTCTTTTTTTCTCTTTCTAGGGGAAATGTAGATGCATGCCACATTTATGAACATTCCCTTTCGCAAAGGAAAGCCAAGTGAAAACCTCCTTAGACAGAAATCTGAGTACAGAATCTTTTAAGTTTTTAGATGAATTTCTTACCATTTAAATAAGCTTGCCCAGAAATAACATAATTTTATGACTTGATTTTTATCAAATATATTCAAAGCAGTCAGCAAATTTTGTATAGAAATACCTACTTCCATTGGTGTACCATCGGGCTTAGATTGCACAATGCAAATGACAGAAATAATTGACAGGTGAGTTTGGGAACAAGCACAATTAATTCTCAGTAATCGCACGCCACATCAGGGAATTCAGTGAGCAGGTGACCTGCATTAGCATTTTGAGGAAAGTGCATGAGGACCAGGCAAAATTTCTACAATAAGGTGGTTAGTCTGACAAGTCTCTTAAATGAGGTCAGATAAACACAACAGCTACTATCTGTGTACTGTTTGCTACTGACCTTGGCATTATGCCAAGTGCTTTACTGACCATCTGCCTGACACACATAAGTCAGCAGTCAGTAGAGTGTGTGTTCAATGTGATAATGCCCCAACACATAAGCAGATTAATGTTTTTTAAGAGTGATCAACATAAATGTTTTAGACTTTCTTTGCATTTAAAACCACTCACAATTTGGCCTAAAGTAAATCAGACAGTCTTGACTGGCCTTCTATCAAATCTGTGGTTTGAGAAGGAACACCTTGGCACTGTCCCCATAACTCAGCTGGGTAGTACAACAAATGTTAAGGGTCTTGGAAATCAAAATGCCCAGGTTGGACTCCATATTCTGCTCTTTTATTTCAATGAGGGTGTGGCCAGGTTGTTCAGGCTTCTTAAAGGATAGTTTCCATGCTAATAGAGTATAAGCTCACAAATGAGATATTATCTGATGCCTGCCACATAGTAAGTCATTAATAAGAGTTTTGCATGTTACTGTTATTTTATAATTGTTTTAATTATATTTTTAAAAAATTGGAAATAAGGGACAACTTGTCCTAAATTTGCTTTTACTTAAAACAGGATGTTTTCCAATAGCTAATATTTTTTGAAAAAGTAAAATGCATATATTAATTTTTGTTACCTCTTGTTTAAAAGACAAAGATAAAATACACATTGGGGATTTTAGAATCAAATTTAAGGCAACAAAATTGTTCCTAGTGTTGACTATGCAAAAGTGAAAAATTATCAACATTTCTAACGTATTTCTATATATTTCCTTATAGACTTCCTCACTCAACACCCGAAGAATAATGAAGTAAATGCCATTTTTATCTTTATTGTCAAAAATAAAATAAAATAAGAACAGTTAGTAAAGTGTCCAAAATCGCTTGACTAGTGATTGATGAAGTCAGGGTTCAAACTTAGTCTAACTCCAGAGCCAATGTTTCAAAGCCACAAGCCATGCTGCCAGAATTCCTCCCTGTTGGAATCAAAAGAATCAGAGATTTGACGCCATGAGATCAGAGAGCTCACAGATCAAGGCTGAAGGTCATACACCCCACTGATAACACTTTATCTGTACCTATTCTTAAGCACTTTTCTCACGGAAAACAGATGGCTTATGTGTTACATTCGTGGGAGAATGAATCAGTGAATACTAGAAAAACAATTAAACTGTGAAATATTGTAACATTTTTGTGACAATATTTCTCTTTGAGAAAGATCTGGTTTAGGATAGGACCTTATTCTCACAGCTTTGGAAATGCTGACATGTACAAAAAAATTTTCTAATATTTTTTTTACCTATACCTTAGACAAGTTCCCCGCCTTAAACCTTGGCATCTACTGTCACATGACTGAACCTATCGAGACATATTCACAGTTCTTAGGAAGCTTTTCCTAGCCACAGTAGCTTACCACACTACACCATTGCCCCAGTGCATGGACTATCACGGTAGTTCCTGTCTCCGTCGCATGTCATGGTCTGGTCGTTTTTATGTGCACACTCAGTTCATCTTTACTTATACAGAGTATATAAGTAAAGTGGCTGTCTTATGTGTCTCATACCTTTGCTGTCTTCCTTGAGAGATACATTCAACCAAAGATGTTAGTTTTCTGCTTAAAAGAACCATACTCGCCACACAACCTCACTTAGAATGCCATTGATAGAGGATGTGTCTTACAACTGCAGCCTCCACACATAGGAGAAAGAAAAGCCCGCTGTGGTGGGTCAGATGAAGAATGGGGCAGGGATATATTGTTCAAGAAAGAATTTAGTGTTTCACTCTGAAGTCCTTAGAGAAACAAGGCATCCTATTCCTAAACCAACCAAACCAATCCCAAAATAATCAGCAGAAGAAAGTGAGTCAGAACTGCTCTCCACTTTATTGGAGCTTTCAAAATAGCATGGAGTAAGATGTCTGTGGCCACATAGAGGCAACAGTTACAGAAGAAGTTACAGAAGTTACAACAGGAACAGAAGTTCCACGAGTGAGGAACACCGTATCAAATAAAGCAAGGCTGGGAGGTGTGAACTGGTTTTCTGTCTAAAAACAGAGCCGATTAGTTATCAGGGCATGGGTAAGAATGTAAATCTCATTTCTTGCACTAGATTCTCATACAACACACACGTGCTTGTCAAAGAAGGCTTTCATTTTTCTTTACATAAGACTTAACTCATAAGAGAATTTCGTAAGATCCAAAGGTACCAGAAGAGGTAATACAGAAATAGAATCCTGCAAATAAAGCAGCGCACATTTTCCCTCTTCCTGGGACATGGAATTTTAACCAAAGGTACAATTTTAAGATGTAACATCACCTATTTTGTTTTATTTATGGAATAATACAAAATGTTGTGGGGTAGTTTAGTTTTCATATGTATTAACCAACGACTTTTTCATTTTTTAAAATCCTCAAACAGGTTTAGTCAGGGTATCTACCTAGAGGCCTGGCTCTTTGGAGACTAAGACAAGATAACCATCATGTTCCACGCTAATCTTAGCAAGACTCTATCCCAAAAAGAACCCAAAGTATATTTAAATTAAGTAGCAATTACTTTTGAGACAGTATCTTTTCTTGTGTCCCAGGCTGGCCTCAAACTCATGATGTTAGCCTGCCTTTGCTTCTCTAAGTCTGGTATTACAGACACGTATCATTGTGCCTTACAGAAATAATTTTATAAGGTGAAATATGCATTAAAATAAGAAAACTTATATTATGGCAATGCAAACACCAAGAATGGATTAGACCCCATTTTCACCTATAACAAACAAACAAAAAATTCAAATCCCCAATGTTATTTTTTATTTTATTTTTTAAATTTAACTTCTCTTTATTAGTTCTTTAAGAATTTTATATAACATATTTTATCATCTTCACCCCTTACCACAACTGCTCCAAAATCAACCATCCTTCTCAACCCACCAAACTTCGTACTTTGTTTCTTCCTCCTACTACTAATCCTCCTCTTCCTCTTCCTCTTCCTCTTCCTCTTCCTCTTCCTCTTCCTCCTCCTCCTTCTTCTTCCTCTTCCTCTTCTTCCTTCTTCCTTCTTCTTCCTCCTCCTGCTCCTGCTCCTGCTCCTGCTTCTTCTTCATCTTCTTCTCCTTCCTACTACAGAACAATCGAAATTTTGTTAATAGTCTCAAAGACAGTTTCCTTTCTTCCTGGAGAGTCCCAGCTCCTATGTCATTTAGAGTTCCCAATGTTATTTTTTAGAAGAGCTTTTTTGCTATAAATCTATCTTTAAATCAGCCTTATATAAAACTTTTGTTTTTAATAAACTATATTTTTTCACAAAATAAACATATTCCTGGGACAATGTTAAGGGAGTATAAGAGACACTCAATGAATAGTCACACAAATCCCACCCCTGAGTCCCAATAAATACTTCGTCTTCTCTCGTCATCTCAGTAAATCCATCAAGTCACACTCTGCCTTACAGTCACCATCAGTTGATTTCTATTACATCAGTTTCTATTTTCCCCGCCTCCTCTGGCGGTCCACACTGGTGTGGCTCGAATGTTTCCAGCTGGTGCTGTTTCTCTTGCTGTTGTTGTTGTTGTGCTTCAGTTACAAGTGTTTGTTTTATCTTTTTTAAAACTTTTTCTCATTCTGAAAGTTTATACAATTAACATACATTATTTAATAACAATGAAAATGGAGACTGCTATATCTAAGCATATATTATTATATTTATTATATTATGTAGATTTAGCACTGGTCTAAACAGTTTCATGTCATAATCTTTATCAAGGTCACAATAAACTACTATTTCCAAACCCTGTTGTCAATTCTCAGGCATTACAGACAAAATTTGATACTCTTCCATAAAAAACTATCTTTATGTGGCTCCCTACATACACAGTACCTCTGGTTTTCCTCTGACCTTACCAGCTTTCTCATGTTAGCCCTCTTTATTGTTTTCTCCCCTTCTCTCTTAACTGCATGGTGGCCCAGGACTCCATCTTATAGAACTCAAGTTCCTTTGGGGCAAGCCTTATGGTTTTAAAATCTGATACCCTGTAAATGAACATGTCAGATTCCCAAATTCCCAGTGACACGTCCAATTATTTTCCTGTACTCCACTTAGATGTCTTAAGCATTGCAAAGTTACCAAATGCAAAGATGAACTCCTACTCATTCCTTCTAAACTGGCTGGTGGCTCCTTTAATGTATTAAAATGACTTAAGAAATAGAAATGAAAAGCAGGATACCACCACAGACCTCACAAATACAGTAAAAAGTAAGGGAATTCTGTGGAGAACCCATGTCAATAAATTTGGAAACTTAGATGAAATTGATGAATTTCAAGACAAGCTCAACCTAGCGATGATAGTGTTTAAATCCTCCACATGAAGACATCTCTAGGCTTTAGTCAGCCTGACATCACCAGCAACAACACAAAAACCTTCTACACATAAGTAAGAGAAAGAGGAAACATCTCATCTCATTTTACAAGGTGGTTTTAAAGCAAAATCAAAAGAGCATTATAAAACAGGAAAATCCTCAGCTAACCTCTCTCATGAGGTTGGAGCTCGGAGGCAAAATCCCTCAGCCAAATCCTAACAAATGCAGCCCAGGGAAGGATAATGCTCTTCACTGTGCTACGGATTACTCTGAGCACACACGCTATTTTAACATCTGTATGATTCCTCACAGTATCAGCATCAAGGAAAGGAAACCTGGGAGCTGTTCAATATGTGTGTAAAAATGCTGACATGGCTATAAAAGCCCTAATAGCAAATCCCTTACTGTAGATGAAGTATTGAACACTTCTTTAAGATTCACTGTGAGGAACAGTGTTCCTAGCCCCCCTGTTGCTCTTTCCCTCTTATCCTGCATGTTACAGTAAATGTTGTAGGAAAGAAAAATAGAGATTGAAATGGAAGAAATTTACTTATTACTATTTTAAGTACACAACAAATGTTGTGACTATATGATCAAAAATACCAAAAGAAAAAAATGTAAGTTTTCAACTGTAAAATCTAACAAATTCATTTGACAAGGCTGGGAGAATACAAAGCCATAATTTTTTATTTTCAAATTTCAGTTTTGTACAGAAATAATAACAAGAAACAAGCATTAAAATTATGCTATTGCAATGGCACAAGATTAAATTGAGGGAATTGTGTAGAAGGTTTTTCTTGGAAAATTGTAGAATGTTAGGAAGAAATTTTTCAAAAGAACCATCAGTGGAAAAGTACACAATAATTTCTTACCAATACACCTAACATCACCAATAGCATTCAATAATAATTCAATTCTCTCCAAGCTATGCACCACCCCCCAGATTCAATGCAATCACAATAAAAATAAAAAAAAAAATCAAAGCAAGTGTGATTACAGAAAGTGACAAGAAGACTCTCAAATTTATATAGAAATGCCAAAGAGAAAGTTCAACACAGGTAAATGTGAAAAGGCTTAAGACTTCACATTGCCAGATATCAAGACACATCTGAAATTATATTGGCTAAGCCAACATAGAGTCAGTGGAAGACAGACAGAGGTACTCAGAAAAGCATCCAGGATTAGGAGCACACAAGTCTTCAATGTGTCACAAGCTGATAGGGAAAAAAAGGATCTTTTCAAATAATGTCAAGAGGATGATTTGGGAATCTTTACATTTAAAAAAAAATGAAATGAATCTTGGAGTCTATCTTACAAAGCACCCCAAAGTCTATTAGATAAATAAAGTCTAAATTTAAATGTGAAAGGTAAATTCTAAATCTCAGAAGAAAGTCTTCATGAACTTAGATTAAACAAAAGTATTATAAACAAGACCAAAAGAGATAGCCAAAAGTGGGAAAATAATTTTACAGTTATATGCCTTGAAACTTTAAATATTTATTCAGTCTAAGACTACAAAGAGAATGGCAAAGATCACAAGGTGCCAAAGATAACACTAGCCAAGAACGTTCATCTAAACCCTGCTTGTAAAACATTATCTCTATCTCTAGCTATATCTACTCTACACATTCAACTCAATAATTCAGATATAGTTAATTAGAACAAACACACACACACACACACATACACACACACACACAAAAAAAAAACTATAAAGATCTATGTGGCCAAACACATGGAAAAGAAAAACCCTCTACATCATTAATTGTCAGGAAAATAAAACTAAATTACAATAGACTAGAACTGTATGTTTACCAAAATTCATAAAATTAAAAATTACAGAAAGTGTGATATTCTAACTGGGGAATAGAGTAAACATTGAGGGTAATGTAAGCGGATGTAATCACCTTGAAAATGGTAGTCTTTATCAATGTATGCAACAAATATTACCCAGGCTACATACATCTCCTGGAATTTATGCAGCTATTTATCAAGAAATACATGAGAAGTGGATATTTCTGGTTTCTTTGGAAACTCAGTTGGGTCATATGATGTTTTTCTGGAAACGGTCTTATGAGAGGATGTTTAGTTGAAGCAGACACATGAAAGGATATTTTGCTGAGAATAGACACATGATGTATTTCTGGAAGCTGTTTGAAAAATGGTATGAGTTATTTTGCTAGGGAGGACTCTTGAGAGAACATGTGATGTTTGGAAAGGGTATAAATATGACCCAACAGACAATGAACAACACTGTGGCCTTGGTTCACCTTGCCACTCTTTGCTGGTCTTCTTTGGGCTTTGTTGGTGCTGGTCATTGTCAAGGATGCTGTGGCATTGATTCACTTTGCCTTCTTTGCTGATCATCATTTGTCCTGACTTCTTAGAGAGAAACACACCAAAGAACTTCTCGTGACATTCCAGGAGCTTCTTGCTGCTTCTGCAGCTTCAGGCCAGTTGCTGAGCCTTGTGGTTTCTTCTGGATTGAACTGCCCTTGCTGGTTTGTGTTTGGTGACTGCTAAGTGGACTGGACTGCAGCTGCTGGTTCATGTGTGGTGTTTGCTACTGGACTGAACTGCTTATATTCTGACAATGAAGATTGGACTTGCTCCCAAAGAACTATTTCTAAACAGGTCTACTTCCCCAGTGCCCTAATAACTTTTCTTTTCCACTACCTCTGGTCAGGCCTGGGCTAGAGGAGAAGTTGAATGTTTATTAAGGTAGGTTAGAAAAATGTGTGCCTACAGATGTGACTCTGTCTCAGCCCAGAATCTCACTCACACAAATGCACTATGCGATTACTTTACTACTTATCAGAGTTTTGTGGTGCTAGATAAATAAAATCCTACCTTACCAAAAATAATAGTGAACCTTACATATCAGATATACTCACTTTAGGATCCTTACTAGATACAAATATATTTGGAGAAACATTTCTTGTAGCAGAATAAAAATTTCATTGAATTTTATTCTTTTGTGTGTTTACATTCATGAAAGTCTGCAGGCACGAAAGATTAGAAGAATACATTAGAACCCAATGTTATTGGAAGAAAGCCACTATGTGAAAAAGAAAAAAAAAACACATTACAGGTATGATTTACACAGTTTAAACAGCATTTTTAAATACCAAACATTCTTCGTAGTATAAGAGTACATCTGCATCTTTTTTGTGTGGACTCTTGGCATTCATAGGATGTATTTTAATGGTAAAATCTCACTCTGAACTCTGCAGTGGTACACCTCAGGTTGAGGCATTTCATGCGTGCTGTCCTAGGATCCCATTGCCAAAGGATGCCATTGGAAGTCATCCTCTAATCAGAAGAGAGGCTATGCACTGAGGTTGACGTACCACCACAAGCTTTATGAATTCTATGCCAGCATAAGGTGACTTTCTTACTTCCTGTTTGGCAGTATCATTCTCACCATCTTCTAAGGAGGGCAGAGAGCTAAAACCCCAGTGGAAAGAAAGGATGAATAGAGGCCACCAGCTTCTTCTCATTTACAAATACAAACTGTTCCTGACCATTCAATGCTACAAAAAAAAAAAAAAAAAAGCCAGTCCACACATGAAATATGCTCCCATCATAGGAATGCAAATTTAAGCCATAGTAAGACACCAATACACACTACTAGAACCATGCCCCCTAACGTATACCATATATAAAAATCCAATTGATATGGTTCACATACATAGACATAAGAACTGAAATAGCAAACATTCTAAACCAAACATTGTGTATCTTCCACAATTTTGGAAAGGTTAAAAAAATGATCATTGAAAATATGATCCATAAAACAAAAGAATATTTCAAAATAGAAGATATGTTCATCAATGGATGATTTAATAAAATGAATAGAAAAACCCATTGGATTCCTAGAAAATATTTGAGGTACATGAGACAAACAATACAGTATAAAAACTTATGAAATGTGATCACCTAAGGAAGACTTTGCAAAGGCCAAGCAGTTGCTTGGGGGAACACAGATGAAGCCACTGTAAAAGGACACTGCATACTCACTAGACAGCTATGAATAAAGTGACTAGAAACACCAAGGGCTGTTGGAAATAGAGAGTGTCCAGAACTGGTCACCATCCCTGAGAGCTGTGTAAAACTGTACAATGAGAAAGGGGCTTCAGAGAAAGAAAGCTTATGCACATAAATATGCATATTGCCAATGGTGACCTGGGAGGAGCAATGAACTGCTTGCTGCTCCAGGCCAAGAGGGACTTGAAGCAAAGGCCTAGGACCAACAGAACAACCAAGGAGGGAGTAGAGGAGGGTGAAGGGGAGGTGGGAGGGGAGACAGAGACATATTAGAAGACAGAGAAAGATTAGAAGAATACATTAGAACCCAATGTTATTGGAAGAAAGCCACTATGTGAAAAGGGAAAAAAACACATTACAGGTTTGATTTACACAGTTTAAACAGCATTTTTAAATACCAAACACTCTTCATAGTATAAGAGTACATCTGCACCTTTTTTGTGTGGACATAAGTGGTGTGTGTAACAGCACACTGAATGTGGGGGGGTGATATGAAGAGACAGGAAAAGCCATAGAAGGGCCCACCACAGAAGCAGGAAATGCATTGTAGACAAAGCTGACTTTGAAGAACAAACTTCTGTCTCGCAGAAGAGAATACCCAATTCTCACTTTCAGAAACGTGAGTATTTTTTGAGAAAAGCCTTAAGCTGTAATTTGTCTGGAGCACTACCCCAGCAATCAAAGTCCCATTGAAAACCTGAAAGAATATCAGTTAATCACTGAGAGGAGAGGAGTGAAGTACATGCAAGCCTTAACACAGACGTTGCTTCTTGGGTTTGTTTGTTTGTTTGTTTGTTTGTTTGTTTGTTTAAAATCTCTGTGCTAAAGTTCAGGCATAAATTTGTCCTGGGCATTAGACTAAACCCCAGCACATCTCTCCCTAGAAGAGCAGGAATGCTGTCCACTGTGCTGGGGAGGAAGGCTGGAANAGTCTCAATGCCTCAGACTAGTCCAGAAACCAAGCGCTATTGTAGGGTTGAATATATGTATACGTACATAGGGTTGTACTTGACAGGGAAATAGAGTGGGGAAGGAAGTGGACAACAGTCAGTGGTATTAACGATAAGGAAATATTCTCGAGCACTGCAGAACTGACTCAGTAGTTAAGTTGCCTGAGTTCAGAATCAAGAATTGTGAGGCAATGGACCATGAGAAGAAACCTGTTAAGGTTGGAGCCCCTGAACTCAAAGGGGCAGTAGGAGCTTCAGCTGCTCCAAACACTAGTCCCCTGTCACATAGTCATAGCATCCCCACCCTCACCAAAGAGAATTGTGACTATCAGCCACACAGAGGCAGTGCCCCCAAACCCCTCCACATGTAGATGAGGCACCCTTAACATCTCAGACAAAGTCAATAGGAAGCACCACACCAGCTGTCAGACCCCAACCCATCCCCCCCCAAATATAAATATATATATATGTGTGTGTATATATATATATATATATATACATATTCCTATCCAGAAGGAATAAAGGTGTGTGAGAATTACTCCATAGCTTGAGAGCATCTGTCTGTCCTGTAAGAGCTCTAACACTTCCTGAGGAAAGAACGCTCTCCCTAAGCTTTCGCTGCTAGAAGCTCCCCTGCACATCTGCTTGCTAACTGAGCCCTCCATCAGCTTGGCTCAGTGCAGCAGGACAGCAGCAGCACCAGAGCCACTGCAGCAATTGCACTTCCCCCTCGCTCGAACGCTCCTGCCTGCCTGGAACCAGAGATCTCAGCAGAGAGTATAGGGTGTACAGACCAGCAAGAAATCAGACAAATCCACTCTGCCGTCTCTGGTAAATGTTTGTTATCCTTGAGTCTCAGTAGTCTCAGAAATATACACGGTAACGTGGGTGATTTTTTTTTCCATTTTACTGTTTTTAAGACAAAGTGAACATACGGTATATGTGGTAGAATTGTGAATCTCTGCTATATCTTTCCAAGCTGGCTAAAATATAAATAAGATTGGAAAGGCCAATTTAATGTAATCAGATGCCTCAACATATATTTGAAAAGCATCACGTTCATAACTTAATAATTGTTCACTGGGCTCCTGTCAGGTGGCGAGCACAGCACAGGACACTGAATTGTGAAGAAAAGTCTAAGTGGGACCTGGAACAAAAAGCAGAATGGAAAATGAAGAGATTGAAGGTTTGGATAGTCTAACCTGCATCACATCCCAGAGCAAGAGAAGCAAAGCCGCTCTTTATTTAGGTTGGAGCTTATTGAAATAAGAACAATATTCATAACCTACTGTGATATGACCTTAGTGATACACAAAAGAATAACTTTTATTTTACTGAGTATAATTATGTATTTTATATCCAATAAAGTAAAAGATCATATATAAATATAAGGGTGTGTGAATATGTGTGTGTTTCATGCAATAGCTATGGTTTTAGAGGTACTAGTGTTTAAGCCAGAGCAGCATAAAGGAAGTAAGTGAAGTTCAATTCCAAGAACTCTTACATAGTAATGGCCATTAGCTGTGGAGACCAAAAATCATGAGGACAGCGTTAAAGGGACTAAAGATGAGAAAATATAAAAGTAGATAAACCTGAGGTATTTGGGCTGCCACATTCCTGAGCTCATGATTCCCTCTAAGATTCTACAATGTTAGATCATCTATAGACTAAAGGTTTCAGAAGTATTCATACTCATGATTAGTACATGCTGTTTAAATGTATAAAATTTTCAAAATTAAAATAAATTATTCATGGGGCTGGACAGATGGCTCAGTCGGTAAGAGCACTGACTGACTGCTCTTCAGAAGGTCTTGAGTTCAAATCCCAGCAACCACATAGTGGCTCACAACCCTCCATAAAGAGATCTGATACCCTCTTCTGGAATGTCTGAAGACAGCTACAGTACTCACATATAATATAATATAATAAATAAATCTTTAAAAAATTATTCATAAAAGAATAATTATTCTAGAAAGGAAAAGGCACTGCCCTTTCCACAATGGAAGTGGTCCAGTTTATCAGTCTGTCATGAAGACCCTGGTTGGCCCTGCTGGGGAATAGTATCAAATCAGGGAGTCAATGCTGATTTCTTCTGAGGAAACTTTAGCACTCAATTAGCAGCCGTCGTCAGGTCAGCCTCATGTGGTTGGGTCGAAGCCTAAGTCCCGGTCGAAGCCTAAGTCCCTTTGTAATTAGCTTCAATTGTCTACTTGACACGATCTGGAGTTTAGTTTCAGTGAGGAGCCTTCTAGATCAGGTTGACCTGCTGACATGTCTTGGGAGGTGGGGGTATCTTGATTAATTTATGTGGAAGACCAAGCTTGTTACAGATGACCCTGGGTTTGGGTCCTGGAGTATGTAAGAATGAGTGGAGAGTGAGAGCGGAATGCTAAGTATGCATGTGTGTATTAATTCTCAGCTTTCCTCTGACTGTGGAAGTTCCTGCTTCAAGTTCCTGTCTTGACTTTCCCACAATGATGGACTGCAACCTGGGATTGTAAGCCAAATAAACCCTTTCTCAAAATAAAATTTAAAAAATTAAAAAAATAAAAACATTAATCCAGTCTATCCATCCATGGGCCTTGGAAGATGGTTCTGTGGATAAAATGATTCCCTTGAAAATGTGAGGGTCAGAGTTCAGATTTGCAGCCCAGGTGTGTGTGGCATTCTGTGGGCAAATCTAGTGCTGAGAAGGCAGAAATAAGCATCTCCGTGGGCAAACTGGTGGCAAGTTATATCAACTATGTCAGTAAGCTTTGGTTCATTTATATCAACTATGTCAGTAAGCTTTGGTTCATTTGAAATGGCCTGAATAAATGAGGTGAAGAGCAGCCCACCCGACATTAGCCTCCACACTCACATGCCCAGATATATCTGCATACCCACAGATGTGCAGATACATATTAGTACAATATATATATGATGTATGACATATTCATATATATAATAATGATACAACATATGATGCAATGCCTCTGCCTCCTGAGTGCTGAGATTAAAGGCATGTACACCACCATGCCTGGCTTCTAAATTATTTCTTAAACTCTTCTAAATTATTTCTACAAACTATAAAATATATTATAATAAGAAAATTCCATTAAATACACATACAGATATACACATATATACATATATTCAAACATACATATATTAATATATGCATATATTCATATATATTAAAAGGGTTGTACTGATGGTCAAGATATACTGTGTGTAAAATAGCTAGTGTATTATCAGTGGGGAAAAGCAGATAAAGAATAAGTAGATCTTACATATTTTCTCAGAAAATGATATATTTGTTCATATGTATGCAAATATGTATAAATAGATAGAAAATTGACTGGAAAATATACACCACAGTAAAAGCTATTATTGTGCATGAGGGGATGAGATTTAAGTAAACCTTACCTTTTATCTTTTTCCTATATTGTTTAATATTTTAATCCTGGGAGTTTATTCCAGTAAAACAAGCATGCTAGAAATAAAATGCTTGAGTGATATAATACTAGATCAATTTATCATTTCTGCATAATGTGTAGATGTAGTTCTCTTTGAATTATTTTTTTATTTCTTTTTCTATGACAGGATTTCTTTGTGTAACAGCATTAGCTGTCCTGGAACTCACTCTGTAGACCAGGTTGGCCTTGAACTCACAGAGATTCTTTTGCCTCTGCCTCCTGAGTGCTAAGACTAAAGGTATATACCACCATGCCCAGCTTCTAATTTAATTTATATACTCAAATGATTTCTGCAAATATGCCCTTAGCTTGGTACTATTGCACCACACCTGCTGAGGGCACAAATTGTACACACCAAATGGCGTGAACAATCTAATGTTGTTCCCCTAGACAAAGAAATCTGTGTAGCATCTGGAGTTATCACATTGAAGATGTCATTAGTTTTATTGATAAGTGACTTGGTAGCAATGTGAGCATCTGTGTGCTCCCTGTGTCTTCCCAAATAGAATCTCTCCACCCTAAAGACTAGAAGAGCTGCGCTGTATTTAGACACACTGCTTATCCTTCTAATATTTAGATGTCTAATCAGGTCTTGGTCAATCGGTTGGTTGGTTGGTTGGTTGGTTGGTTGGTTGGTTGGTTGGTTGCTTGGGTTTGCTTAGGTTTTCAAAACAGGGTTTCTCAGTGTACCTTTGGCTGCCCTAGAACTTGCTCTGTAGACCAGGCTGGCCTTGAACTCACAGAAATCCAAGTGCCTCTGCCTCTCAAGTCCTGGGATTAAAGGTGTGTGCCACCACTGGTCAGCTCAGGCTTTCTAATTATATTCATTTGGATCAGTTACTCAACTTTCCTAATGTTGGTTTTTTTTTTCTTTTCTTTTCTTTAAACTACAAAGAACAGCCACACTTTGCCTCAGTTGGTATGAAGTACAAAGAAGGTCACATGTGAAGACCTTTTCTTTCATATGAAAAGCACTCTATAAAATCAACTACTGTGGGTGGGATTTTTCCTGATGGAATTATGTGAGAATATCAAAGCAAAAACACAAAGGAATTTTGCCAATACAAAGCTTTTTAAAAATGCAACATATATGTTATTCTCTGCATTTCTGTATAAAATAATCATTCTGTCCTTTTTCCTATTGTTACTAATTAGCATGTAAACTACTATATACACTCAGCATCATTTTGTGTCCTTTTAAGCAAAATTCACTATATTTAAGGAAAATTCTGAATTTCCAAACTTTTCTTCACCTAGTTGACTAAAATTTAATATTATACCACAAGGGGTCAGTATTTCTTTTTGAAATTCCTCTGTCCTAAGCCTTCAATATGCTGGGGTAAAGTGATGCAGCATCCCTTCTCAGGTCTAGATTTCAGTGACTTAGCATCCATGTCAAGACTAGCTCACAACCAGTGGGGTGGGGGGGTATCATGGCATTCCACCTCTGAAAACACTCAAATAATTCCCCAAACAAGGTCATCATCGGGTAAGACAGCTGGAGGGATGGATTGTTGCCAACCAGAGTGGAAAAAAAAGAAAAAGAAAAAAATACATGGTTCTGGCTCTGGTTACCCAAGCTGTCTTGGTGTTATAAGCAGGTCAGAGAACAAGTTGCTGTTGTAACAACAGCAGCAATTAGTGGGTGTGAGAGAAACAAGACTAAGTGTTACTTCACCACCCTAATACGGTCCATTTGGGAAATGTCAAGTAAAGAAAATCGTTGTCTCCTTGGAAACAGACAGCAGGAATCCTTCCAAAGTCCTCCCCACTCCGAGCTTACAGTACTGACTTATAGGAATTTCAGTTTAAAAGTACATCTGCCATTGATATATAACTCCATAGTTCTTTATATAATGGTGCTAATAACTTTATTCAAGGGTCAAGTCTGAGGTCAGTAGGGATACCCGCTCTAAGGCTGAAAGAGTAAATATAGGTTACATAGCAGCGGCATGAGCAAAGCCTACCAATAACAGAAATGAGACAAAGCATAAGTCAGAGGGCAAAGTAGACTAACCTCCTCGGGGAAACGGAGTGTTACTGAGAGCCCCGGCGTTCTCCCTTTGCCAAACACATTAAGTCACAGTTAGCTCATTATTTACACCTAGATAGGTTGTAGCCCTGAAATGCAAGTAGATAAACAGTAAGGGCTGAGATGCAGCCAAAATTATACTCCAAAAGTCTAAGTCCAGAGCCCGGGCAACATCTGCAGGCAGGGTCCACTGCTCCCTGCAGGGCTAGGTCTAGACTACAATTCAAGATGCATGTTCTAATATTCCACAACTATTGACCTAGGACTGGGGAAACTGAATGTTTGAGGGGGAAGGGAGGGTCTCAGGATCCTCTACACTCTAACCCAGCTTCTCCCACCTCCAAAGGAAGGGAACTTGACTGGAAACTCTGGAAGACTATTTCATCCTATAATCTAGGAGAACACTGAGAAAGCACAATCAGTTTGATGCGAAGTCTATTTTTAGATGCCTTCTATCCATGGCTGCTTGTTTCTCAAAGACATGCAGGAAACCAGAGTTGTTTAAATTATTTTTTGTTGCTGTTCATGTGTTGGTTTGGTTGGTTGAGACAGAGTCTTACTATGTAGCCATGGCTGATAAGGAACTCACTGTGTAAACCATGCTGACCTCAAACTTACGAAGATCTGGCCTGAAATTCAGAGTTTTGTGTGGAGAGTTTTAAGGGGATGCTTGGCAGGAAATTGGCTCTGAGCCAGAACAAGGAAATGGGCTTCAGATAGGAATTTGACATTGGGCCAGGACAGGGAAGTAATATCAGGCAGGAATCTGATTTTAGCCTAGAACAAAATAGGCTTCGGGTAAGAATTTGACTTTGGGCTAGGACAGGGAAGTAGGCTCAGATATCTTGATAAGCCCTTAGAAACAATGATCACTGGACTTTGTTTATTGTCTTGTTTGTTCCTTGACTATTTGTGTTTATTGCCTTGCTTGTTCCTTAACCTAGAACTGAACTTATTACTTGTATGTATTTAAAATGGTATAAAAGCAGACTGGGAAGAAATAAACCTGCTTCAGCCTGAGGACTGGCTGGGGTCAGTTCTAATTGTCTTTTGTCTAATTGTCTTTTTCTTTTCTTTTTTTTTTTTTTTTTGGTTTTT